>OX578229.1:11200000-11602500 GCA_951216915.1 Tetheella fluctuosa | reverse complement strand
ACGATGCCCATGTATAACTTTCTGCACGATTTATCAGGTCCTCTTAGATTTGGTAGCAGCCGCGATAAAGCCGCTGCGGTGCCCAGGAGCTTGGGGCATAGAGACCTGAAGTGTGCTTCAAAATTCCACCTGCTATCTAACGTGAGACCGAGATACTTTAATGTCGTCCCAACCTGTATACGGACGCCTCCTATCATTATATGTAAGTCAGGGGGTGGCAGGTTTCTTGGGCCCCGGAATGCAATGGCCTCTGTCTTATGGAGGGCTACGTCCAAACCCAATCTTCTAATTCGGCCAACTACTTGGGCTACCCCAGCTGTGGCCTTTATAGTCGCCTCTCTGTGTGATTTACCCCTTGCGGTGATCAGCGTATCATCCGCATAACATGTTAGGGATACTCCATACAGAAGTGAGCCCCGGAGCACCCAGTCATATGTAATATTCCACAAGAGTGGTCCCAGGACTGACCCCTGCGGAACACCACACGTTACGACCCTCTCTCTCCATCCGTCACGTCCAGGATATATAATTTGCCGCATGTGAAGATAGTCTCCGACTATATTCCGGAGGTATTTCGGCACATTGTGGTGGACTAGTGCCTCTTTTATGTAATTCCAGGGGAGGGAGTTGAAGGCATTGGTGATGTCAAGAGACACCGCCAATAGCACCTCACCCCGGGATACGGCTTCTTCAGCCATTGCCTTGACACGTTGCACTGCATCAATCGTGGAGCGGCCACGGCGGAATCCAAACTGATTCTGGTCCAGGTCTGGCCCAACCTGTGACAAGTGCTTGATGAGACGGTTGGCGATGACTCGCTCAAAGAGCTTACCAGCTTCGTCCAAGAGCACTATGGGCCGGTATGCTGATGGGGAATCCGCCGGGCGCCCATCCTTTCCTATCAGTACCAACTTCCCAGTTTTCCAATTTTGGGGGAATCGTCCTTGCATTAGGCAGGCGGTAAGGAAGAGCCTGAAACGTGTCTCCAGATGTTCGAGGCACGCAACCCACACTTTGCCTGGTATACCATCTGGTCCGGGAGCAACATTCTTGGCCTTCATCTTTACTATGGCTATTTCTAGCTCCGACTCCGAGACTTCAGGTATGGAACCTTCCTGCTCGTTGTCCATAGTCTGTCTAGGTATCAACGGAGATGTTTCCACTCCCACGGGAAACAGTGCCGAAACCACACTCTCCAAGAACTGCGGCTGAAGGGTCCTCGTCAGGGGAGGCGCCCATGGACGAAGCTTGTTCCGGACCAAACGGTAAGGGCGTCCCCAAGGATCATTGTCTAGGGTCGCTAAAAATTCCTCGTTCGCCTGTGTCTTTGCGCTCCATATTGCTTCTTGAAGCGCAATCTTAGCTGCGCGATACGCTTCGTACAGCTCTGCCTCCCTGTTAGCCGAATCTTGGGTGCGGCGACGCCGCCTGCGATGTCGAGTGTACTGTCGTCTAGCCGCAAAGCACGCGTGGCGCAATTGTGCAATATCACTCGACCACCAGTATACCCAGCGTCTCGGTGGTCTGCGTTGGGGTTGTACTCGAGGCATTGCCGCATCGCAGATAGACGTTACGGCGGTCTGAAACCATTCCGCCTCCTGTGGGATGTTCACCGATCTCGGCGCAGAGATCCAGGATTGGACGATCACAGCTTCTTTTAGCACCTCCCGATCTAGACGCCCAAGCATCCATCGTGGGCCAGGGTCATCTGATACCGCCCGCCTTGGTCTGTCGGAAGTTTGGGTAGAGACGTTAAATCGAATGTACCGATGGTCTGACAACGTCTCTACCTCCTCTACGACTCGCCAGCCTTGGACGTGTCGTGCTATGGTAGGGGTAGCGAACGAGATGTCCACAATGGAACCCCCCTCCCGCCGTACACACGTATGGGTAGTTCCTCTATTGAGGATATCCATACCGTGTTCCACAGCCCAATCCACAAGAGCCTCCCCCCTGGCGTTTGAAGATGATGAGCCCCAAGCCGGATTTTTGGCGTTGAAGTCGCCAAGGACAAGTACAGGAGAGGGATGGGCCTGTAGCACAACATTGCCTAGCTGTAGGAGCAAATCCTCGAAATCCGAGAGCGGCCTATTTGGGGAGAAGTAGACACCCACTATGACAATGTTATCCAATTTCCCCGAAACGAAGCCATGGCCTCTTCTGATGTTAGTGAGGGGTGGGGAGCCAGAAGCCCGAGCCGTAATAATGGATACCAGGCCGTCAGCATCCCCAGTCCAGTCTACTGAGCGTGGGATGTAGTACGGCTCAGAGACTACCGCCATGTTTATGGACCACTCCGTCATGCTCTGGATCAAGAGGTCTTGAGCTCTGGTGGAGTGGTTCACATTCGCTTGTAATATGCGTAAGGTCGTATTATCCATTAATGGGTGTCCATATTATTAATTTCCTCCTTCCCTGTACTTGTTGAGGGCGTCGGCTTTAGCCGCTGCCTCGATTGCACAGTTGTCACCTTCTTGCCTTTATACTGGGATGTGCAGTCTTTAGAGCCTGTAAGATGTGCATCAGGCTTTTTCAGTTTAGCACATACAAGACAGTGTGGGTTGTTGGTGCACTCACTAGCCTTATGTTCGGACTGTCCACATTTGAAACAGCGGTTGCCGCAATCCACTCCAGATGTACATCTGACACCTACATGACCCTGGAGTAGGCATCGGTAGCATCGCATGGGCCTCGGTGTCAGCAGCTTCACCTGCGCCGAGACCCAACCGATAAGAATTCTTTTCCCCTCTGCCAGCTTCTGAGCGGCCGCTACCGGGCAACTCACCAGGGCCGTACCTAATCCACTGGCTCCTATCTTGATGGCCGTGGATTTGACTTGATCCACTGGACAATTACCAACTTTGGCAACGGTAGCCACCAGCTCCTCTTTGGTAACCGAATCGTCGAGCTCTACGATCCTCAAGTCCGCGCATTTAGTTGGCCGAGAGATTTTGACATCCTCTTCGGCTAGTTGTTCCCTCAGTTTTGCCGCTAAAGCATCTGCTTTGGGACCACTGGTAGCGCCTTGCACCTCAAAGAGACGAGCACCTGTTGCAGTGACCTTACATCTCACGCTATCAATGCCGTATTCGCCTACATCTATTGTCGATTTGGCACTGTGAACGATTGCAGCATACGTCACGCCGCGTTCTTTAGCTCCTTCCTGGAGCGTCAGCACAACCGCTGTGGAGTGCGGTGGCCGGAGTCTCTTTTGCTCTCTGGCTTTCTTCTTTGCCGCCTTTTTAGAAGCCATCTTTTCCTTTTTATTGGCGCCAACCTCTTGCCAATCTCCCTCCTTCGGTGGGGTCGCTTGAGTCAGCGGGGTATCCGATTCCGGGCCTTTGTTGGCGCTCTTCTTCGTCTTTTTCCTCCTCTGGGTTTTTGAAGATTTCTCAGACGTGGAAGCCAGCTCTGCCGCTGAGGAGGATATCCGCGACGTTGAAGCAGAAGCTACCGACGCTGCTGTCATACTAGCGTAAGTAGGCGCTGACTCTGGTGGTGCTGCTGTTGACGTCTGTTTCTCACTAGACGCTAAGGGTGGACGGAGGATCTTGCCCTCCAGAAACTGCACCCTTTGAAGGACCTTACCAATCTCCTCCCTAAAGATCTGTGCGAGGTCCATCTCAGCTGGCTTAGTGGCCACAGGGTTTACCTGCGGACTCGTTTCTTTGGTTCCGACCACCATAGACCGGATACAGTCCAGCTCTTGTTTAAGGTCGTCCATCTGTCTCTTTAAACGGGCGTTCTCTATTTGTAGGCGACGCACCTCGTCAGATGCCGTCCGTTGTAAAAGCTCTTGGGTAACATCTCCTATGCTAGCTAACGCCTTTTTCAGCATTTTTTGGTAGTTCCCTTTAAGGCCTTTTGAGACCCTAGACACTTCCCTAATGTCTGCAAAAGACTCCTCGAGTCTTTTCTTCAAGCCCTCTGCAGGCAATTCGTCAGCGTCCAGCCTCAACGAGTCACGCGATTCTGCGCGAGAGACTCGGCTGCTAGTCTCGCTCCTAGCTAATTCGGCAGCTAGCCTATCAGCTTCGGCGATCCTAACTTCGAGCGTGCTCGCCCGTTTGGCGGCCTCCAATTCCTTCCTGGCCTTGTGTTGACCCACATATTCGCCAGTTGTGGGTGGCCTTCCTCTGCCACGTTTCTCCTTCTTGGCAAGCTTCTCAGCACCTCCTTCTTTTTCACTACCAGTGGCAGACTCCACCACGGATGTTATGTCCTCCTTTTCGGTATGCCTACGCTTTCGGTAAGATTTGGACTGCGTGTCTCTACTTTGAGTGCTCACTGCACTCATTACAGAGTCCGTATCCGAGATCTCGGACCTACTCCTCTCCTCTATATCATCAATGTTTTTGGTTTGGTTTTGTTTGTTGTTCATTTCCATATCTGTTCCCACGAGTATTGGGGATAAACTGTCGACTCAGGCGGTGCCCCTGCACCTGAGCAAGCCTCGCGTAACCCGCTATTGGTGTCGGCCGGTGCCAACGCGGGGAACGCGCTAGGAGCAGCACTCCCTGCTGCCACTCACCCTCTCGCGGCGCGCCGCCACTTAGGGTTGGGGTAATTTTTTATTGAGGTTTTCTTCCTCGCAGGCCCAGCCGGTAAAGGCAAGGCCCCCCGCTCAACATAGGCCTCCTGCCATCTTTGAAGAGCGGGTTGACCGACGGTGGCCTTGAAAAAGGCCGTGTCTGGTGGTAGTGTAAGTACACACCAGACCCGCCGCTCCCTCCGCGTCGGAATAACAAGGAAAGGGGAAAGAAAGGGAAAGGATGGTGGGTCGGAGCAGAACCGCCCTTTAGGGATGGGAAGTGGAAAGAAGGAAAGGATAAGGAAGGGAGTGTGTTGCTCTTCGTCAGATCCCTCACCCCAAGCCTGCCCGGTATGGGTGGCCCTGTCCGGTATAGCCTTGGGGATCATCGAGACACGCAAGCCCCCCCACCACGGCAAGGTGGCAACACGTCGGGGGGGAACCTAACCTAACCTTTTTTTTTTTTTTTTTTTTTTTATTAAGGAGTGGGAAAATGCCTGACGCATACCACCCAATCGAGGGCACGATAGGGTGGTTATGTCCGATTTGCACGGACTAAAAACCCACTCCGCGTCCCTTCACTGCCCTAGTGCCCAGTGTCTCAGCTGTGGGATCCCTCGGTAGACTACCACGGCTTTGTTGGGCGGGCTTCGGACCGTTTTACAGTCCCCGTCTTGTGTTGAAGGTTTATCCTTCTTCCTTCTCTGGGGGGCGCACAGGACGCAGTGCGCCGCCTCCTGGGCCTGTCACTGATCGGGCAACGGGCTGCCCTGCCCGTCACCCGCAGGCCCCTCCTCACGGTGGTCTGAGGTCATTCCTCTCGTGCGCTCTTCGTCGGCGCCCAGGTCGTCTACGGCGGGAGGGGAGCAAGGATTCTGCCTCGCGTTCCCTTTCAGCCGCCTCCTTCACGGCCATCACACCATCACAAAAAGAGGCAACAGCCTCCCAGGCCTCTTCACTCCCAACCATGCATGCGATCACAGCCGGAAGTGAGAGCGTCTGTACGCCAATTCCGGTGATTAGGTCACCCCTCTCTGTGTCCCAGGCCGGACACACCTGAAGTGTGTGCAGAGCCGTATCCTCTTGTGCCGGACAATGGTGGCACTTTGGCGTCTCCTCGCGTCCGATCCTACACAGGTATTGCCCGAAGCAGCCGTGCCCGGTCAGCACCTGCGTTAGTCCGAACGAGAGGGAGCCGTGTTTACGTTCCAACCATTGTCTGAAGACCGGTCTGATGGCGGCAATGGTTGTTAATCCGGCGTTGGGGTGGGCGATGATTTGGCTCCACTCCCGCACTACAGTTGCCCGTAGTTCCTCTCTTTTCCTCTTAATATCGCCCGGTTCTAATTCGCGGCCCTGTCCTAGCGCGTCAGTGCGCCACCGGTATATGTCCGCGAGGGCTATGGCTTCAAGATGCCATGGCGCAGTCCCGGCAAGTAGTACCGCCGTATCATGGGCAATCGTGCGGTAACCTCTGACAACTCTGACGGCCATCACCCTTTGCGTCCTCCGCAATAAGGCAATATTACGGGCTGTCAGGTTTCGAGCCCAGATAGGTGATCCATACATGGCTATGGACCGCACGATGCCCATGTATAACTTTCTGCACGATTTATCAGGTCCTCTTAGATTTGGTAGCAGCCGCGATAAAGCCGCTGCGGTGCCCAGGAGCTTGGGGCATAGAGACCTGAAGTGTGCTTCAAAATTCCACCTGCTATCTAACGTGAGACCGAGATACTTTAATGTCGTCCCAACCTGTATACGGACGCCTCCTATCATTATATGTAAGTCAGGGGGTGGCAGGTTTCTTGGGCCCCGGAATGCAATGGCCTCTGTCTTATGGAGGGCTACGTCCAAACCCAATCTTCTAATTCGGCCAACTACTTGGGCTACCCCAGCTGTGGCCTTTATAGTCGCCTCTCTGTGTGATTTACCCCTTGCGGTGATCAGCGTATCATCCGCATAACATGTTAGGGATACTCCATACAGAAGTGAGCCCCGGAGCACCCAGTCATATGTAATATTCCACAAGAGTGGTCCCAGGACTGACCCCTGCGGAACACCACACGTTACGACCCTCTCTCTCCATCCGTCACGTCCAGGATATATAATTTGCCGCATGTGAAGATAGTCTCCGACTATATTCCGGAGGTATTTCGGCACATTGTGGTGGACTAGTGCCTCTTTTATGTAATTCCAGGGGAGGGAGTTGAAGGCATTGGTGATGTCAAGAGACACCGCCAATAGCACCTCACCCCGGGATACGGCTTCTTCAGCCATTGCCTTGACACGTTGCACTGCATCAATCGTGGAGCGGCCACGGCGGAATCCAAACTGATTCTGGTCCAGGTCTGGCCCAACCTGTGACAAGTGCTTGATGAGACGGTTGGCGATGACTCGCTCAAAGAGCTTACCAGCTTCGTCCAAGAGCACTATGGGCCGGTATGCTGATGGGGAATCCGCCGGGCGCCCATCCTTTCCTATCAGTACCAACTTCCCAGTTTTCCAATTTTGGGGGAATCGTCCTTGCATTAGGCAGGCGGTAAGGAAGAGCCTGAAACGTGTCTCCAGATGTTCGAGGCACGCAACCCACACTTTGCCTGGTATACCATCTGGTCCGGGAGCAACATTCTTGGCCTTCATCTTTACTATGGCTATTTCTAGCTCCGACTCCGAGACTTCAGGTATGGAACCTTCCTGCTCGTTGTCCATAGTCTGTCTAGGTATCAACGGAGATGTTTCCACTCCCACGGGAAACAGTGCCGAAACCACACTCTCCAAGAACTGCGGCTGAAGGGTCCTCGTCAGGGGAGGCGCCCATGGACGAAGCTTGTTCCGGACCAAACGGTAAGGGCGTCCCCAAGGATCATTGTCTAGGGTCGCTAAAAATTCCTCGTTCGCCTGTGTCTTTGCGCTCCATATTGCTTCTTGAAGCGCAATCTTAGCTGCGCGATACGCTTCGTACAGCAACCTAACCTAACCTAACCTAACCTAACCTAACCTAACCTAACCTAACCTAACCTAACCTAACCTAACCTAACCTAACCGGAGATATTCGCGTACTTCTTTCTGCTAATATTGTTAACTTTTTGCCCTCTTTCTTGCCACCCTCTTCATTTTCTTTGCTGCCATAGAGTAAAAATATTTTTCTTTGAAAATTCACCTAAAATTTCAATTAAATTCAATTTCATTAAAATTTTTCTTCTGCAACTGTCTTTGTTTTCTGCACGATCCGCTGCTTCTCGGCGAGACACGTTGTCTGCCGCCTTCCGCGGCGATCTCCGACTCTCCATTCCTGAAAAATAAAAAAATTAAGTTTAAAAATACACATAAATTCTACATTTTGCTAATTTTCACACTAAATATAATAGTTTCTGCTCTAGTTTTCACTGTAGTAGATTGCCCTGGACGAGGCGCGTCTTTAGAGACCACTCGGGTTGATCTGCGACCAAAATTTTGCCCGCCCACCCGTATTTCATTTGGTAAGAAGACTTTGTACAATTTTGTGAAAAATATTTTATTTTTATTTTGCTTTTATTCGCTTTCCTAGGCTCCGTAGTTGCATGAGGCCATAAAATGGCTTCCTCTGAACAGCCAGAGACCACAGAAACAAACAATAAAAACCCATTCATACAACTAATACTTAATCTTTCGGACAAAATATTAGAAGCAGTCAACGAGGGAAAGAGTGTTACCTCTAAAAACAAACAAGCGATCCGAGTGGCAGCAGAAGAGATCCGTAAAGCCACTGCCACCCTTGAGACGAACCTGCCACTCACTTCATCATCCCATCCTACACCCAGGGAAGATTTTACCACTCTCAAGCAGGATATAATCGCTGGCGTCAACAAACAGTTCGATAAACTCACTGCCCAACTAACTAAAAAGCTACCCACATACGCTTCAATCACAGCCTCTCCCCCCACGCCCAAAATACCTGTTCAAAAACCAGGGATCGTTGTTGCATCAAGCGACCCATCTGAGACTGAAAGGACCCTCGACTCCTGGAGAAACAAAATCTCTTTTAAAAACCAACGATTCGCGCCTACTAGGGTTAAGCCCGTGACAAACGGCAGAATTTTTGTAGAGTTCGAAAATAGCCAACAGTGCGATCAAATTATCAACATCGTTAACCAAACTAAAGAGCTAAAGGCAGAGGAAGCCAAGAGGCGCCCTCCTTTGGTTATTCTGAAGGGAATAACTAAAAAGATCGCAAAAGAGGAACTAATTGATATCATTAGCCACCAGAATTCGATCCCCGTGGAGGCACTCCGACTGTGCTTTCTAACTAGTAACAGGAACGAGGCACTTTATAACGCAGTCATAGAGGTTCGGCCCGCTGAATACTCTAAAACACTACGACTGGAAAGAGTGGCCGTTGACCATCAGCGAGTCCACATTCAACCATTCTCGAGATTTGTTCAGTGCCGCCACTGCCTACAGTTCGGCCACATCGGCAATAAGTGTACGGCTACAGACCGCCCGTGTGCACACTGCGCCTCGGAGGAACACCAGCTGAACTCGTGTCCTCATATCAAAGACACCAACAAAGCCAACTGCTATAACTGCATTAAATTTAATCACAAAACAAAAGCCAACACCGACACCAGACACCCAGCCAACAGTAAAACATCTTGCCCCTGTCTCCAGGCTGTTAAATCCAAGGTAGAAGACTCCACAGATTACGGCTCACAATAAACATTTCACACAAACTACTCACCATGAACAATAATAAAAATAATATAACTGTATTACAAGCTAATTTAGGTCGCGGCTATGCCGCAACCCATGAACTTAAAAACTACATCACTACTAATAATACCAACATAGCATTCATAACAGAACCATACACAGGCAAAATAAATATGTTAAATAAGATTGACGGATACGATATATACCAGACTTCAGGTAACAGAACCACTAAGGCGTGTATTGCAATAAAAACTGGGCTGGCAGCCACTTTAGGAATAACCAAATACACTACACCAAACCTCTGCATCGTGCAACTCTCTTTGAAAAACAGTAAAATTTATCTATGCAGCATATACATTGAACCGGACAGAGATGAATACGACACTATGAGCCACCTAGATTTATTTTTGAAAGAAACCAAAGATTCAAGTCACTTAATATGTGGCGATCTTAATGGCTGGCACGAAGCTTGGGGTTCTACGCGTTCTAATAAAAGAGGAAGAGAAATTATAGACCTAATCACTAACAATAACCTAATAATCTGTAACATAGGAAACGAGCCAACCTTCGAAACCGTAACTCATGGACAAACTAGGACATCAATATTAGATATCACGCTAACATCAAATAAATTACCTACTCAAATTGAAAACTGGAAAGTTAATCACAGCATCACACCATCCTCCGATCATCACACCATAGAGTTCAACATTAACCTAAAAAGAGACGCACCTAAGAAAAAATATACCAATACCACTTACCGTTATAATACAGCAAACACCAACTGGGAAGAAGTCGCTGCTGAAATAAAAACAGAATTTGAAAACACTAAATTGGACCAAACAAACCTTGGAAACCTTGACGCTGGCAAAATCGATGACTTCATACAGGAAACAACCAAAGCCATAACAAACGCCTGCGACAAAATCCTGAAAAAGAAGAAACCAATATACCGAATACCATGGTGGAACACGAACCTTGAAGACCTGAAACGAAAAGTAATACACCTACACCACCGAATACGTGACCTAAAAAGAGGGAAAAAAGACCTGACTAGAATCATCCGAGAACAGCAAGAAGCCCGCCAAGAATATGCTAAAGCCATCCAAAAAGCGTCCACAGAAAACTTTCGAGATTTCTGTAACAAACAAGGGAAAGAAGACGTCTGGTCCCTCACCAACAGAATCCTTAAAAGCGCTCCACAACCAAAGCCACCGACAACCCTACAACTGGGAAACAACCAACACACTAGCTCCAGCATGGAATCGGCCCAGGCTCTCCTAGACAAGTTCTTCCCTGACGATACACCCGACAACCTACAACAACAAACAATCAGAGCACAAGGATCCCACCCCCCTAACACACAGAATGATACTAAAGTTTCAGAAAGAGAAGTGATCGAAGCTATCGGAGAAATAAACCCTAAAAAGGCCCCGGGCCAAGACCACCTAACCTCTGACATATGCCAGCAATTCATTTTGACATATCCCATACTTTTCACAAAATTAATCAACAGATGCATAGAAATCTCCCATTTCCCTTCATCGTGGAAAACCGCCTTCGCTAAAACCGTACCTAAACCTAACAAAACTAACTACCAAAAAATCGACTCCTACCGACCAATCGGTCTTATAAACGTATTTGGCAAGGTATTGGAGAAAATTATTGCAAAACGCCTAGTACATCACATGAACAAATCCGGCATGTCAAATAAAAATCAGTACGGGTTTAAGCAACAAAGCACCACTTCCGACGCACTTATTTCTGCAATCAATAAAATGAAAGAGGCCAAAAGAAAGAAGAAATTAGTAGTAGCCATTTCCCTAGACATTAAGGGAGCCTTTGATCACGCCTGGTGGCCTGCCATTATGGCTAGGCTCCACCACATGAATTGCCCTGCCAACCTATACAACCTCATCAATAGTTACTTCATCAACCGCAAGGTTACCCTAAACTTCTCTGATGCCACCACTACCAAAACGTTATCTCGCGGATGCGTCCAAGGATCGGTTCTGGGACCTATATTCTGGAATATGATTATGGACGGACTTCTAGAGACATCTCTTCCAGAGGACTGCCACATCCAGGCGTATGCTGACGATGTGCTATTAATTACCACCGCAAGAAACACACAACAAATTGAGGTTTCCTCAAACGCCGCTCTAAAAATAATAACCGAATGGGGACTCCTAAATAAATTAACATTCGCTCCGGACAAAACTCAAATTATAACTTGCACCCCCAAAGCTAAAACAGCTAAAATAGTTATAAATCATTCTACAGAATCCACAGTACTAAAATTTACCGATCAAATTAAACTTTTAGGAGTAATCATAGACCAGAACTTCAAATTCATTCAACATAGTAATTATATCATAGCCAAAGCCCATAAAATTTTTCAAAAGCTCTGCCTATTTGTTCGACCTACCTGGGGCATAAATTCTGAAAACGTAGAGATAATTTATGAGCATGTTATTGAACCAATAGTAACGTATGCAGCAGAAATCTGGATAACCGCCACAAAATATGAAAAAGTTAAACATGCTCTTCGAAAGCTACAAAGGGGATTTGCCATCAGAGCAATCAGAGGATTTCGTACTATTTCCACCACTGCGGCTATTGCACTTGCTGACTTCATCCCATTAGATGTCAAGGTTAAGGAAACTGCAGACATACAAAGTACCAAAAGAAACAGCACATCTAAATTCCTCCCCGAAGATATACAACTTGAGAAACCTATCCATCCATCTGTACTTCCACATCCAAGCAATCGGACTAAAATAAAAACTATCACAAAAATTACAGACGAGGAACTATGCCAACTAAATGACAATAACAACATTACAAAAATCTTCACAGACGGCAGCAAACACGACGGAATGGTAGGAGCTGCCGCCGTGGTGTACCACTCTAATGAAAGGAAAACAACATTAAAAATAAAACTACACAATTGTTGCTCTGTGTTTCAAGCAGAATGCCTAGCCATCAGTAAATCTACATCATATTGTATACTAAATAGAATCAACAACGTAGCTATCCTAACTGACTCAATGTCAGCTTTAAAAGAAATTGAAAACAGCAACAGCCTAAATTATATAGTTCATAAAATACAGAAAAACATTAGAAACATTGAAAGCAATAATGGACACGTAAAAATGATCTGGGTTAAAGCACACAATGGATTGAAAGGAAATGAGGAGGCAGACCAGGCAGCAAAAATAGCAGCTACCCTTCACAAAGCACCCGAATATGATAATTTTCCCATTAGCCATTACAGATACTTAAGAAAACTAGAAACTGAGGCATCTAGCAATGAAGCATACATAACATCACCCACAGGGGCACAGCTAAAACTTTGGCTCCCCGACACCGAGTCCATAAAAGAATTAAGAAAACACGCTAAACCTACATTTCAACTAACACAAATATTAACGGGACATGGCTTTCACAAACAGTATTTACATAAGTTTAAAATAACCAATAATGACCAATGCCCATGTGACAATACAAGTACCCAATCCATACTACACCTAATAAAACATTGTCCCAAATTCACTATTGACCGATATAATCATGAAGCAGTTTGCCATAACCTCATTAAAGACCCATACAACATCAAAGAGATTTGTCAAAGAGAATCGGCAATAGAATCTTTTATTCTTTTTACTACCAAGATCATTAACGGCCTCAAGAAGTTCAATGGAACATAAACAACTATGACATCACTATGACACAATCATATAATTATAAATATATATATATTATAACAAAATTTTTATCCATACATTATATATCACTTAAAGAAAACAAATGCCATTACACAACATTCTTGTACCATTTTACAAATAACTATTGCGACTCATAAAATAGACAAATGGACCCAGCCGCCTGTATACCTAGCGGGGACTGGAAATCCGGTAGTAAATAGAGGAAAACACCTTGAGATGACGGGTGCCTCTATATCTAAAAAAAAAAAAAAAAAAAAAAACCTAACCTAACCTAACCTAACCTAACCTAACCTAACCTTTTTTTTTTTTTTTTTTTTTTTTAAGGTGGGGAAATCCTCATGGATACCCGGACACTTCGGGGGAAGCGCCCGGGTTATGTGAGACTCTTACTCACTAAAACCCCACCGTATTCCTTCTCCGCCATATGGCGGGGCTGCGGGATCAAATAATCTTCACCGCGTGCCCCGCCAACGGCCCGCTCCCTATCTCAGGGAGCCCTCCTCTTTGGGGCGGGGCTTGGCACATGAAATACAGCCAAACCCCGCCCCACCTCCGCTGAGGCGCCCAGGAATACTTGGGCGCCTCCAGCACGGGACCCTTAACGTCGGCGGCGGATCCCCCGATCCACCGCCCACAGGTCCCCCGGTTAGGGCGGCATCCGGCCCGCGAAGGCCAGACGCCGCCCGCCACGTCTTCGGCGGCGAATCGGGAGCGAGTCTGCACTATCCTCCCGCTCCCGCTCCGCCGCCTCCTTCTGCGACATAACTTCGTCGCAGAAGGACTCCACCGCCTTCCAGGACTCATCGCTGTCGACCATGGATTTGATCACGGCCGGCAGCGACAAGTCCCCTCCAATGGTCGCGGACAGGGCGGCGCGAGGCACAGCCCAAGCTGAGCAGGCCTCGCGCATGTGTTGCGCCGTGTCCGCGACCCCCGCCGGGCAGTGAAGGCACTCCTCTGAGGGCTCCCTGCCCGCCACCCGACACAGATAGCGACCGAAACAGCCATGTCCGGTCAGCATCTGTGCCAGGTGGAAGGAGAGAGCCCCGTGGGCCCGTTCCAGCCACTGCTTCAGAACGGGCCGCACTGCCCCCACCAGCTCCCGGCTAAAACCGGGCTCGTCGAGGCGGGCCGCCCACTTTTGGAGGAGGACCTGACGAGCGTCCTCCCTCCAGCGCGCCAACTCACGCGCATGTGGGCGGCCACCCTCGGCCTCCTCCTCCTTCGCTCGCCAGTACACCGACGCGAGCACCTCAGCATCGAGGTCCCACGGCGGAGTACCGGCGAGCACACACGCGCCGACACCCGACACGGTGCGGTACGCCCGGGCCACCCTGAGCGCCATGGCGCGCTGCGGACGTCGCAGCGCTGCCAGATTTCGGGCGCTCATGGCTCCTGCCCATATCGGCGCTCCGTAGAGCGCCATGGAGCGTACCACACCAGTGTAAAGGCGTCGGCACGCCCTTCCGGGGCCTCCCACATTGGGGAGGATGCGCCCCAGAGCTCCGGCGGCGGCCATCAACTTGGGGGCCAACCGCCGGAAATGCTCTTCGAACCTCCATCGACCGTCGAGGACGAGTCCTAGGTACTTCATCGTCGACCCGACGGCGATGGAGGTTCCACCCACCATAATCGTGGCCCCAGGTGGTGGCGCTCTTCGCGGCCCATGGAACACGAGTGCTTCCGATTTTTGGAGAGCAACCTCGAGTCCCAGGGCGCGAATCCTGGCCACCACCTGGGCCACGCCCGCCGTGGCGAGGAGGGATGCCTCGCGGTAGGTGCCACCGCGGGCCGAGACGAGGGTATCGTCGGCGTAACAAGTGACGCCGACCCCCCGCAACATGGCCCCGCGCAGCACCCAGTCGTAGCCGATGTTCCACAGGAGCGGACCAAGAACCGATCCCTGTGGAACACCGCACGACATTTCCCTCCTCCCGGAGCCGTACTCCGTCGGGAAGACCACCGCTCTCCCGACGAAGTAGTCGGCCACGACCCTCTGCAGGTACCTTGGGACGCCGTGGTACTGCAGAGCAACCCTCACCGTCTCCCAGGGCAGTGTGTTGAACGCGTTGCGGATGTCTAAGGACACCGCAAACATCACACCGCCCTGGGAAGTGGCCTCCTCGGCGAGGTCCCTCACCCGCGCGATCGCGTCCAGGGTCGATCGACCCCGGCGGAAGCCGAACTGCGCGTCGGCGAGGCCCGGATCCATGCTCTCGACAAGGCGAGCAGCGAGCACACGCTCGAACAACTTGCTCACCTCGTCGAGCAGCACGATCGGGCGATACGCCGACGGCTGCTCGGCCGGGCGCCCGTCCTTCTGGATCAGGACGAGCTTGCCCGTTTTCCACCTCCTGGGGAACCGACCCTGCACCAGGCACGCGGTGAAGAGGGACCTCACCCTCTCTCCGATCTCCTCCAGCGCAATCGCCAACGCGCTCCCCGGCACTCCGTCTGGGCCCGGGGCGGTCCTCTTCGACTTAAGTCTAAGAACGGCCGCCCCGAATTCGGCCCCTGACACTTCTGGTGCCGGGGTATCCGCCTCGGCGACTCGCGCCGGCGGAGATCCCCCCATCGCAGGGGGCGCCCATTCCCCTCGCCGTGGGAAGAGGCCGTCCACCACCTCCTCGAGGAGCTCGGGCTGGAGACTAGTCGTCAGGGGGGGGGCCCAGGGGCGCAACTTTTTGCGCACCACCTTGTACGGCCTCCCCCATGGATCCCTGTCGATCATCTCCAGCCACTCCTCCCACGCCGCCTCCTTGGCCTGCGCAATCGCGACCTGAAAGGTCATGCGCGCGGCCCTGAGGGCGGCGTACGAGGTCTGCTCCTCCTCGTGGTCCAGGACCCGTCTCCTCCTGCACCGGGTGTACCGGCGGCGCGCCGCATTGCACGCCTCGCGCAATTGGCGGAGCTCCGGGCGCCACCAGTACACCGAGCGCCGTGGCGGGAGGGGCCTCGCCCTCGGCATGGCCGCATCGCAAATGCGAGCGAGCGACACGCCGAGGTGCTCCACCTCCTCATCCACGTCCGCCAGAGGGACGAGTCCCTGGGTCCACGGCTCGAGGGCGGCCGCTTCCCCGGCGAGCTCCCTGTCGAGGCGACCCAGCACCCATCGCGGGCCGTCCCCCACACCGGGGGGAGATCCGGCACTGCTCCGTCCCGGGTCGATGGGGAGCGCGGAGACATCGAATCGGATGTAACGATGATCCGATAGTGTCTCCACGTCCACCATCACCCTCCAGTGCCGGACACGGCGCACCAGGGGGGCCGACGCGAACGTAACGTCGACTATCGACCCACCCTGTTGTCGCACGCACGTGTCCTCCGACCCGGTGTTGAGGACGGCCAGCCCGGCAGAGACGGCCCACTCCTCCAACGCCTCCCCCCGTGCATCTGTCCTCGGAGATCCCCACGCCGTTGATTTGGCGTTGAAATCTCCGGCGACTAGCACGGGGTGGGGGGATACCTGCCCAATCAGAGCCCCGACCTCGACGAGCATCTGCTCGAATTCGGCGAGACTCCGATTGGGTGAAAAGTACACCCCCACTACTGCAACGTCGCCCACGACAGCCATCACCCAGCTCCGACCCCTCAATACGCGTTTGAAGGGCGGAGCACCGATGGACGTCTGGGCGACGATGGCCACCGAATCCTCCCGGTCCCCGACCCAGTCATCACGGGCGGGGACATAGTAAGGTTCGGCGACCACGGCGACTTTTATCTCCCACTCCGCCAGGGTCTGGACCAATAAGTCCTGGGCCCTCGCGGAATGGTTGATGTTCGCCTGCAGTAGG
This sequence comes from Tetheella fluctuosa, assembly GCA_951216915.1. Lineage (NCBI taxonomy): Eukaryota > Metazoa > Arthropoda > Insecta > Lepidoptera > Drepanidae > Tetheella > Tetheella fluctuosa. The sequence goes on along the minus strand of OX578229.1, from coordinate 11,585,755 downwards.
GGCCAGACGGGCATTAATTACCCGTCTCCATGGGCTCCGTCTCTGCGCCGTTTTCTGGGCGCTGGGTAGGCTCAGGGGCTACCGGGTCCCTGGCCTTCCGCTTCTTCTTCTTTTTCTCTGGGGGAGATCCCCCGGAGGGAGCGGGCTTTTTGGGCCCGGGCTTGGGGCCATTAGGGCACCCATTGCCGCCCAAGGGGTGGGCCGCCACACAAAGAGGGCAACTGGGCTCCGCCTGGCAGTCCCGCGCCCGGTGGCCTTCTTTTCCGCAGCGGTAACAGAGACCGCTGCGGTCCACCTGGGACTGGCACTTGCCGCCAAGATGTCCGACCTCCAGGCATCGGAAGCACCTGGTAGGCCTGGCGGCAAGTAGCACCACGCGGGCTGACACCCAGCCCACCCTTACGCGGCCGAGGGCCACTACCTTTTTGGCGGCCCCCGTTGGGCAGCTGAGCCACAGGGACCCAGACTCCCCTATGACCCCTGCCTTGATGTCGGCGGCGGGGCAACCTCCCGCCATGGCAACCGCCACCACTACCTCCGCCTCGGTCGCCGAGTCGTCGAGCTCGGTGACTCTCACCTCCGTTTTCTTAACTGGGCGCGAGACACGCACCAGTTCTGCGCTGAAGGCCTCCCTGAGCTTAACAGCCAGGGAGTCGGCCTTTTCGGGGCCCGCACTGCCGAAAACTTCCAGCATGCGGGCACCAGTAGCCGTCTTCCTACAGCGCAGCTCCTCGATTTCGAGGCCATCGTAGTCGTTAATGCGACTACGGGCCTCGACGAGGACGGACTGGTACGTCATGCCCTGCTCAATCGCGCCCGGCTGGAGGGTGAGAGTCACCGCTGCCGTTCGTGGAGGGCGGAGTTTCGCCGCCGCCTTCTTTTTATTGCCCTGCGCTTGGCCAGGAGACCCAGTCTTGCCAGCTGTCGTCGCCGTTTTTGCGGACGCCTTTTTGGCACCCCGTGTGACGACCTCCGACCACCCCTTCTCCAATGGTGGGGGTGGAGGTGCTGGCATGTAGGGACTGGAGTCCCTGGGCTTCCCTCCGCTGGCCTCCTTAGCGGCCGCCGACTGTTTCCCTTTCCCCTTTCCCTTGCCTTTGCCTTGCTTTGGAGGCTGAGCGGGGGGGGCGGTTGACTTCGGCGGCTGAGCAGCCAACTTAGACGGCGGCGACCCCTTCGAGGTCGCGGGGGCGGTTGAAGTAGAGGGCTGCGGTGACTCCTTCGCCGCAGCCTCTTCCGCCCTCCTCCTGTCCGCTGCCAGAGACGGCCTGAGGCGCTGCTCTGGCAAGAGGCGATCCTCTATGCCCTCGAGTCTCGCGTTTAGCATCGCGCTGAATCGGGCGACGCTTTCACGCGAGACCTCTTCCATCATTTCTTTTATGGAGGGAGCGGGCATCGCCACCGGTTGCCGCCGCAACTCGGCCACCTCTTTGCGGAGCTCCTGCAACTGGCCACTGAGCTGTGAGTTGGCCGACTCCAGCCTTGCCATCTCCTCTGTCATGGTTCGGGCCCTAAGACCGGCAGATGCGTCCTTAATTGTGTCCGCCGCGATCTTTAGGGCCTTCACCGTTGGTCCCTTTAAATTTTTGGACGTCACAGCCACTTTGATGACCATGTCTGCGGCGTCCATCACGATTTTGTTCAGTGCAGACATAGTCTGCGCTGTGTCCTCTCCAGGATTGGGCTGGGAGAAGCCATGTTGGCATGCGGACCTGGACTCACACATAGTCCTCGTCATGTCAACCATCTTCTCCTCCACCTCAAGGCGGAGCTCTTCCGCCTTTGCAGCTTTGAGCTGCGCCTTAGCTTCCGCCAGGCCCACATATACTCCTGTTGTGGGCGGGCGGCCCCGTCCCCTTTTTGATTTGTGGGCCGCCCCTTTTGGTGGGTACCTCTCCTCCTCCACCTCCTCCTCCTCGTCAGTGTTTGCTGACCGCTTCCGAAAGAAGCGGTCAGGACTCCTCCCTAACTCCATAGGAGAGACGGTGTGCAGACTGGAGTCGGTGTCGGTGTCCGATAGTCGTTCGACCAGAACACGCAACTCTCGCGCACCGCTCTCAACATTCTTTACGATGTCCTCCCCTGCCACGTCCATCTCAATGTTTCCGTCCTTACAGACCTCCCTCTCTGTCACTTCCTTCTTCTCTTCTCCTCCTTCCTCTCCTCCTCTTGTTTGATCTTTGTTATTTTTAAATTCAATGTTCATATTATAAACCCACGAGTATGGGGGAAATATGGGTCCACCCGGGCAGAGACCCCTGTACACCGGGCAAGTCTATGGTGTAACCCACAACTGGTTTCGACAGGATCCAGTGTGGGGACACGCACTATCGACCGAGAATCCGCTCGGCCATTCATCCCCTCGCGGTGCGGCGCCGCTTGGGATTCAGGTAATTTTTTATTGAGGTTTTCTTCCTCGCAGGCCCAGCCGGTTAAGGCCAGGCCCCCCGCTCCGCGTAGGCCTCCTGCCATCGTTGCAGAACGGGTTGACCGACGGTGGCCTTGAAAAAGGCCGTGTCTGGTGGTAGTGTTAGTACACACCAGACCCGCCGCTCCCTCCGCGTCGGAATGACAAGGGAAAAGGGGAAGGAAAGGGAGAGGACGATGGGTCGGAACAGAACCGCCCTTAAGGGATGGGAAGTGGAAAGAAGGAAAGGATAAGGAAGGGAGTGTGTTGCTCTTCGTCAGATCCCTCACCCCAAGCCTGCCCGGTATGGGTGGCCCTGTCCGGTATAGCCTTGGGGATCATCGAGACACGCAAGCCCCCCCACCACGGCAAGGTGGCAACACGTCGGGGGGGAACCTAACCTAACCTAACCTAACCTAACCTAACCTAACCTAACCTAACCTAACCTAACCTAACCTAACCTAACCTAACCACGTATCTAAACTTCAATTCACTTACCAAATTTATTCCTTTTGTCCTTAAATTGTTGCTGCTGCACACCTTTAGAGTTCCCCATAGATTTAGCAGGCGTCCTATACGCAAAATTAATTTTTTCATCAATTAACTCTGAAAATTTCATAAAAATCACACTTTTTTGCTTATAACTTAAAATTTTATACTGGTACTTACCTGTTTTTCTTGCTGGTCGAGCTTATCTCGGCCCGCCGCGTCGATTGCGACCACTCCCGGCGTTCTGAAACAGAAAAAATCAAAAATTCAAAATCACCTATAGTAAAAGTCTACCTAAGCTGTACACATTTGTAATAAATTTACGTATCTAAACTTCAATTCACTTACCAAATTTATTCCTTTTGTCCTTAAATTGTTGCTGCTGCACACCTTTAGAGTTCCCCATAGATTTAGCAGGCGTCCTATACGCAAAATTAATTTTTTCATCAATTAACTCTGAAAATTTCATAAAAATCACACTTTTTTGCTTATAACTTAAAATTTTGCCCGCCCACCCACCCATATTTCATTGATTAAGGGGACTCTGAACAATATATGAAAAATATTTTATTTTTTATTTGCTTTCCTTTTAATATTTAGACTCCGTTTGTGCATGGGGCCTTAGTATAACTTCCTCCAACTTGCCAGGACCTGAAAAATAAATAGAATAAATTAATAAAATTAAAAATAAGTAAAATTACACATTTCATTCATTGTACAACACACCTAGAATTTTCCCTCGGGTTTCATGGCCGGAATGGCCTCATCCCAACCTGCAGTAGCGAGCACCGACTCGCTGTATTTATCTGACGAGGAGGGGCGTCACGATTACAACACTTTTAGACCGATTGAGGTGAATAACACTGACTCTGACACTTCTAACAAAGATCCTTTCCACACTTTCGTCACTGGAAAGCTCAAGGATGCTAGGAAACTTCTCACAGAGGGTAGGAGCCTGAAAAAGGAAAACAAGACCTCCATCCTTCGCATCTTCGACGAAATAACTGCCTTTCAAAACTTCCACAGCTCCTCTTCTCTGTTCCCTCCTGCCACACCCCAATATATTGACCCATCCATTCAAGAAAATCTCAAAAAGACCATCGTTTCTGAGGTTACTGAGGCACTTAAAACCGAGATTGCCTCACTTAAAAAGACACTGTCTCCGCCTCCTCTTCCCCAATTCCACTTACCATCGTACGCATCGGCTGTCAAAACACAAGCCTCACCTCCCATTATTCCCACATCCAAACCGGCGATCATAGTTTCATCTAAGAAAGAGGTTTTCACCCCACACGACACTCTTAAACTTTTCCGGTCTGGTGTTACTTTCCGCAACACGAACTTCTCCCCTTCTGAGATCAAATTCGTGTCAAACAATAAATTAAGGGTAGAGTTTGACAACGAGGCTCAAAGAGACATCGCCCTCAATAAAATTGACGTAGCCCCCGATATCGCTGGGGAGAAGTCAAGAAACTTGAGACCTATGCTAGTACTTAAGGGGGTCCCAATAGAAGTCCCTTGCGAAGAGCTCCCTAAAATCCTCTTACAGCAAAACGACCTTACCAATTTTACTACCTCTGATATCGTCTTCCGTTTCAAAAGGGGCAATCGGAACGACAAACTATACAACGCCGTCTTCTTGGCCTCCCAACCCTTGTGGAGGACCATCATCAAACTAGGTAGACTGAACGTGGATCATCAGCGTGTGCACGTTGAAGAGTACGTACCCCTTCTCCAGTGTTTTTCGTGCCTGCAGTTTGGCCATACGCGGAAGAACTGCTCTGAAGACAAGACCATCTGCTCGCACTGCTCGTCCCTCACCCACGTTTACAGGGACTGTCCGGTTAAGAGAGACACAACTGCAACAGACTGTTACAACTGCATACAATTTGGCAAAAAACATAACAGACCCGTAGACTCCAAGCACAGCGCCACATCAACATCTTGCCCTCGGTTGGCCCAGGCATCTGAAAAATTGAAACTGAGGATCGATTATGGATGCTGACTTAGAGAACGGAGCTTACAATACACACACATTCAATTTAGGACGAGGCAGAAATGCCACCCACGAACTCAAATTACATGCCAAAAACTCGAACCTTGATTTCTTGTTTCTTCCTGAACCGTGATCTTAAAGCTACTGAAAGACAGCTTTCATAATCACATTTATACGATCAAGAAGCTGAAACAATTTAATGGTTAAAGTAAAGAAACAAATATATATATATATGAACAAAACAAACAATAAAAGATACGGAAAAAAAAAAAAAAAAAAAAAAAAAAAAAAAAAAAAAAAAAAAAAAAAATAATAATAATAATAATATTATATCATTATCTCTGATTCCTTATCTCAAACACTAATATAGAAAAGTCAACACTTTCATTTTCACCAATAAAAAATCACAAGATTTTCTATTATTTTAATTATATATAATTATTTGTGTATTTATTTCAAAACGTAAGTACTATCTCAAACCTCATCCGCCAACCACTCACAAAACCACAATCCAAAGTCACACGAAAAGGCGTGCAGACGTATCCATTGCGTTACCCCTTTTCTTCCATATAACTTTCAAAAAAAAAAAAAACCTAACCTAACCTAACCTAACCTAACCTAACCTTTTTTTTTTTTTTTTTTTTTTTTTTTTTTTTTTTTTTTTTTTTTTTTTTTTTTTTTTTTTTTTTAAGGTGGGGAAATCCTCATGGATACCCGGACACTTCGGGGGAAGCGCCCGGGTTATGTGAGACTCTTACTCACTAAAACCCCACCGTATTCCTTCTCCGCCGTATGGCGGGGCTGCGGGATCAAACAATATTCACCGCGTGCCCCGCCAACGGCCCGCTCCCTGTCTCAGGGAGCCCTCCTCTTTGGGGCGGGGCTTGGCACATGAAATACAGCCAAGCCCCGCCCCACCTCCGCTGAGGCGCCCAGGAATACTTGGGCGCCTCCAGCACGGGACCCTTAACGTCGGCGGCGGATCCCCCGATCCACCGCCCACAGGTCCCCCGTTTAGGGCGGCATCCGGCCCGCGAAGGCCAGACGCCGCCCGCCACGTCTTCGGCGGCGGATCGGGAGCGAGTCTGCACTGTCCTCCCGCTCCCGCTCCGCCGCCTCCTTCTGCGACATAATTTCATCGCAGAAGGACTCCACCGCCTTCCAGGACTCGTCGCTGTCGACCATGGATCGTATCACGGCCGGCAGCGACAAGTCCCCTCCAATGGTCGCGGACAAGGCGGCGCGAGGCACAACCCAAGCTGAGCAGGCCTCGCGCGTGTGTTGCGCCGTGTCCGCGACCCCCGCCGGACAATGGAGACACTCCTCTGAGGGCTCCCTGCCCGCCACCCGACACAGATAGCGACCGAAACAGCCATGTCCGGTCAGCATCTGTGCCAGGTGGAAGGAGAGAGCCCCGTGGGCCCGTTCCAGCCACTGCTTCAGAACGGGCCGCACTGCCCCCACCAACTCCCGGCTAAAGCCGGGCTCGTCGAGACGGGCCGCCCACTTTTGGAGGAGGACCTCACGAGCGTCCTCCCTCCAGCGCGCTACCTCACGCGCATGTGGACGGCCCCCCTCGGCCTCCTCCGCCTTCGCTCGCCAGTACACCGCCGCGAGAAACCTAACCTAACCTAACCTAACCTAACCTAACCTAACCTAACCTTTTTTTTTTTTTTTTTTTTTTTTTTAAGGTGGGGAAATCCTCATGGATACCCGGACACTTCGGGGGAAGCGCCCGGGTTATGTGAGACTCTTACTCACTAAAACCCCACCGTATTCCTTCTCCGCCGTATGGCGGGGCTGCGGGATCAACAATATTCACCGCGTGCCCCGCCAACGGCCCGCTCCCTGTCTCAGGGAGCCCTCCTCTTTGGGGCGGGGCTTGGCACATGAAATACAGCCAAGCCCCGCCCCACCTCCGCTGAGGCGCCCAGGAATACTTGGGCGCCTCCAGCACGGGACCCTTAACGTCGGCGGCGGATCCCCCGATCCACCGCCCACAGGTCCCCCGTTTAGGGCGGCATCCGGCCCGCGAAGGCCAGACGCCGCCCGCCACGTCTTCGGCGGCGGATCGGGAGCGAGTCTGCACTGTCCTCCCGCTCCCGCTCCGCCGCCTCCTTCTGCGACATAATTTCATCGCAGAAGGACTCCACCGCCTTCCAGGACTCGTCGCTGTCGACCATGGATTGTATCACGGCCGGCAGCGACAAGTCCCCTCCAATGGTCGCGGACAAGGCGGCGCGAGGCACAACCCAAGCTGAGCAGGCCTCGCGCGTGTGTTGCGCCGTGTCCGCGACCCCCGCCGGACAATGGAGACACTCCTCTGAGGGCTCCCTGCCCGCCACCCGACACAGATAGCGACCGAAACAGCCATGTCCGGTCAGCATCTGTGCCAGGTGGAAGGAGAGAGCCCCGTGGGCCCGTTCCAGCCACTGCTTCAGAACGGGCCGCACTGCCCCCACCAACTCCCGGCTAAAGCCGGGCTCGTCGAGACGGGCCGCCCACTTTTGGAGGAGGACCTCACGAGCGTCCTCCCTCCAGCGCGCTACCTCACGCGCATGTGGACGGCCCCCCTCGGCCTCCTCCGCCTTCGCTCGCCAGTACACCGCCGCGAGAACCTCAGCATCGAGGTCCCACGGCGGAGTACCGGCGAGCACACAAGCGCCGACACCCGACACGGTGCGGTACGCCCGGGCCACCCTGAGCGCCATGGCGCGCTGCGGACGTCGCAGCGCTGCCAGATTTCGGGCGCTCATGGCCCCTGCCCATATCGGCGCTCCGTAGAGCGCCATGGAGCGCACCACACCGGTGTACAGGCGTCGGCACGCCCTTCCAGGGCCTCCCACATTGGGGAGGATGCGTCCCAGAGCTCCGGCGGCGGCCATCAACTTGGGGGCCAACCGCCGGAAGTGTTCCTCGAACCTCCATCGACCGTCGAGGACGAGTCCCAGGTACTTCATCGTCGACCCGACGGCGATGGAGGTTCCGCCCACCATAATCGTGGCCCCAGGTGGTGGCGCTCTTCGAGGCCCATGGAACACGAGTGCTTCCGACTTTTGGAGAGCAACCTCGAGTCCCAGGGCGCGAATCCTGGCCACCACCTGGGCCACACCCGCCGTGGCGAGGAGGGAAGCCTCGCGATAGGTGCCGCCGCAGGCCGAGACGAGGGTATCGTCGGCGTAACAAGTGACGCCGACCCCCCGCAACATGGCCCCGCGCAGCACCCAGTCGTAGCCGATGTTCCACAGGAGCGGACCCAGAACCGATCCCTGTGGAACACCGCACGACATTTCCCTCCTCCCGGAGCCGTACTCCGTCGGGAAGACCACCGCCCTCCCGACGAAGTAGTCGGCCACGACCCTCTGCAGATACAGAGGAACACCGTGGTACTGCAGAGCACTCCTCACCGTCTCCCAGGGCAGTGTGTTGAACGCGTTGCGGATGTCTAAGGACACCGCAAACATCACACCGCCCTGGGAGGTGGCCTCCTCGGCGAGGTCCCTCACCCGCGCGATCGCGTCCAGGGTCGATCGACCCCGGCGGAAGCCGAACTGCGCGTCGGAGAGGCCCGGATCCATGCTCTCGACGAGGCGAGCAGCGAGCACACGCTCGAACAACTTGCTCACCTCGTCGAGCAGCACGATCGGGCGATACGCCGACGGCTGCTCGGCCGGGCGCCCGTCCTTCTGGATCAGGACGAGCTTGCCCGTTTTCCACCTCCTGGGGAACCGACCCTGCACCAGGCACGCGGTGAAGAGGGACCTCACCCTCTCTCCGATCTCCTCCAGCGCGATCGCCAACGCGCTCCCCGGCACTCCGTCCGGGCCCGGGGCGGTCTTCTTCGACTTAAGTCTAAGAACGGCCGCCCCGAATTCGGCCCCTGACACTTCTGGTGCCGGGGTATCCGCCTCGGCGACTCGCGCCGGCGGGGATCCCCCCATCGCAGGGGGCGCCCATTCCCCTCGCCGCGGGAAGAGGCCGCCCACCACCTCCTCGAGGAGCTCGGGCCGGAGACTAGTCGTCAGGGGGGGGGCCCAGGGGCGCAACTTTTTGCGCACCACCTTGTACGGCCTCCCCCATGGATCCCTGTCGATCATCCCCAGCCACTCCTCCCACGCCGCCTCCTTGGCCCGCGCAATCGCGACCTGAAAGGTCATGCGCGCGGCCCTGAGGGCGGCGTACGAGGTCTGCTCCTCGTCGTGGTCCAGGACTCGTCTCCTCCTGCACCGGGTGTACCGGCGGCGCGCCGCATTGCACGCCTCGCGCAATTGGCGGAGCTCCGGGCGCCACCAGTACACCGAGCGCCGTGGCGGGAGGGGCCTCACCCTCGGCATGGCCGCATCGCAAATGCGAGCGAGGGACACGCCGAGGTGCTCCACCTCCTCATCCACGTCCGCCAGAGGGACGAGCCCCTGGGTCCACGACTCGAGGACGGCCGCTTCCCCGGCGAGCTCCCTGTCGAGGCGACCCAGCACCCATCGCGGGCCGTCCCCCACACCGGGGGGAGATCCGGCACTGCTCCGTCCCGGGTCGATGGGGAGCGCGGAGACATCGAATCGGATGTAGCGGTGATCCGATAGCGTCTCCACGTCCACCATCACCCTCCAGTGCCGGACACGGCGCACCAGGGGGGCCGATGCGAACGTAATGTCGACTATCGACCCACCCTGTTGTCGCACGCACGTGTCCTCCGACCCGGTGTTGAGGACGGCCAGCCCGACAGAGATGGCCCACTCCTCCAACGCCTCCCCCCGTGCATCCGTCCTCGGAGATCCCCACGCCGTTGATTTGGCGTTGAAATCTCCGGCGACTAGCACGGGGTGGGGGGATACCTGCCCAATCAGAGCCCCGACCTCGACGAGCATCTGCTCGAATTCGGCGAGACTCCGATTGGGTGAAAAGTACACCCCCACTACTGCAACGTCGCCCACGACGGCCATCACCCAGCTCCGACCCCTCAATACGCGTTTGAAGGGCGGAGCACCGATGGACGTCTGGGCGACGATGGCCACCGAGTCCTCCCGGTCCCCAACCCAGTCATCACGGGCGGGGACATAGTAGGGTTCGGCGACCACGGCGACTTTTATCTCCCACTCCGCCAGGGTCTGGACCAATAAGTCCTGGGCCCTCGCGGAGTGGTTGATGTTCGCCTGCAGTAGGGGCCAGACGGGCATTAACTACCCGTCTCCATGGGCTCCATCTCTGCGCCGTCTGGGCGCTGGGTAGGCTCAGGGGCTACCGGGTCCTTGGCCTTCTTCTTCTTCCCTTTTTTCCCCTTTGTGGGAGATCCCCCTGGGGGAGCGGGCTTTTTGGGCCCGGGCTTGGGGCCATTAGGGCACCCAGTTCCGCCCAAGGGGTGGGCCGCCACACAAAGAGGGCAGCTGGGCTCCGCCTGGCAGTCCCGCGCCCGGTGGCCTTCTTTTCCGCAGCGGTAACAGAGACCGCTGCGGTCCACCAGGGACTGACACTTGCCACCGAGGTGTCCGACCTCCAGGCACCGGAAGCACCTGGTAGGCCTGGCGGCAAGTAGTGTCACGCGGGCCGATACCCAGCCCACCCTTATGCGCCCGAGGGCCACCACCTTTTTGGCGGCCCCCGTTGGGCAGCTAAGCCAAAGGGAGCCCGACTCCCCAATTACCCCCGCCTTGATATCGCTGGCGGGGCAACCTCCTGCCTTGGCAACCGCCGCCACCACCTCCGCCTCGGTCGCCGAGTCGTCGAGCTCGGTGACTCTCACCTCCGTTTTCTTAACTGGGCGCGAGACACGCACCAGTTCTGCGCTGAAGGCCTCCCTGAGCTTAACAGCCAGGGAGTCGGCCTTTTCGGGGCCCGCGCTGCCGAAAACTTCCAGCATGCGGGCACCAGTAGCCGTCTTCCTACAGCGCAGCTCCTCGATTTCGAGGCCATCGTAGTCATTAATGCGACTACGGGCCTCGGCGAGGACGGACTGGTACGTCATACCCTGCTCAATCGCGCCCGGCTGGAGGGTGAGAGTCACCGCTGCCGTTCGCGGAGGGCGGAGTTTCACCGCCGCCTTCTTTTTATTTGCGCCCTGCGCTTGGCCAGGAGACCCAGTCTTGCCAGCTGTCGTCGCCGTTTTTGCGGACGCCTTTTTGGCACCCCGTCCGACGACCTCCGACCACTCCTTCTCCAATGGTGGGGGTGGAGGTGCTGGCATGTAGGGACTGGAGTCCCTGGGCTTGCCTCCGCTGGCCTCTTTTGTGGCCGCCGACTGTTTCCCTTTCCCCTTCCCCTTGCCTTTGCCTTGCTTTGGAGGCTGGGTGGGGGGGACGGTTGCCTTCGGCGGCCCCTTCGAAGTTGCGGGGGTGGTTGAAGTAGAGGGCTGCGGTGACTCCTTCACCACAGCCTCTTCCGCCCTCCTTTTGTCCGCCGCCAGAGGCGGCCTGTGGCGCTGCTCCGGCAGGAGGCGACACTCGATGCCCTCGAGTCTCGCGTTTAGCATCGCGCTAAATCGGGCGACGCTTTCACGCGAGACCTCCTCCATCATATCTTTGATGGAGGTATCAGGCATCGCCGCCGGTTGTTTCCGCAACTCGGCCACCTCCTTGCGCAGTTCTGCCAACTGGCCACTGAGCTGCGAGTTTGCCGACTCCAGTCTTGCCACCTCCTCTGACATAGTTCGGGCCCTTAGACCGGCGGTTGCGTCCTTAATCGTGTCCGCCGCGATCTTAAGGGCCTTCACCGTTGGCCCCTTCAAATTTTTGGACGTCACAGCCACTTTAATGACCATGTCTGCGGCGTCCATGACAATTTTGTTCAGCGCAGACATAGTCTGCGCTGTGTCCTCTCCAGGGGTGGGCAGGAAGAAGCCATGTTGGCATGCGGACCTGGACTCACGCATAGTCCTCGTCATGTCAGCCATCTTCTCCTCCACCTCAAGGCGGAGCTCTTCCGTCTTTGCAGCTTTGAGCTGCGCCTTAGCTTCCGCCAGGCCCACATATACTCCTGTAGTGGGCGGGCGGCCCCGTCCCCTTTTGGATTTGTGGGCCGCCCCTTTTGGTGGGTGCCTCTCCTCCTCCTCCTCCTCGTCAGTGTTTGCTGACCGCTTCCGAAAAAAGCGGTCAGGACTCCTCCCTATCTCCATAGGTGAGACGGTGCGCAGACTGGAGTCGGTGTCGGTGTCCGATAGTCGCTCGACCAGAACACGCAACTCTCGCGCACCGCTCTCAACATTCTGTGCAATGTCCTCCCCTGCCACGTCCATCTCAATGTTTCCGTCCTTACAGACCTCCCTCCCTGTCACGTCCTTCTTCTCTTCTCCTCCTTCCTCTCCTCCTCTTGTTTGATTTTTATTTTGGAATTCCATGTTATAAACCCACGAGTATGGGGGAAATATGGGTCCACCCGGGCAGAGACCCCTGTACACCGGGCAAGTCTATGGTTGTAACCCACAACTGGTTTCGACAGGATCCAGTGTGGGGACACGCACTAACGACCGAGAATCCGCTCGGCCATCCATCCCCTCGCGGTGCGGCGCCGCTTGGGATTCGGGTAATTTTTTATTGAGGTTTTCTTCCTCGCAGGCCCAGCCGGTTAAGGCCAGGCCCCCCGCTCTGCGTAGGCCTCCTGCCATCGTTGCAGAACGGGTTGACCGACGGTGGCCTTGAAAAAGGCCGTGTCCAGTGGTAGTGTAAGTACACACCAGACCCGCCGCTCCCTCCGCGTCGGAATGACAAAGGAAAAAAAAGGGGAAGGAAAGGAAAGGATGATGGGTCGGAGCAGAACCGCCCTTAAGGGATGGGAAGTGGAAAGAAGGAAAGGATAAGGAAGGGAGTGTGTTGCTCTTCGTCAGATCCCTCACCCCAAGCCTGCCCGGTATGGGTGGCCCTGTCCGGTATAGCCTTGGGGATCATCGAGACACGCAAGCCCCCCCACCACGGCAAGGTGGCAACACGTCGGGGGGGAACCTAACCTAACCTAACCTAACCTAACCTAACCTAACCTAACCTAACCTAACCTAACCTAACCTTTTTTTTTTTTTTTTTTTTTTTTTTTTTTTTTTTTTTTTTTTTTTTTTTTTTTTTTTTTTTTTTTTTTTTTTAAGGTGGGGAAATCCTCATGGATACCCGGACACTTCGGGGGAAGCGCCCGGGTTATGTGAGACTCTTACTCACTAAAACCCCACCGTATTCCTTCTCCGCCGTATGGCGGGGCTGCGGGATCAAACAATATTCACCGCGTGCCCCGCCAACGGCCCGCTCCCTGTCTCAGGGAGCCCTCCTCTTTGGGGCGGGGCTTGGCACATGAAATACAGCCAAGCCCCGCCCCACCTCCGCTGAGGCGCCCAGGAATACTTGGGCGCCTCCAGCACGGGACCCTTAACGTCGGCGGCGGATCCCCCGATCCACCGCCCACAGGTCCCCCGTTTAGGGCGGCATCCGGCCCGCGAAGGCCAGACGCCGCCCGCCACGTCTTCGGCGGCGAATCGGGAGCGAGTCTGCACTATCCTCCCGCTCCCGCTCCGCCGCCTCCTTCTGCGACATAACTTCGTCGCAGAAGGACTCCACCGCCTTCCAGGACTCATCGCTGTCGACCATGGATTTGATCACGGCCGGCAGCGACAAGTCCCCTCCAATGGTCGCGGACAGGGCGGCGCGAGGCACAGCCCAAGCTGAGCAGGCCTCGCGCGTGTGTTGCGCCGTGTCCGCGACCCCCGCCGGGCAGTGAAGGCACTCCTCTGAGGGCTCCCTGCCCGCCACCCGACACAGATAGCGACCGAAACAGCCATGTCCGGTCAGCATCTGTGCCAGGTGGAAGGAGAGAGCCCCGTGGGCCCGTTCCAGCCACTGCTTCAGAACGGGCCGCACTGCCCCCACCAACTCCCGGCTAAAGCCGGGCTCGCCGAGGCGGGCCGCCCACTTTTGGAGGAGGACCTGACGAGCGTCCTCCCTCCAGCGCGCCAACTCGCGCGCATGTGGGCGGCCACCCTCGGCCTCCTCCTCCTTCGCTCGCCAGTACACCGACGCGAGCACCTCAGCATCGAGGTCCCACGGCGGAGTACCGGCGAGCACACACGCGCCGACACCCGACACGGTGCGGTACGCCCGGGCCACCCTGAGCGCCATGGCGCGCTGCGGACGTCGCAGCGCTGCCAGATTTCGGGCGCTCATGGCTCCTGCCCATATCGGCGCTCCGTAGAGCGCCATGGAGCGCACCACACCGGTGTAGAGGCGTCGGCAGGCGCCTCCGGGACCTCCCATATTTGGGAGTAACCGCCCCAGGGCTCCAGCGGTGGCCACTAACTTGGGGGCCAACCGCCGGAAGTGCTCCTCGAACCTCCATCGACCGTCGAGGACGAGTCCCAGGTACTTCATCGTCGACCCGACGGCGATGGAGGTTCCGCCCACCATAATCGTGGCCCCAGGTGGTGGCGCTCTTCGAGGCCCATGGAACACGAGTGCTTCCGACTTTTGGAGAGCAACCTCGAGTCCCAGGGCGCGAATCCTGGCCACCACCTGGGCCACACCCGCCGTGGCGAGGAGGGAAGCCTCGCGATAGGTGCCGCCGCAGGCCGAGACGAGGGTATCGTCGGCGTAACAAGTGACGCCGACCCCCCGCAACATGGCCCCGCGCAGCACCCAGTCGTAGCCGATGTTCCACAGGAGCGGACCCAGAACCGATCCCTGTGGAACACCGCACGACATTTCCCTCCTCCCGGAGCCGTACTCCGTCGGGAAGACCACCGCTCTCCCGACGAAGTAGTCGGCCACGACCCTCTGCAGATACCGAGGAACACCGTGGTACTGCAGAGCACTCCTCACCGTCTCCCAGGGCAGTGTGTTGAACGCGTTGCGGATGTCTAAGGACACCGCAAACATCACACCGCCCTGGGAGGTGGCCTCCTCGGCGAGGTCCCTCACCCGCGCGATCGCGTCCAGGGTCGATCGACCCTGGCGGAAGCCGAACTGCGCGTCGGCGAGACCCGGATCCATGCTCTCGACGAGGCGAGCAGCGAGCACACGCTCGAACAACTTGCTCACCTCGTCGAGCAGCACGATCGGGCGATACGCCGACGGCTGCTCGGCCGGGCGCCCGTCCTTCTGGATCAGGACGAGCTTGCCCGTTTTCCACCTCCTGGGGAACCGACCCTGCACCAGGCACGCGGTGAAGAGGGACCTCACCCTCTCTCCGATCTCCTCCAGCGCGATCGCCAACGCGCTCCCCGGCACTCCGTCTGGGCCCGGGGCGGTCTTCTTCGACTTAAGTCTAAGAACGGCCGCCCCGAATTCGGCCCCTGACACTTCTGGTGCCGGGGTATCCGCCTCGGCGACTCGCGCCGGCGGAGATCCCCCCATCGCAGGGGGCGCCCATTCCCCTCGCCGTGGGAAGAGGCCGCCCACCACCTCCTCGAGGAGCTCGGGCTGGAGACTAGTCGTCAGGGGGGGGGCCCAGGGGCGCAGCTTTTTGCGCACCACCTTGTACGGCCTCCCCCATGGATCCCTGTCGATCATCTCCAGCCACTCCTCCCACGCCGCCTCCTTGGCCTGCGCAATCGCGACCTGAAAGGACATGCGCGCGGCCCTGAGGGCGGCGTACGAGGTCTGCTCCTCCTCGTGGTCCAGGACCCGTCTCCTCCTGCACCGGGTGTACCGGCGGCGCGCCGCATTGCACGCCTCGCGCAATTGGCGGAGCTCCGGGCGCCACCAGTACACCGAGCGCCGTGGCGGGAGGGGCCTCGCCCTCGGCATGGCCGCATCGCAAATGCGAGCGAGCGACACGCCGAGGCGCTCCACCTCCTCATCCACGTCCGCCAGAGGGACGAGTCCCTGGGTCCACGACTCGAGGACGGCCGCTTCCCCGGCGAGCTCCCTGTCGAGGCGACCCAGCACCCATCGCGGGCCGTCCCCCACACCGGGGGGAGATCCGGCACTGCTCCGTCCCGGGTCGATGGGGAGCGCGGAGACATCGAATCGGATGTAACGATGATCCGATAGTGTCTCCACGTCCACCATCACCCTCCAGTGCCGGACACGGCGCACCAGGGGGGCCGACGCAAACGTAACGTCGACTATCGACCCACCCTGTTGTCGCACGCACGTGTCCTCCGACCCGGTGTTGAGGACGGCCAGCCCGGCAGAGACGGCCCACTCCTCCAACGCCTCCCCCCGTGCATCTGTCCTCGGAGATCCCCACGCCGTTGATTTGGCGTTGAAATCTCCGGCGACTAGCACGGGGTGGGGGGATACCTGCCCAATCAGAGCCCCGACCTCGACGAGCATCTGCTCGAATTCGGCGAGACTCCGATTGGGTGAAAAGTACACCCCCACTACTGCAACGTCGCCCACGACGGCCATCACCCAGCTCCGACCCCTCAATACGCGTTTGAAGGGCGGAGCACCGATGGACGTCTGGGCGACGATGGCCACCGAATCCTCCCGGTCCCCGACCCAGTCATCACGGGCGGGGACATAGTAAGGTTCGGCGACCACGGCGACTTTTATCTCCCACTCCGCCAGGGTCTGGACCAATAAGTCCTGGGCCCTCGCGGAATGGTTGATGTTCGCCTGCAGTAGGGGCCAGACGGGCATTAATTACCCGTCTCCATGGGCTCCGTCTCTGCGCCGTTTTCTGGGCGCTGGGTAGGCTCAGGGGCTACCGGGTCCCTGGCCTTCCGCTTCTTCTTCTTTTTCCCCTCTGGGGGAGATCCCCCGGAGGGGGTGGGCTTTTTGGGCCCGGGCTTGGGGCCATTAGGGCACCCATTGCCGCCCAGAGGGTGGGCCGCCACGCAAAGAGGGCAGCTGGGCTCCGCCTTGCAGTCCCGCGCCCGGTGGCCTTCTTTTCCGCAGCGGTAACAGAGACCGCTGCGGTCCACCTGGGACTGGCACTTGCCGCCGAGATGTCCGACCTCCAAGCACCGGAAGCACCTGGTAGGCCTGGCGG
The DNA here is from genome assembly GCA_951216915.1 of Tetheella fluctuosa. Taxonomy (NCBI): domain Eukaryota; kingdom Metazoa; phylum Arthropoda; class Insecta; order Lepidoptera; family Drepanidae; genus Tetheella; species Tetheella fluctuosa. Next base: position 11,568,962 of record OX578229.1, on the reverse strand, counting down.
CAAGTAACGCCACGCGGGCTGACACCCAGCCCACCCTTACGCGGCCGAGGGCCACTACCTTTTTGGCGGCCCCCGTTGGGCAGCTGAGCCACAGGGACCCAGACTCCCCTATGACCCCCGCCTTGATGTCGGCGGCGGGGCAACCTCCCGCCTTGGCAACCGCCGCCACTACCTCCGCCTCGGTCGCCGAGTCGTCGAGCTCGGTGACTCTCACCTCCGTTTTCTTAACTGGGCGCGAGACACGTACCAGTTCTGCGCTGAAGGCCTCCCTGAGTTTAACAGCCAGGGAGTCGGCCTTTTCGGGGCCCGCACTGCCGAAAACTTCCAGCATGCGGGCACCAGTAGCCGTCTTCCTACAGCGCAGCTCCTCGATTTCGAGGCCATCGTAGTCGTTAATGCGACTACGGGCCTCGACGAGGACGGACTGATACGTCATGCCCTGCTCAATCGCGCCCGGCTGGAGGGTGAGAGTCACCGCTGCCGTTCGCGGAGGGCGGAGTTTCGCCGCCGCCTTCTTTTTATTAGCGCCCTGCGCTTGGCCAGGAGACCCAGTCTTGCCAGCTGTCGTCGCCGTTTTTGCGGACGCCTTTTTGGCACCCCGCGTGACGACCTCCGACCACCCCTTCTCCAATGGTGGGGGTGGAGGTGCTGGCATGTAGGGACTGGAGTCCCTGGGCTTGCCTCCGCTTGCCTCTTTAGCGGCCGCCGACTGTTTCCCTTTCCCCTTCCCCTTGCCTTTGCCTTCCTTTGGAGGCTGGGCGGGGGGGACGGTTGCCTTCGGCGGCTGAGTAGCCGACGGCGGCGACCCCTTCGAGGTTGTGGGGGCGGTTGAAGTAGAGGGCTGCGGTGACTCCTTCGCCGCAGCCTCTTCCGCCCTCCTCCTGTCCGCTGCCAGAGACGGTCTTATGCGCTGCTCCGGCAGGAGGCGGCACTCGATGCCCTCCAGTCTCGCATTGAGCATCGCGCTGAAACGGGCGACGCTCTCACGCGAGACTTCCTCCATCATCTCTTTAATGGAGGGAGCGGGCATCGCCAACGGCTGCTGCCGCAACTCGGCCACCTCTTTGCGGAGCTCCTGCAACTGGCCACTGAGCTGTGAGTTGGCCGACTCCAGCCTTGCCACCTCCTCTGTCATAGTTCGGGCCCTAAGACCGGCGGTTGCGTCCTTAATTGTGTCCGCCGCGATCTTTAGGGCCTTCACCGTCGGTCCCTTCAAGTTCTTGGACGTCACAGCCACCTTGGTGACCATGTCTGCGGCGTCCATGACAATTTTGTTCAGCGCAGACATAGTCTGCGCTGTGTCCTCTCCAGGGGAGGGCAGGGAGAAGCCATGTTGGCATGCGGACCTGGACTCACGCATAGTCCTCGTCATGGCAACCATCTTCTCCTCCACCTCAAGGCGGAGCTCTTCCGCCTTTGCAGCTTTGAGCTGCGCCTTAGCTTCCGCCAGGCCCACATATACTCCTGTGGTGGGCGGGCGGCCCCGTCCCCTTTTGGATTTGTGGGCCGCCCCTTTTGGTGGGTACCTCTCCTCCTCCTCCTCCTCGTCAGTGTTTGCTGACCGCTTCCGAAAAAAGCGGTCAGGACTCCTCCCTAACTCCATAGGAGAGACGGTGCGCAGACTGGAGTCGGTGTCGGTGTCCGATAGTCGTTCGACCAGAACACGCAACTCTCGCGCACCGCTCTCAACATTCTGTACAATGTCCTCCCCTGCCACGTCCATCTCAATGTTTCCGTCCTTACAGACCTCCCTCCCTGTCACGTCCTTCTTCTGTTCTCCTCCTTCCTCTCCTCCTCTTGTTTGATTTTTATTTATATTTTGAACTTCCATGTTATAAACCCACGAGTATGGGGGAAATATGGGTCCACCCGGGCAGAGACCCCTGTACACCGGGCAAGTCTATGGTGTAACCCACAACTGGTTTCGACAGGATCCAGTGTGGGGACACGCACTAACGACCGAGAATCCGCTCGGCCATTCATCCCCTCGCGGTGCGGCGCCGCTTGGGATTCGGGTAATTTTTTAATGAGGTTTTCTTCCTCGCAGGCCCAGCCGGTTAAGGCCAGGCCCCCCGCTCCACATAGGCCTCCTGCCATCGTTGAGGAACGGGTTGACCGACGGTGGCCTTGAAAAAGGCCGTGTCTGGTGGTAGTGTAAGTACACACCAGACCCGCCGCTCCCTCCGCGTCGGAATGAAAAAAGGAAAAGGGGAAGGAAAGGGAGAGGATGATGGGTCGGACAGAACCGCCCTTAAGGGATGGGAAGTGGAAAGAAGGAAAGGATAAGGAAGGGAGTGTGTTGCTCTTCGTCAGATCCCTCACCCCAAGCCTGCCCGGTATGGGTGGCCCTGTCCGGTATAGCCTTGGGGATCATCGAGACACGCAAGCCCCCCCACCACGGCAAGGTGGCAACACGTCGGGGGGGAACCTAACCTAACCTAACCTAACCTAACCTAACCTAACCTAACCTAACCTAACCTAACCTAACCTAACCTAACCCTTGACTGTACACACATACAAAATATATACAACTTTTACAAATTTAATATTCACTTTCATATTTTATTGACAACGCGACCCCCTTTCCAACTATGTTTGTTGCTCATCGTACCCCAGCAAAGAAGACTAGGGTCTCAAATTCCCCTGACAAAGCCGAACAGGCCCCCGTGTCTACCGTAAGACGAAGCATTGGGGAGTGGGAGTCAGGAAAAACGGTGACCAAACCTCAGAACCTAACTTCCTCCGAGGCTGGAACCTCGAAGGCTTTCCCGAAGCATAAGCCTGGAACGACGCTTTCCCAGGAACTAAAAAGTAACAGACCATCAACGGGTGCCTCGGGAAGCCCACCACCAAAGCCGGTCTATCCGTCCAGAGTTGCTGAGGCGAGAGCATGTCTGAACAAGGCAAAGCTGCATCTCAGCAACTCAAGAAACCTAAAGACGGACATAAAAAATGAGGTGACATCAGCCATTGACCGCCTGTACCAGCTGGTAAAGGAGGTGGAAGCCGAGAGGTGCAACAGGAAGGAGGAAGAAAAGGAAAAGGTGACTCCTCTGCAAACTGAGGAAGAAACGAGTAGTAGGGAGAAGAAAGAGGAATTCTCTCAGATGTTCTCCACACTTACCGAGCAAACTCGGCTAGTGAAGGAGAACAATGAGAGGATCAAGGAGCTGCAAACCGCCGTCGCGTCCTTGGGGACGATGACCTACGCGGATGTGGTGGCGGGCGGTAAAGGGAAGAAATCTCCAGAGCGGGCCGCCCTTCACTCGGTGGTCGTCACCTCCAGGGACGAGACAGAGACGGGAGAAGAGGTATTGCAGAAGATAAGAAAAGCCGTGAACGCTAGGGAGGGGGGAATCTCAGTAGAAAAAATCAGGAAAGCCAAAGACAGAAAGATCATCATAGGCTGTGAGAGCGAGGAGGATAGGAGGAGAGTAAAGGAAAAGATTATCACGGCCGGGGAACACCTAAATGTAGAGGATATAAAAAACAAGGACCCGCTTCTGATTCTCAGGGGCGTGCTGAGTTTCAACACCAATGAAGACATCACCCGCGCCCTGAGAAATCAGAATCCGAAGATTTTCCTAGATCTGAAGAAGGAAGATGACCGCATGGAAGTCAAATATAGGAGAAACACTAGGAACCCTCACGTAAACCATGTGGTCATAAAGGTTTCCGCGAAAATATGGTCCCGAATGACGGAGGTTGAGTCTGTGAAGATCGACCTCCAACAGATATGTGTCGCGGACCAGTCACCGTTGATACAATGCTCGCTCTGCCTAGGGTACGGCCATAGCAGACGATTCTGCAAGGACGTGATAGAAAAATGCAGTCACTGTGCTGGACCGCACAAGAAAGCCGACTGCCCTGACTGGCTGGCAGGTGCAACCCCAAACTGCTGCAACTGCTCTCTCGCCAAATTGGACCAGACCGAGCATAACGCATTTAGCTTGGAGTGTCCAATTCGACGGAAGTGGGACTCGCTGGCCAGAGCAGCCACGGCTTACTGCTAAAGTGAACGCATGGAAAGTAGGTGAGGGCAATATGAGTCCTAACCACGGCGATGCAATGAAAAGTGCTAATTGGTGCCAATTTCATTTGAAATTGGCAAAATTGCAAATAAAACATACCATGCCGCGGTGGTCGCTGGAACTCGCCAAACCGAAAAAAAAGGATGTCACTCGGAAGCAGAAAAACTGTAGCGCAGCACCAAACCGGAGAACAAAGGCCACAGGAATGCACCTGAAACAAAAAGAAACACTGGAATTAGAAATCAGCAATACGAATAAAGTTATAGCAAATATACTATGCTAAATATATATTTTGAATAATATGTCATATTAGCCTAGGAAAATCACAGCATATATGAAAACATAACATAGATAAAACAAGGGATTGTAGAAATACACATATATAGCACAAGAGAGTAGGAAAGAGGAAATAGAGAAACACGATGAATGGGGTGCACGGATAAAAAGACATGCAAAACAAGGTTGACACCGAAGACATATATTTTGAACGATGGAAGAATGGAAATGTGACAACAGAAGACATGAACGAGGTAGGAAATGAATGAAGAGGAAAGACAGGACTCACATAGTAAATACAAAAGTCGAGAAACATATGAAGATAAAAATTATACCTACTGACAAATACAATATATATATAAATTTGGAATGAAAGACTGAAGAAAATGAAAGTATGCATGAATGGATAAAGTATGAAGTAAATTTAGAAAAAGAGTAAAAGCAAAGAATAGAAAGCATGAGAGACGTGAAACAAACGAAGTATATAGTCACGAAGGATAGGATGAACGAAAAGAGGTAAGAAAGGAGAAGTAAGCATGAATGGGAAAACTAGGGGGGAATTCTTAATTTAGACTAAAACAAGGTAGAAATAAACGTCAGTAAGCAAGGTCTCTGATTATGTTAGAGGGAAGTCGCGGGCCGGACCAACAAGCGTCCGGTCATAAAAAAAAAAAAAAAAAAAAAAAAAAAAAACCTAACCTAACCTAACCTAACCTAACCTAACCTAACCTAACCTAACCTAACCTAACCTAACCTAACCTAACCTAACCTAACCTAACCTAACCTAACCTAACCCAGTTCCGACCCTTCCGTGACCGAGAACGGATCATTTTCACAAGTGCTCCACAGTTTTAATTAGAAAAAACCGGGTAATTCTGCACCGATTTGACTGCACGATACCTTAAAAGTTGCGTCTCGGTGCACCCGACAAGTGTGTGAAACCAGTCTTGAAATCGGATCACAGTGCAAAAAGTTATTCGTGAAAAAGTGTTTCATAACCTCAAAGTGCACAAGTTTTCAACCTTTAACGGCGTGCGCCGTGAAAACGGGGTCGATAACCCCCCTGTTTTTTGTCACCTTTCTGTGGAGATCGTGAAGGAGCACCTTTCTGGAAAAATCCAGATTTTTTCGGCCAGGGCTTGAGAAGATATTCCCGGAAAACCAAAAACCACGTGGTGGCGTGGTCATCGATCCCGTTGAACAAGGACCTTGGAACTTCGCAGGGCCCAAGACATCACAAGACCAAGCTGGAATCTGCAAGTAGAATAATTTTAATTAATATAGTTTCCTTTATATAAAATCTTCAATATTGCAACTTTGTGACGTCATATCTTCAAGGATATTAAAGACGCGTGGATTTTTCAACTGCAGTTCGGTGCGCGCTTATTTATTCAGTAGGTTTACATTTTTTTGGATTTTTTAATTAAAAATTTTGGACAATATAGTTGAAAATCTAAAAATTCTTAATTTTGCAGAAATTCTTATTTAAAATTGACAAATTGTTACTTATTGTAAATCTTTAAAATAGCTGGTCTTGTGCATTAATTTTAAGTATTTTTTGTGTAATTTTAGGACTTACGGTTCTCGAGATATTGATTTTTATGTGTTTTTTCGGTTTAATTCTAAATTAAATAGTTTTAAAAATATTTTGACACCTGGGTCCTTAGAGTACATTGTGACTGTATTAAGCCCAAACTCGGGCCCTATATCTTCAAAATTGAAGAAATTTGTAAAAAACCGCCATTTCGGTTTTTTGGGTTCAAATTTCAAATTGTCATATCTCGAGAACTACTTGGCGTAGAAATCTCGGATTTTCGATTCGGAGAGTTAAATTACCGTAGCCTTAAGTTAGTTTAAGATTTAGGCGTTTTCCGTGCCTTAAAAATTTTAGGGCTGGAACCGTTCTCGGGAGACGTAGGAGGTCAATTTAGGTTGTCCCCCCGAAACCCCGAAGTTCTGCGACGAACGGTTGAGGAGTTATAGACCCCCAAAGTTGGGTTTTGACAGCTCGGCGGCCATTTTGGAAATTTTAAAATCGCCATAACTTTTCGGCCGAAAGTCGTAGGAAGTCGCGGATTTCGGTGTTGGCTTTGAGGGCTTCTTTTTTATCGTGCCTCAAATTTACAATTAGATCGGAGCCAAAAATTTTCACACTTCCGGAAGCTGTTTCAGCAGACAGACGAAGTCACGCCGAACTAGTTAGTTCAAACCGGGATTTTCTACGAGCACTAGAAGAGGAGATATTGCCCGACAAAGTTGAACTTTGACAGTTGCGCGGCCATTTTGAAATTCTTAAAACACAAATATCTTCTACACGGGTGGTCGTGGAATATCGGGATTTTCTTTATTGACATCGGCTGGCCTTACTCTACATAGCTTTAAGATTTTCAGGCGTTTTCAGGAGTACAAAAAATTTCAGACTGAAAGTGGCACAGGTGGGTAGATCTCGTCGAGCCCATTAAGAATATACCAAGCACGGGGTTGATCGGTTCGGTGGTTCCGGAGATATAGCGGAGCAACCAGATTTGGCCGCCATCTTGGGTCGTAACCAAAAACTTTGGGCCTGGTTTTCTCCGAAACCAGTAAAGATAGCGACACTGTGTTTGGGGTTGTCGGATAGGGCTCGGAGAGAGCTATCTACTGGTCATCTCAAATCGACTCTACGTAGAGCCAAAAATTTTTCGTTTTCCAAAGCTATTTCTTGACTCCTGGGGACGTTCTCCTATTACTAAGACTACGTCCGAACCACTGCTACGTTGCAAAGTGGTTAAGGACAGCAACTTTTGTCCTTTTATCCGGCCTATATAACCTGTAATAAAACTTAAAGCTAAAATTTAAACCTAAAACTTAAAACTAAATCATTCAACTTAAATTTAAATCTAGAACTCAGAAAAATAAAAACTAGAGTACTTACCTTATACTACGTTGACTCACCACGAAGCGCCGGATGACTGGACCTGAAAAATAAAATAAACATTAGTATTGTATTTACATTTTATAAATATTTGCCTTCCAGAAACTTGTGTTTATGTATCTTTTATTTTTATTCTTTTAATTTGTGTGACTTTTGTCTTCTGTGTGGACAGGCACAGCGAGTTTTGTTTCTTTTTATTCGGCTTATATAACTTTTACAAACTTTTATTCTTATTTTTACTTTACTTCTTTTACGGATTGCTATTGCTTTCTTTTATACACACGGACGCACACCTCCAACATGCTCAGATCCCCTAAAGTGACCGTCAGTGGCAAATCTCCCGCCAAACCAGGAGCCGTCGCCCCAAACGTGAGGCGCAGCATAGACGTGTGGGAAACTGCCAGCACTGACTCTACACACAAACCACCGACAAACACGACAACGCAGGCAGGCCCTGCAAAGATTAGACAAAGGCCGGCTCTGTCGCAAGACAGCGGAATTGCGGCCATGCGGAGAACATCTGTCGAGACTACGCCACCAAGGCAGCGACCTGCGGACCGTACGGCAGAGGCTAGGGCCTGCCTGAACAAGGCAAAATTACATCTGAACAACTCGAGGAATATAAAGACAGAAATTAAGGCCGCCGTTGTCGAATCATTAGACCGACTCTACCAACTGGTAAAGGAAGCTGAAACCGAGGCGAGAACAAAAAAGGTGAGGGAGGAAAAGGAGGGGGCCGGGGAGGTGGAGCCGGTAACCAACGTTACGGACTCTACCTTTTCGGTCAACACAGACCCCAACATCCTGACGCGACTCGAAGAACATACTAGGCTGTTGATGGAGAGCAACAAAAGGATGGACGAGATGAAAGAGTCGATGGAAAAACATAGGGAGACATTAGAGCGAGTGACTACCTACGCGAGCGTAACCGCGACACAGGGCGGAAAGTCTCTACCAAAGAGAAGTACGCTACACTCTGTCGTGGTTACCTCCAAAAACGAATCGGAGACTGGGGAAGAGGTACTGGATAAGGTACGAAAGGCAGTTGATGCAAAAGAGGGATGGATCAAGGTTGAGAGAGTAAGAAAAGCGAAGGATAGGAAAATTATAATGGGCTTTGGGACAAAGGAAGAAAGGAACAAAGTAAAGGATAGACTTTCGAAGGAAGGAATGGACCTTACCGTTGAGGAAGTGAAAAACAAGGACCCACTTCTGATTCTCTGGAATGTCCTTAAAATAAATACAGACGAGGACATCCTCAAGGCTCTAAGGAATCAGAACCGGGGTGTTTTTCACGGCCTCGACGCAGGGGACAATAGGATTGAGGTTAAGTACAGGAGGAGAGCGAGAAATCCCCACAACGGGCACGTAGTGGTCGCAGTCTCTCCAACCATCTGGCGTAGAGCCATAGAGATTGGGACCGTACATGTGGACCTTCAACACATCAAGGTGGAGGATCAATCCCCACTGGTCCAGTGCACGCGCTGCCTGGGATACGGGCACGGAAGGCGTTTTTGTAAGGAGCCAGCGGATCTATGCGGCCACTGCGGCGGCCCTCATATGAGGACAGAGTGCGCAGACTGGCGCTCGGACGTGCCTCCAAGCTGCCGAAACTGCACGATGGCAAAGCTAGATAATGCGGAGCATAATGCCTTCAGTTCCGACTGCCCAACGCGACGGAAGTGGGACGAAATAGCCCGTTCAACTGTGGCTTACTGCTAAAGGCACCCAACACGAACAAGGCCCCTACAAACTGATACAGGCAAACCTCCAAAGGAAAAAGCTCGCGACCAACGAACTACTTATCGAGGCAGAGAAGCGCGGAGTTGCGGTAGCTCTCCTTCAAGAACCCTATGTGGGCGGGGCAAAAGCTATGAGGAGTCACAGGGGCGTACGGGTCTTCCAAAGCACAGGTATAGGAGATGGGACTGTTAAAGCGGCAATAGCTGTCTTTGACAAAGACCTAACGGTCACACAGTACCCGAAACTCACCACAAACAACATCGTCGTGGTGGGAATCCAAACCAGTGCCTGGGAGATCACGCTTGTCTCCTTTTACCTTGAGCCGGACCAGCCTATAGAGCCGTACTTAGAGCAACTAAAAAAGATAAAGGTCGAGGTCGCGAGCAGAAAGTGGTTAATTGGAGGGGATGCCAATGCAAAGAGCACTTGGTGGGGAAGCCCAATAATTGACCATAGGGGTGATGACGTCTCCGGAACTCTAGAAGAACTGGGCCTGAACATACTCAACACAGGGGAAATTCCGACCTTCGACACCATCAGGGGAGGGCAACGATTCAGCAGCTATGTTGACATAACAGCCTGTTCAACAGACTTACTCGACTGGGTAGACGACTGGAAGATAGATGAAGGTCTCACAAGCTCGGACCACAACGGCATAATCTTCAATATTCGGCTACAAAAATCGAAAGGTATTCAAATAAATAGAACAACCAGAATTTTTAACACAAAGAAAGCCGATTGGTCTAAGTTTCGTGAGAAACTTAGCCAATCAATGCTGGAAAACCAAGTCACTAAATTAGAAATAGAAAGCACTAAAACAAAAGAACAAGTCAACATAATAATAAAGAACATTACAAAATCAATAAACTCCGCATGCACCCAAGCCATTCCAACTAAAAAAGCCAAAGAAAAATTGAACTTACCGTGGTGGTCCGAGAGACTTGCCGAGATGAAGAAGAATGTCGCTACCAAGAAGAGAAGAGTAAGATGCGCTGCTCCAGTCCGGAAGTCGATGGTCGTCGAAGAGTACCTGAAACAAAAGAAGGAGTATGAGTCGGAGGCAGAGAAAGCTCAGATCGAGAGTTGGAAGGAGTTCTGTGGAAAGCAGGATCGGGAAGGGGTCTGGGAAGGAATCTACAGGGTAATCGGTAGGACGATGAAAAGGGAAGAGGATCTGCCACTGGAGAAGGACGGGATGGTTCTGGATGCAAAGGGATCCGTTAAGCTGTTGGCCGACACCTTCTACCCAGAAGATCACACAGACAGCGACAGCCCCCATCACTGCCACATCAGGAACGAGGCCGAAAAAGTGAACGCTGGAGAACAAGATAGCCTATGCGATCCACCGTTCACACTGGCGGAACTGAGAGAGGCGTGTGGATCATTCAACCCGAAAAAGGCTCCCGGTGCGGATGGCTTCACAGCCGACATATGCTGCCACGCCATCGAGAACAGCCCTGAGCTCTTCCTTACAGTGCTGAATAAGTGCTTTGAGTGCCACCACTTTCCCGAGGTGTGGAAGGAAGCAACAGTCGTTGTACTAAGGAAACCCGGGAAGGGGAACTATACCACGCCGAAGGCGTACCGACCAATCGGCTTGCTGCCAATATTGGGAAAAATTTATGAGAAGATGCTGGTGGCCCGCCTCAAGTTTCATTTGATGCCAAGGATTAGTACTCGCCAGTACGGATTCATGCCACAGAGGAGTACCGAGGACTCCCTTTATACCCTAATGCAGCACATTCGAAACAAGCTGAAAGAAAAGAAAATAGTAGCGTTAGTATCATTGGATATAGAGGGGGCTTTCGACAGCGCCTGGTGGCCAGCAATAAGAGTCCGGCTGGCTGAGGAAAAGTGCCCACTAAACTTGAGGAGGGTCATGGACAGCTATCTCAGGGACAGGAAGGTACGGGTTAGGTATGCCGGGGAAGAATACGGAAAAGGCACAAACAAGGGCTGCGTCCAAGGTTCCATCGGGGGCCCGATCCTGTGGAATCTCCTGCTAGACCCACTCCTGAAAAGCCTGGAAAGGAGGGGAGAGTATTGCCAAGCGTTTGCCGACGACGTCGTTTTGGTGTTTGAAGGTGAAACAGGACAGGAGGTCCAGCGGCGTGCCAATGCCGCTCTCGAACATGTTCGGGCGTGGGGAGTCGAAAATAAACTAAAATTTGCACCGCACAAAACGAGCGCGATGGTAGTTACGCGGAAGCTGAAGTACGACACCCCACGGCTGAGCATGGGCGGGATAGGTATTGCCATGTCGAAGGAAATGAAAATGCTCGGTGTCACAATCGATGAAAAACTCACCTTCAACACGCACGTCTCAAATGTATGCAGGAAGGCTATAGGCATACACAAGCAACTGACGAGGGCCGCGAAAATAAGTTGGGGACTCCACCCGGAGGTCATCCGGATACTGTATGTGGCGACCGTGGAACCTATTATCCTGTATGCCGCGAGTGCATGGGCACCGGCCGCAAACAAGCTGGGAATAATTAAGCAGTTGGGAGTAGTGCAGCGTGGAATTGCCCAAAAACTGTGCAAAGCTTACCGCACGGTTTCCTTGAACTCAGCACTGGTGCTGGCTGGGATACTCCCCCTCGACCTGCGAGTCCGAGAAGCAGCCTCGCTATACGAGGCCAAAAGGGGAGTACCGCAGCCGGCACTGGGGGACAGGGAAGTCGAGCGAATGGCTTCAGCAATAGGTTCTCCACATCCCGCGGAGCGTATTGAGCTGGAACTCCTGAGCCTGGTGAACCAAGAACAGTTGGATGCACACAGTGAATTCGATGTCCGCATCTTCACGGATGGGAGCAAGATTGAGGGTGGGGTTGGTGCTGCGCTATCCATGTGGAATGGCGAGGCCGAAACTAAAGCCCTCAAGCTTGCTCTACCGAGATACTGCACGGTTTACCAGGCTGAGCTGCTAGCGATATGCAAAGCAACAAGGGAGATCCTGAAGCACAGAGCAGCTACGTTTGGAATATACAGCGACTCAATGGCAGCCCTCAAAACCGTGAAAAACCACAGCTGCCTCCATCCGCTGGCAGTGGAAGCCAGAGATAATATAAAGCAGGTATCTCTCCAGAACAAAGTTGTCACTCTGTTCTGGATAAAAGCCCATGCCGGACTGGAGGGCAACGAAAGAGCTGACGAATTGGCAAAGGAGGCTGCCATGGGATCCAAGCGTAAGCCGGATTACGATCTGTGCCCGGTTTCTTACGTCAAGCGAAACATCCGTATGGTAACGCTTGACGAATGGAACCAAAGGTACATAGCTGGAGAAACCGCGGCTGTGACGAAGCTGTTTTTCCCGGATGTGAGGGCTGCATACGGGATAGTTAGGAAACTCAAGACGACAGGCGTAACAACGCAAGTCATGACGGGGCACGGTGGGTTCTCTGAATACCTGAATCGCTTCAAGTGTAAGGAGAGCCCATCGTGCATCTGTGACCCCGCGAAGGACGAAACGGTCACACATGTTTTGCTTGAGTGTCCTGTGCATGAAAGGGAGCGGTACGAATTAGAGCAAAAGCTGGATACCAAGTTAGTGGCAGAAAACATACACCATCTAATGAGTAGCAAGAATAGGGATGTACTTGTTAACTACTGCATAAAAATAGTAAATAAAGTAATAAAAAGAAACAAAACAGCGTAAGAAATTATGTTGCCATAATATAATAACTATATTAGCGGAGAGCATAAAAAATTGTTAGATAGTAATTAAAATAGTAAACAGTAGTTATACGATAATAAATAAGATAAGGAAAATAGTAAAAATAAATGTATAGACGTATTAAGGCTAAGGCAGATGAAATGTACTCAATTAAAATAGATATATGTGTTCTATTCTACTATATAAGTGTTACCACAGTAAGCATAGAGTTAAGAATGATCATAAATAAGAATTAAGAAACCTGTATAACCATGTCACCTGTATAACTATCAATAAATATAATGCTTGTTTGTGTTACTTTCCCACGGGGCAAATAGCCACAATAAAGATAAGATATAGAATAAGGAATAGATAGTAGAAAGCTATAAGAGGATAGATGGGAATCCCACCCATAAAAAGGAGAGCAAGATGATGAATGAAAGAAAGATAAAGTATGCTGAATGAAAGTGCGAGAAGAATAAATGCGAGAACTGGAATGAAAGCGAAACTAGAAAAAATAGGCTCCGATTATGTTGGAGGTAGAAGGAGAAAAAAAAAAAAAAAAAAAAAAAAAAAAAAAAAAAAAAAAAAAAAAAAAAAAAAAAAAAAAAAAAAAAAAAAAAAAAAACCTAACCTAACCTAACCTAACCTAACCTAACCTAACCTTTTTTTTTTTTTTTTTTTTTTTTTTTAAGGTGGGGAAATCCTCATGGATACCCGGACACTTCGGGGGAAGCGCCCGGGTTATGTGAGACTCTTACTCACTAAAACCCCACCGTATTCCTTCTCCGCCGTATGGCGGGGCTGCGGGATCAAACAATATTCACCGCGTGCCCCGCCAACGGCCCGCTCCCTATCTCAGGGAGCCCTCCTCTTTGGGGCGGGGCTTGGCACATGAAATACAGCCAAGCCCCGCCCCACCTCCGCTGAGGCGCCCAGGAATACTTGGGCGCCTCCAGCACGGGACCCTTAACGTCGGCGGCGGATCCCCCGATCCACCGCCCACAGGTCCCCCGTTTAGGGCGGCATCCGGCCCGCGAAGGCCAGACGCCGCCCGCCACGTCTTCGGCGGCGGATCGGGAGCGAGTCTGCGCTGTCCTCCCGCTCCCGCTCCGCCGCCTCCTTCTGCGACATTACATCGTCGCAGAAGGACTCCACCGCCTTCCAGGACTCGTCGCTGTCGACCATGGATTTGATCACGGCCGGCAGCGACAAGTCCCCTCCAATGGTCGCGGACAAGGCGGCGCGAGGCACAACCCAAGCTGTGCAGGCCTCGCGCGTGTGTTGCGCCGTGTCCGCGACCCCCGCCGAACAATGGAGGCACACCTCTGAGGGCTCCCTGCCCGCCACCCGACACAGATAGTGACCGAAACAGCCATGTCCGGTCAGCATCTGTGCCAGGTGGAAGGAGAGAGCCCCGTGGGCCCGTTCCAGCCACTGCTTCAGAACGGGCCGCACTGCCCCCACCAACTCCCGGCTAAAGCCGGGCTCGTCGAGGCGGGCCGCCCACTTTTGGAGGAGGACCTGACGAGCGTCCTCCCTCCAGCGCGCCACCTCACGCGCATGTGGACGGCCCCCCTCAGCCTCCTCCGCCTTCGCTCGCCAGTACACCGCCGCGAGAACCTCAGCATCGAGGTCCCACGGCGGAGTACCGGCGAGCACACAAGCGCCGACACCCGACACGGTGCGGTACGCCCGGGCCACCCTGAGCGCCATGGCGCGCTGCGGACGTCGCAGCGCTGCCAGATTTCGGGCGCTCATGGCCCCTGCCCATATCGGCGCTCCGTAGAGCGCCATGGAGCGCACCACACCGGTGTAGAGGCGTCGGCAGGCGCCTCCGGGACCTCCCATATTTGGGAGTAACCGCCCCAGGGCTCCAGCGGTGGCCACTAACTTGGGGGCCAACCGCCGGAAGTGCTCCTCGAACCTCCATCGACCGTCGAGGACGAGTCCCAGGTACTTCATCGTCGACCCGACGGCGATGGAGGTTCCGCCCACCATAATCGTGGCCCCAGGTGGTGGCGCTCTTCGAGGCCCATGGAACACGAGTGCTTCCGACTTTTGGAGAGCAACCTCGAGTCCCAGGGCGCGAATCCTGGCCACCACCTGGGCCACACCCGCCGTGGCGAGGAGGGAAGCCTCGCGATAGGTGCCGCCGCAGGCCGAGACGAGGGTATCGTCGGCGTAACAAGTGACGCCGACCCCCCGCAACATGGCCCCGCGCAGCACCCAGTCGTAGCCGATGTTCCACAGGAGCGGACCCAGAACCGATCCCTGTGGAACACCGCACGACATTTCCCTCCTCCCGGAGCCGTACTCCGTCGGGAAGACCACCGCTCTCCCGACGAAGTAGTCGGCCACGACCCTCTGCAGATACCGAGGAACACCGTGGTACTGCAGAGCACTCCTCACCGTCTCCCAGGGCAGTGTGTTGAACGCGTTGCGGATGTCTAAGGACACCGCAAACATCACACCGCCCTGGGAGGTGGCCTCCTCGGCGAGGTCCCTCACCCGCGCGATCGCGTCCAGGGTCGATCGACCCTGGCGGAAGCCGAACTGCGCGTCGGCGAGACCCGGATCCATGCTCTCGACGAGGCGAGCAGCGAGCACACGCTCGAACAACTTGCTCACCTCGTCGAGCAGCACGATCGGGCGATACGCCGACGGCTGCTCGGCCGGGCGCCCGTCCTTCTGGATCAGGACGAGCTTGCCCGTTTTCCACCTCCTGGGGAACCGACCCTGCACCAGGCACGCGGTGAAGAGGGACCTCACCCTCTCTCCGATCTCCTCCAGCGCGATCGCCAACGCGCTCCCCGGCACTCCGTCTAGGCCCGGGGCGGTCTTCTTCGACTTAAGTCTAAGAACGGCCGCCCCGAATTCGGCCCCTGACACTTCTGGTGCCGGGGTATCCGCCTCGGCGACTCGCGCCGGCGGAGATCCCCCCATCGCAGGGGGTGCCCATTCCCCTCGCCGCGGGAAGAGGCCGTCCACCACCTCCTCGAGGAGCTCGGGCTGGAGACTAGTCGTCAGGGGGGGGGCCCAGGGGCGCAGCTTTTTGCGCACCACCTTGTACGGCCTCCCCCATGGATCCCTGTCGATCATCTCCAGCCACTCCTCCCACGCCGCCTCCTTGGCCTGCGCAATCGCGACCTGAAAGGTCATGCGCGCGGCCCTGAGGGCGGCGTACGAGGTCTGCTCCTCCTCGTGGTCCAGGACCCGTCTCCTCCTGCACCGGGTGTACCGGCGGCGCGCCGCATTGCACGCCTCGCGCAATTGGCGGAGCTCCGGGCGCCACCAGTACACCGAGCGCCGTGGCGGGAGGGGCCTCGCCCTCGGCATGGCCGCATCGCAAATGCGGGCGAGCGACACGCCGAGGTGCTCCACCTCCTCATCCACGTCCGCCAGAGGGACGAGTCCCTGGGTCCACGACTCGAGGACGGCCGCTTCCCCGGCGAGCTCCCTGTCGAGGCGACCCAGCACCCATCGCGGGCCGTCCCCCACACCGGGGGGAGATCCGGCACTGCTCCGTCCCGGGTCGATGGGGAGCGCGGAGACATCGAATCGGATGTAACGATGATCCGATAGTGTCTCCACGTCCACCATCACCCTCCAGTGCCGGACACGGCGCACCAGGGGGGCCGACGCGAACGTAACGTCGACTATCGACCCACCCTGTTGTCGCACGCACGTGTCCTCCGACCCGGTGTTGAGGACGGCCAGCCCGGCAGAGACGGCCCACTCCTCCAACGCCTCCCCCCGTGCATCTGTCCTCGGAGATCCCCACGCCGTTGATTTGGCGTTGAAATCTCCGGCGACTAGCACGGGGTGGGGGGATACCTGCCCAATCAGAGCCCCGACCTCGACGAGCATCTGCTCGAATTCGGCGAGACTCCGATTGGGTGAAAAGTACACCCCCACTACTGCAACGTCGCCCACGACGGCCATCACCCAGCTCCGACCCCTCAATACGCGTTTGAAGGGCGGAGCACCGATGGACGTCTGGGCGACGATGGCCACCGAATCCTCCCGGTCCCCGACCCAGTCATCACGGGCGGGGACATAGTAAGGTTCGGCGACCACGGCGACTTTTATCTCCCACTCCGCCAGGGTCTGGACCAATAAGTCCTGGGCCCTCGCGGAATGGTTGATGTTCGCCTGCAGTAGGGGCCAGACGGGCATTAATTACCCGTCTCCATGGGCTCCGTCTCTGCGCCGTTTTCTGGGCGCTGGGTAGGCTCAGGGGCTACCGGGTCCCTGGCCTTCCGCTTCTTCTTCTTTTTCTCTGGGGGAGATCCCCCGGAGGGAGCGGGCTTTTTGGGCCCGGGCTTGGGGCCATTAGGGCACCCATTGCCGCCCAAGGGGTGGGCCGCCACACAAAGAGGGCAACTGGGCTCCGCCTGGCAGTCCCGCGCCCGGTGGCCTTCTTTTCCGCAGCGGTAACAGAGACCGCTGCGGTCCACCTGGGACTGGCACTTGCCGCCAAGATGTCCGACCTCCAGGCATCGGAAGCACCTGGTAGGCCTGGCGGCAAGTAGCACCACGCGGGCTGACACCCAGCCCACCCTTACGCGGCCGAGGGCCACTACCTTTTTGGCGGCCCCCGTTGGGCAGCTGAGCCACAGGGACCCAGACTCCCCTATGACCCCCGCCTTGATGTCGGCGGCGGGGCAACCTCCCGCCTTGGCAACCGCCGCCACTACCTCCGCCTCGGTCGCCGAGTCGTCGAGCTCGGTGACTCTCACCTCCGTTTTCTTAACTGGGCGCGAGACACGTACCAGTTCTGCGCTGAAGGCCTCCCTGAGTTTAACAGCCAGGGAGTCGGCCTTTTCGGGGCCCGCACTGCCGAAAACTTCCAGCATGCGGGCACCAGTAGCCGTCTTCCTACAGCGCAGCTCCTCGATTTCGAGGCCATCGTAGTCGTTAATGCGACTACGGGCCTCGACGAGGACGGACTGATACGTCATGCCCTGCTCAATCGCGCCCGGCTGGAGGGTGAGAGTCACCGCTGCCGTTCGCGGAGGGCGGAGTTTCGCCGCCGCCTTCTTTTTATTAGCGCCCTGCGCTTGGCCAGGAGACCCAGTCTTGCCAGCTGTCGTCGCCGTTTTTGCGGACGCCTTTTTGGCACCCCGCGTGACGACCTCCGACCACCCCTTCTCCAATGGTGGGGGTGGAGGTGCTGGCATGTAGGGACTGGAGTCCCTGGGCTTGCCTCCGCTTGCCTCTTTAGCGGCCGCCGACTGTTTCCCTTTCCCCTTCCCCTTGCCTTTGCCTTCCTTTGGAGGCTGGGCGGGGGGGACGGTTGCCTTCGGCGGCCGAGTAGCCGACGGCGGCGGCCCCTTCGAAGTTGCGGGGGTGGTTGAAGTAGAGGGCTGCAGTGACTCCTTCACCACAGCCTCTTCCGCCCTCCTTTTGTCCGCCGCCAGAGGCGGCCTGTGGCGCTGCTCCGGCAGGAGGCGACACTCGATGCCCTCGAGTCTCGCGTTTAGCATCGCGCTAAATCGGGCGACGCTTTCACGCGAGACCTCCTCCATCATATCTTTGATGGAGGAATCAGGCATCGCCGCCGGTTGTTTCCGCAACTCGGCCACCTCCTTGCGCAGCTCTGCCAACTGGCTACTGAGCTGCGAGTTGGCCGACTCCAATCTTGCCACCTCCTCTGACATAGTTCGGGCCCTTAGACCGGCGGTTGCGTCCTTAATCGTGTCCGCCGCGATCTTAAGGGCCTTCACCGTTGGCCCCTTCAAATTTTTGGACGTCACAGCCACTTTAATAACCATGTCTGCGGCGTCCATGACAATTTTGTTCAGCGCAGACATAGTCTGCGCTGTGTCCTCTCCAGGAGAGGGCAGGGAGAAGCCGTGTTGGCATGCGGACCTGGACTCACGCATAGTCCTCGTCATGTCAACCATTTTCTCCTCCACCTCAAGGCGGAGCTCTTCCGCCTTTGCAGCTTTGAGCTGCGCCTTAGCTTCTGTCAGGCCCACATATACTCCTGTGGTGGGCGGGCGGCCCCGTCCCCTTTTTGATTTGTGGGCCGCCCCTTTTGGTGGGTGCCTCTCCTCCTCCTCCTCCTCCTCCTCATCAGTGTTTGCTGACCGCTTCCGAAAGAAGCGGTCAGGACTCCTCCCTAACTCCATAGGAGAGACGGTGTGCAGACTGGAGTCGGTGTCGGTGTCCGATAGTCGTTCGACCAGAACACGCAACTCTCGCGCACCGCTCTCAACATTCTGAACAATGTCCTCCCCTGCCACGTCCATCTCAATGTTTCCGTCCTTACAGACCTCCCTCCCTGTCACGTCCTTCTTCTCTTCTCCTCCTTCCTCTCCTCCTCTTGTTTGATTTTTATTTATATTTTTAGATTCCATGTTATAAACCCACGAGTATGGGGGAAATATGGGTCCACCCGGGCAGAGACCCCTGTACACCGGGTAAGTCTATGGTTGTAACCCACAGCTGGTTTCGACAGGATCCAGTGTGGGGACACGCACTAACGACCGAGAATCCGCTCGGCCATCCATCCCCTCGCGGTGCGGCGCCGCTTGGGATTCAGGTAATTTTTTAATGAGGTTTTCTTCCTCGCAGACCCAGCCGGTTAAGGCCAGGCCCCCCGCTCCACATAGGCCTCCTGCCATCGTTGAGGAACGGGTTGACCGACGGTGGCCTTGAAAAAGGCCGTGTCTGGTGGTAGTGTAAGTACACACCAGACCCGCCGCTCCCTCCGCGTCGGAATGAAAAAAGGAAAAGGGGAAGGAAAGGGAGAGGATGATGGGTCGGAGCAGAACCGCCCTTAAGGGATGGGAAGTGGAAAGAAGGAAAGGATAAGGAAGGGAGTGTGTTGCTCTTCGTCAGATCCCTCACCCCAAGCCTGCCCGGTATGGGTGGCCCTGTCCGGTATAGCCTTGGGGATCATCGAGACACGCAAGCCCCCCCACCACGGCAAGGTGGCAACACGTCGGGGGGGAACCTAACCTAACCTAACCTAACCTAACCTAACCTAACCTAACCTAACCTAACCTAACCTAACCTAACCTAACCTAACCTAACCTAACCTAACCTAACCTAACCTAACCTAACCTAACCCCTTGATTTTTTACATTTCAAACTGACATTTTGTTTAGGGTATTTTTGCAAATAATCCTCATTTTTGACCCTCTATTCGACCGCCTTTTCTAAATAGTACATTGCAATAGAGAAAAAATATTTTTTCACACAAAAATACATATAAAAAACACTTAACTTCAAATTTTTCCAAATTTTTCATCGCGGCTGGCCCCGTTTTCTAGTAGACCCGTTGCTCCTCGCCGAGACGCGTCGTTCGCCACCTTCCGTGTCGCTCGTCGATCTCGTGCACCTGAAAAATAAAACATTTTTAGTTAAAAACACACATAAATTCACTTTTTTCCAAATTTTTCACCAATTTTCACATAACCCACCCCCGTTTTTGACAGGATTGAGTGCCCCCGGGCGAGACACGTGTTTTGACACCGCCTGGGCTGATCTCCGGTCAAAAATTTCCCCGCCCACCCACCCGCCGGTCATTCGCTAGCTAGGCAAGGCCCAATAGGAAATCTAAAAAATCTTTAAATTGCTCAAATTCATTAACTTTTTGCGCTCTTGTGCTTCTTTGGGTGCTCTGTAAAGCAAACAAAGCCAAAGCAGGGCTTTCAACCTTATAACATTATTGGTATCCCAATATACAAAAAATTATTGACCTTGGATTTATATCCACAGCTTTTACGGCTGTAACATATATACATTCGCAAGACGACCCTCTAGGGATATACTTCTTTATTGGCTATTGCCAAAAACATAGATTTAACAAGTCACACAAGTTGTATTTTATAACTTTTACAAACTTTAACTTGTTCACCAACAGCGCGATCCTCTATCGAGATGTTTGCAGCACACCGTACTCCTGCAAAGAAGGCCAGAACATCCAACTCGCCTGACAAAGTCAAAGAAGCTGGACTGGCTCCGGCCTCGAATGTCAGGCGCAGCGTGGGTGAGTGGGAGTCCGGAAAAAAGGAAACAGTCCCAAAGCCAACACCTTCCGAAGCCGGAACCTCTAAGGCTATCTCAAAGCCTAAGCCTGAAACGACGATCTCCCAGGAAATTAGACCGACACCAGGTAGACTACCAGAAACTTCGGCAAGCCCACCTACAAAGCCGATATATCCGTCCAGAGTTGCCGAGGCGAGAGCTTGCCTGAACAAGGCGAAGCTGCACCTCGGCAACTCCAGAAATCTAAAAACGGACATAAAGAGCGAGGTTACATTGGCCATCGACCGCCTGTATCAACTGGTGAAGGAAGGAGAAACAGAAAAGCTAAAAAGCCACAAGAAGGGGGATTCAATTGAAAACATGACCCCCAAACAGACAGAGGACTTAAAAGAGAGCAATGACAAGAAGGAAGCATTCTCTCAGATGTTCTCCACACTAGCCGAACAAACTCGACTAGTGAAGGAGAACAACGAGAAAATCAAAGAACTTCAAACCGCGGTCTCAGCCTTGGAGAAGAAAACCTATGCGGGTGTGGTGGCGGGCGGCAACGGGAAAAAAACCCCAGAGCGGGCCGCCTTACATTCGGTGGTCGTCACCTCCAAGGATGAGACTGAGACAGGAGAAGAGGTAATACAGAAGATCAGAAGAGCAGTGAACGCTAAAGAGGGGGGGATCTCGGTCGAGAAAATTCGGAAAGCTAAGGACCGGAAAGTAATAATAGGTTGTGAAAACGAGGAGGATAGAAGGAAGGTTAAGGATAAGATCGTCACGGCAGGGGAAGACCTCAATGTAGAGGACATTAAAAACAAAGATCCTCTCTTGATTCTCAGAGGCGTGATGAGCTTCAACACTAACGAAGATGTCATCCGCGCCCTGAGAAATCAGAACAAAAAGATCTTCGATGGCCTAAAGAAGGAGGAGGACCACATGGAGGTAAAATACAGGCGAAACATGAAGAACCCTCACACCAACCATGTGGTCATGAAAGTGTCCCCAAAAATATGGTCCCGAATGGTTGAGGTCAAATCAGTAAAGATTGACCTCCAAAATATCCAAGTCGAAGACCAGTCGCCACTAATACAGTGTTCGCTCTGTCTGGGGTATGGACACAGCAGACGGTTCTGCAAAGAAGAGACCGAAAAATGCAGCCACTGTGCCGGACCCCACAAGAAAGCCGCCTGCCCCGACTGGATGGCAGGTACAGCCGCAAATTGTTGCAATTGCTCCCGAGCTAAATTGGACCAGACCGAGCATAATGCTTTTAGCATGGAGTGTCCAATCCGACGCAAGTGGGATGCATTAGCAAGGGCAACAACGGCGTATTGCTAAAGTGAATACTGGAGTAATGACAGACATCCCCCACGCTCCCCCTAAGATAATAGCCTATAAGTTTGCGCAAGCCAATCTCCAAAGGAAACAACTCGCCACAAACGAATTAATACTAGAAGCTGAAGAAAGAAAACTCGCAATAGCACTACTGCAGGAACCGTACGTTGGTGGAGCCAGGAGCATGAAAAACCGGAACGGGGTGAGGATTTACCAGAATACCAGAACAGGAGAAGGAACCGTCAAAGCAGCAATTGCTGTCTTCGATCAGGAACTAGACGTATTACAATATCCAAAACTCACCACCAACAACATCGTGGTGGTGAAACCTGGGAAGTCTTCGCCGTGTCCTTCTATTTCGAGCCAGACCAGCCCATCGAACGGTACCTGGAACATCTGAAAGAGATAAAGCAGGAATTAAACACTAACAGATTTATTATAGGTGGCGACGCAAACGCCAAGAGTACCTGGTGGGGAAGTGGAACGGAGGACAGGAAGGGGGAAACAATGGCTGGAGCACTTGAGGAAATGGGACTACATGTATTAAACGAGGGAACTACACCAACATTCGATACGATAAGAGGAAATAAGGCATACAGCAGCTTCGTGGACGTAACGGCATGCACTCCGGAGATCCTAAACCTGGTGGACAACTGGAAAGTAGACGAGGGCATGACAAGTTCTGACCACAACGCCATTACCTATAATGTTCGATTAAATAAATCAAAAGGGACGGATATAAAATCAACCACCAGAATTTTTAAAACAAAAAATGCAAATTGGAGCCAATTTCATGAGAAATTGGCCCAATTGCAACAAATAGGAAAAATTAACAAGCAAGAAATAGAAAAGATCAATAATACTGAAGAACTCGATAAAATAATAGAAAAATACACAAACATAATAGAAGAAACATGTAAAAATAGCATACCAAAAATAACAAATAAAAATAAGCTTACCATACCGTGGTGGACACAGGAACTCGCCAAACTGAAGAAAGATGTTGTCACTTGGAAGCGGAGAATCCGTTGCGCAGCGCCAAACCGAAGGAAAAAAGTCATCGAAGAATATCTGAAACAAAAAGAAACATATGAATTAGAAGAGAAAAAGGCACAGATAGCGAGCTGGAAAAGATTTTGCGAAACACAGGACAGGGAAGGACTATGGGAGGGGATCTACAGGGTTATCGGTAGGACGACAAAGAGGCAAACAGATATCCCACTAATAAGGGACGGAAAGGTGCTGACCCCACGGCAATCTGTTGAACTACTGGCGAGTACGTTCTACCCGGAAGACTCACAAAAAGAGGATAATGCCGATCACCGCCAGACTAGAATAGCTGCAAAAAAGGCGAACGACTGGGTCCATGATGAAAACCATGACCCACCTTTTACCAAGCAAGAACTCATAGTCGCGATAGATAGCTTTAACCCCAAGAAAGCCCCGGGTGGAGATGGACTCACTAGTGATATTTGCCGCCAAGCAATAAACCACAATCCGGATTTATTTTTGGAGATGGCAAACAAGTGCCTGGAACTAGGGCATTTTCCCGCAATCTGGAAGGCAAACAAGTGCCTGGAACTAGGGCATTTTCCCGCAATCTGGAAGTTGGCCACAGTAGTAATCTTACGGAAACCGGGCAAAGAAGACTATGCCAATCCCAAATCATACAGACCCATCGGACTGTTACCCGTAATGGGGAAGATATATGAAAAAATGATTGTGGCTCGAATAAAATGGCATATCATACCAAGCCTCAGCACTCACCAATATGGATTTATGCCCCAAAAGGGCACCGAGGACTCCCTCTACGATCTAATGCGGCACATACGTGGAAAATTATCACAAAAGAAGATAGTGACGGTAGTGTCGCTGGACATAGAGGGAGCCTTCGATAGTGCGTGGTGGCCAGCCATTAAAGCCAGACTGGCAGAAGAGAAGTGCCCAGTAAATATAAGGAGGGTCATGAATAGTTACCTTAAAGACAGAAAGGTAACAGTAAGATACGCGGGGCAACAACACACAAAGGACACGGAAAAAGGATGCGTACAGGGATCAATTGGTGGCCCAATACTGTGGAACCTCCTCCTGGACCCACTGCTGAAACAACTAGAAGACAGAGGCGATTATTGCCAAGCGTTCGCAGATGACGTCGTGCTGGTATTTGATGGGGAGACAGCCATGGAAATAGAGAGACGGGCAAATGCCGCCCTCGCCCTGGTTCGGGAGTGGGGGATCAAAAACAAATTAAGGTTTGCACCTCATAAGACCAACGCAATGGTCATAACAAGGAAACTTAAATTTGATACACCACTCCTGAGGATGGGCGGGGTCGACATAGGCATGTCCAAAGAAATCAGGCTCCTGGGGCTCTTGATAGACGAGAAACTAACATTTAACAACCATGTAGCCGGTGCCTGCAAAAAGGCAATAGACATATACAAACGTCTGTCGAGAGCCGCCAGTGTGAGCTGGGGCCTTCATCCCGAGGTGATCAAAATAATATACACGGCAACAGTCGAGCCGATAATCATGTACGCGGCCAGCGCGTGGGCATCAGCGGCTGACAAACTTGGCATACAGAAGAGTCTGAATACAGTGCAGAGGGGCTTCGCACAGAAACTCAGTAGAGCGTACCGAACCACCTCCCTAAATTCAGCACTAGTGCTGGCTGGAATACTCCCCCTCGACATTCGAATACGAGAGACTGCGTCCTTATATGAGGCAAAGAGGGGAGTATCCCAGCCAGTGCTGGGGGACAGAGAGGTGGAACGAAAAGATACCTATACTAAAACCCCACACCCAGCCAAACTAATAAGTCTCCAGTTCATATGCCTGGTAGACCAAAGTGACGTGGATAGACACGTGACACAAGCAGTACAAATATACACGGACGGCAGTAAAATTGAGGGCAAAGTTGGAGCATCACTGTCTTTAAGGAGTGGTGATGCCGAGACTAAAGCCCTCAAGCTTAAACTGTCGCCTTACTGCACAGTCTACCAGGCGGAACTCCTGGCTATATGTCATGCAACAAGGGAGGCCTTAAAAATAAACAAGACCAGCTTCGCCTTGCTGAGCGACTCGCGATCGGCACTTGAAACGATCACAAACCCGTTTTCTCTTCACCCTCTAGCCACTGAAACCAGGAGCAACATACAAAAAATTAGACTCCAGAACAGGGAATTTTCCCTGTTTTGGATTAAAGCACATGCAGGACTAGAGGGAAACGAGCGAGCCGACTATACTACGACGCGTGTCCGATTTCATTCGTCAAGCGTCAAATCCGCATGGGGTCGCTTGACGAATGGAACCGCAGATACAAAGCAAGTAACACGGCCGCTATAACCAAGATCTTCTTCCCAGACGTGATAACGGCCTACAGGATAGTCAGGGAACTCAAAGTTGATAACATCCTCACCCAAGTAATGACAGGACACGGTGGGTTCTCGGAGTACCTGCATAGATTTAAATGTAAGGAGAGCCCATCGTGTGTCTGCGACCCGGAAATAGCTGAGGACGTAATGCACCTCCTCCTGGACTGCCCTGTACACTGCGAAGAAAGGCTAAACACAGAATGTCTCCTGAACTGCAAAATCGAAAAAGACAATATAAGTACACTTATCGACAATAAACAAACAAGAACAACACTACTACAATATTGCAAGAAAATATGTAAAAGAGTAATAGCAAGAAATAAATAGAAAACAAACTATGCTAAATACATATTATAAAAATATGTACAACTAGCATAGAAAGCAAAAATTAAAGTAACTAAATAAAAAGAAGAAACGGAAATGGGAATAAGAATATAGAAATAGAAGAAAATAGAAGTACAAAAACGAGGAAGCAATATATTGAATGGAAAAATCTGAAACACTACAAAGTCAGAGAAGAAGAAACAAAATGCACAAAGAAAGAAGATAAACGGGGGGGGACAATTAAGACAAGATTGAGCATATGAAATTATTACGCACATAAAAAAGTTAAGGAAAAAGGCAATGTCTCTGATTAAGTTAGAGGGAAATCGCGTAAATTATAAAAAAAAAAAAAAAAAAAAAAAAAAAAACCTAACCTAACCTAAACCTAAACCTAAACCTAAACCTAAACCTAAACCTAAACCTAAACCTAAACCTAAACCTAAACCTACACCTAGACAGACAGACAGACAGACAGACAGACAGACAGACAGACAGACAGACAGACAGACAGACAGACAGACAGACAGACAGACAGACAGACAGACAGACAGACAGACAGACAGGCCTGGGGCCATCCTCCTCATTCCCGTGTCCCCTTTTCAGGGGTTGCGGGGTCGCCCGACGAGCACCAAGAGTGAGGTCCTCCTCCTCTGAGTCAGAGTGGGAACCGTAGTTCCCCCACTCTTCAGACGAGGCCATTATGGCCTCGCCACCAACCACACCACACGTAGGTCAAATCCGACCACCCAGACCGTAGTTATTAACCAAAATAATTTGGTCAATAAAAACGGTCAAGGGTGTGTCGGATTTAATTTATTGTATGGAAAGTGGAAATTGCCCCTGAATGTTCAGAATAGCAATTTCCACTTTCCCCAAGTTTTAAAAATCTCCCTTTCGACCACTTCCCGCGGTCGCTGACGAGCGCGGGAGGGTTCAAACGAACCGGGGGGACAGCTGCTATCCACCTAATCCCCTACAGTGGCTGTAGGAGTCGTCCCCACCAAATGGGACCAACAACAAAGTACCTCTTTTTTGTGCCAATAAATTGACACAAAAAAGAGGTAAAAAACAACACGAAAACACGGATAACTACCGGACGCAACGTCCGGCAGCAACAAAAACAACAAAGAAACAATACGGCAGCTGCCGCTATGCGGCGACCCCAAACAGGGCGCCCCACAACCACAACAACACGTACAAACAACAAAAAACAACAACACAACCAAGTAACAAAAAACCAAATCAAAAAGCAATGTCAAAATTCCAGTCGGCCAGCCAAATAGTCAGATTTAGAATCGTCAAGTCAATAAGAAGCGCGCAAAATGTCCGTGTATCAAATAAAAACCCTGGGCACTCCAAAAACCACCGAAATATTACTCTCCAAAACCAACCTAAACCTAAACCTAAACCTAAACCTAAACCTAAACCTAAACCTAAACCTACACCTAGACAGACAGACAGACAGACAGACAGACAGACAGACAGACAGACAGACAGACAGACAGACAGACAGACAGACAGACAGACAGACAGACAGACAGACAGACAGACAGACAGACAGACAGACAGACAGACAGACAGACAGACAGACAGACAGACAGACAGACAGACAGACAGACAGACAGACAGACAGACAGACAGACAGACAGACAGACAGACAGACAGACAGACAGACAGACAGACAGACAGACAGACAGACAGACAGACAGACAGACAGACAGACAGACAGACAGACAGACAGACAGACAGACAGACAGACAGACAGACAGACAGACAGACAGACAGACAGACAGACAGACAGACAGACAGACAGACAGACAGACAGACAGACAGACAGACAGACAGACAGACAGACAGACAGACAGACAGACAGACAGACAGACAGACAGACAGACAGACAGACAGACAGACAGACAGACAGACAGACAGACAGACAGACAGACAGACAGACAGACAGACAGACAGACAGACAGACAGACAGACAGACAGACAGACAGACAGACAGACAGACAGACAGACAGACAGACAGACAGACAGACAGACAGACAGACAGACAGACAGACAGACAGACAGACAGACAGACAGACAGACAGACAGACAGACAGACAGACAGACAGACAGACAGACAGACAGACAGACAGACAGACAGACAGACAGACAGACAGACAGACAGACAGACAGACAGACAGACAGACAGACAGACAGACAGACAGACAGACAGACAGACAGACAGACAGACAGACAGACAGACAGACAGACAGACAGACAGACAGACAGACAGACAGACAGACAGACAGACAGACAGACAGACAGACAGACAGACAGACAGACAGACAGACAGACAGACAGACAGACAGACAGACAGACAGACAGACAGACAGACAGACAGACAGACAGACAGACAGACAGACAGACAGACAGACAGACAGACAGACAGACAGACAGACAGACAGACAGACAGACAGACAGACAGACAGACAGACAGACAGACAGACAGACAGACAGACAGACAGACAGACAGACAGACAGACAGACAGACAGACAGACAGACAGACAGACAGACAGACAGACAGACAGACAGACAGACAGACAGACAGACAGACAGACAGACAGACAGACAGACAGACAGACAGACAGACAGACAGACAGACAGACAGACAGACAGACAGACAGACAGACAGACAGACAGACAGACAGACAGACAGACAGACAGACAGACAGACAGACAGACAGACAGACAGACAGACAGACAGACAGACAGACAGACAGACAGACAGACAGACAGACAGACAGACAGACAGACAGACAGACAGACAGACAGACAGACAGACAGACAGACAGACAGACAGACAGACAGACAGACAGACAGACAGACAGACAGACAGACAGACAGACAGACAGACAGACAGACAGACAGACAGACAGACAGACAGACAGACAGACAGACAGACAGACAGACAGACAGACAGACAGACAGACAGACAGACAGACAGACAGACAGACAGACAGACAGACAGACAGACAGACAGACAGACAGACAGACAGACAGACAGACAGACAGACAGACAGACAGACAGACAGACAGACAGACAGACAGACAGACAGACAGACAGACAGACAGACAGACAGACAGACAGACAGACAGACAGACAGACAGACAGACAGACAGACAGACAGACAGACAGACAGACAGACAGACAGACAGACAGACAGACAGACAGACAGACAGACAGACAGACAGACAGACAGACAGACAGACAGACAGACAGACAGACAGACAGACAGACAGACAGACAGACAGACAGACAGACAGACAGACAGACAGACAGACAGACAGACAGACAGACAGACAGACAGACAGACAGACAGACAGACAGACAGACAGACAGACAGACAGACAGACAGACAGACAGACAGACAGACAGACAGACAGACAGACAGACAGACAGACAGACAGACAGACAGACAGACAGACAGACAGACAGACAGACAGACAGACAGACAGACAGACAGACAGACAGACAGACAGACAGACAGACAGACAGACAGACAGACAGACAGACAGACAGACAGACAGACAGACAGACAGACAGACAGACAGACAGACAGACAGACAGACAGACAGACAGACAGACAGACAGACAGACAGACAGACAGACAGACAGACAGACAGACAGACAGACAGACAGACAGACAGACAGACAGACAGACAGACAGACAGACAGACAGACAGACAGACAGACAGACAGACAGACAGACAGACAGACAGACAGACAGACAGACAGACAGACAGACAGACAGACAGACAGACAGACAGACAGACAGACAGACAGACAGACAGACAGACAGACAGACAGACAGACAGACAGACAGACAGACAGACAGACAGACAGACAGACAGACAGACAGACAGACAGACAGACAGACAGACAGACAGACAGACAGACAGACAGACAGACAGACAGACAGACAGACAGACAGACAGACAGACAGACAGACAGACAGACAGACAGACAGACAGACAGACAGACAGACAGACAGACAGACAGACAGACAGACAGACAGACAGACAGACAGACAGACAGACAGACAGACAGACAGACAGACAGACAGACAGACAGACAGACAGACAGACAGACAGACAGACAGACAGACAGACAGACAGACAGACAGACAGACAGACAGACAGACAGACAGACAGACAGACAGACAGACAGACAGACAGACAGACAGACAGACAGACAGACAGACAGACAGACAGACAGACAGACAGACAGACAGACAGACAGACAGACAGACAGACAGACAGACAGACAGACAGACAGACAGACAGACAGACAGACAGACAGACAGACAGACAGACAGACAGACAGACAGACAGACAGACAGACAGACAGACAGACAGACAGACAGACAGACAGACAGACAGACAGACAGACAGACAGACAGACAGACAGACAGACAGACAGACAGACAGACAGACAGACAGACAGACAGACAGACAGACAGACAGACAGACAGACAGACAGACAGACAGACAGACAGACAGACAGACAGACAGACAGACAGACAGACAGACAGACAGACAGACAGACAGACAGACAGACAGACAGACAGACAGACAGACAGACAGACAGACAGACAGACAGACAGACAGACAGACAGACAGACAGACAGACAGACAGACAGACAGACAGACAGACAGACAGACAGACAGACAGACAGACAGACAGACAGACAGACAGACAGACAGACAGACAGACAGACAGACAGACAGACAGACAGACAGACAGACAGACAGACAGACAGACAGACAGACAGACAGACAGACAGACAGACAGACAGACAGACAGACAGACAGACAGACAGACAGACAGACAGACAGACAGACAGACAGACAGACAGACAGACAGACAGACAGACAGACAGACAGACAGACAGACAGACAGACAGACAGACAGACAGACAGACAGACAGACAGACAGACAGACAGACAGACAGACAGACAGACAGACAGACAGACAGACAGACAGACAGACAGACAGACAGACAGACAGACAGACAGACAGACAGACAGACAGACAGACAGACAGACAGACAGACAGACAGACAGACAGACAGACAGACAGACAGACAGACAGACAGACAGACAGACAGACAGACAGACAGACAGACAGACAGACAGACAGACAGACAGACAGACAGACAGACAGACAGACAGACAGACAGACAGACAGACAGACAGACAGACAGACAGACAGACAGACAGACAGACAGACAGACAGACAGACAGACAGACAGACAGACAGACAGACAGACAGACAGACAGACAGACAGACAGACAGACAGACAGACAGACAGACAGACAGACAGACAGACAGACAGACAGACAGACAGACAGACAGACAGACAGACAGACAGACAGACAGACAGACAGACAGACAGACAGACAGACAGACAGACAGACAGACAGACAGACAGACAGACAGACAGACAGACAGACAGACAGACAGACAGACAGACAGACAGACAGACAGACAGACAGACAGACAGACAGACAGACAGACAGACAGACAGACAGACAGACAGACAGACAGACAGACAGACAGACAGACAGACAGACAGACAGACAGACAGACAGACAGACAGACAGACAGACAGACAGACAGACAGACAGACAGACAGACAGACAGACAGACAGACAGACAGACAGACAGACAGACAGACAGACAGACAGACAGACAGACAGACAGACAGACAGACAGACAGACAGACAGACAGACAGACAGACAGACAGACAGACAGACAGACAGACAGACAGACAGACAGACAGACAGACAGACAGACAGACAGACAGACAGACAGACAGACAGACAGACAGACAGACAGACAGACAGACAGACAGACAGACAGACAGACAGACAGACAGACAGACAGACAGACAGACAGACAGACAGACAGACAGACAGACAGACAGACAGACAGACAGACAGACAGACAGACAGACAGACAGACAGACAGACAGACAGACAGACAGACAGACAGACAGACAGACAGACAGACAGACAGACAGACAGACAGACAGACAGACAGACAGACAGACAGACAGACAGACAGACAGACAGACAGACAGACAGACAGACAGACAGACAGACAGACAGACAGACAGACAGACAGACAGACAGACAGACAGACAGACAGACAGACAGACAGACAGACAGACAGACAGACAGACAGACAGACAGACAGACAGACAGACAGACAGACAGACAGACAGACAGACAGACAGACAGACAGACAGACAGACAGACAGACAGACAGACAGACAGACAGACAGACAGACAGACAGACAGACAGACAGACAGACAGACAGACAGACAGACAGACAGACAGACAGACAGACAGACAGACAGACAGACAGACAGACAGACAGACAGACAGACAGACAGACAGACAGACAGACAGACAGACAGACAGACAGACAGACAGACAGACAGACAGACAGACAGACAGACAGACAGACAGACAGACAGACAGACAGACAGACAGACAGACAGACAGACAGACAGACAGACAGACAGACAGACAGACAGACAGACAGACAGACAGACAGACAGACAGACAGACAGACAGACAGACAGACAGACAGACAGACAGACAGACAGACAGACAGACAGACAGACAGACAGACAGACAGACAGACAGACAGACAGACAGACAGACAGACAGACAGACAGACAGACAGACAGACAGACAGACAGACAGACAGACAGACAGACAGACAGACAGACAGACAGACAGACAGACAGACAGACAGACAGACAGACAGACAGACAGACAGACAGACAGACAGACAGACAGACAGACAGACAGACAGACAGACAGACAGACAGACAGACAGACAGACAGACAGACAGACAGACAGACAGACAGACAGACAGACAGACAGACAGACAGACAGACAGACAGACAGACAGACAGACAGACAGACAGACAGACAGACAGACAGACAGACAGACAGACAGACAGACAGACAGACAGACAGACAGACAGACAGACAGACAGACAGACAGACAGACAGACAGACAGACAGACAGACAGACAGACAGACAGACAGACAGACAGACAGACAGACAGACAGACAGACAGACAGACAGACAGACAGACAGACAGACAGACAGACAGACAGACAGACAGACAGACAGACAGACAGACAGACAGACAGACAGACAGACAGACAGACAGACAGACAGACAGACAGACAGACAGACAGACAGACAGACAGACAGACAGACAGACAGACAGACAGACAGACAGACAGACAGACAGACAGACAGACAGACAGACAGACAGACAGACAGACAGACAGACAGACAGACAGACAGACAGACAGACAGACAGACAGACAGACAGACAGACAGACAGACAGACAGACAGAC
Source organism: Tetheella fluctuosa (assembly GCA_951216915.1). Taxonomy (NCBI): domain Eukaryota; kingdom Metazoa; phylum Arthropoda; class Insecta; order Lepidoptera; family Drepanidae; genus Tetheella; species Tetheella fluctuosa. The sequence continues at coordinate 11,535,879 of OX578229.1, read as the reverse complement.
AGACAGACAGACAGACAGACAGACAGACAGACAGACAGACAGACAGACAGACAGACAGACAGACAGACAGACAGACAGACAGACAGACAGACAGACAGACAGACAGACAGACAGACAGACAGACAGACAGACAGACAGACAGACAGACAGACAGACAGACAGACAGACAGACAGACAGACAGACAGACAGACAGACAGACAGACAGACAGACAGACAGACAGACAGACGGACCAGACAGACGGACCAGACAGACGGACCAGACAGACGGACCAGACAGACGGACCAGACAGACGGACCAGACGGACCAGACGGACCAGACGGACCAGACGGACCAGACGGACCAGACGGACCAGACGGACCAGACGGACCAGACGGACCAGACGGACCAGACGGACCAGACGGACCAGACGGACCAGACGGACCAGACGGACCAGACGGACCAGACGGACCAGACGGACCAGACGGACCAGACGGACCAGACGGACCAGACGGACCAGACGGACCAGACGGACCAGACGGACCAGACGGACCAGACGGACCAGACGGACCAGACGGACCAGACGGACCAGACGGACCAGACGGACCAGACGGACCAGACGGACCAGACGGACCAGACGGACCAGACGGACCAGACGGACCAGACGGACCAGACGGACCAGACGGACCAGACGGACCAGACGGACCAGACGGACCAGACGGACCAGACGGACCAGACGGACCAGACGGACCAGACGGACCAGACGGACCAGACGGACCAGACGGACCAGACGGACCAGACGGACCAGACGGACCAGACGGACCAGACGGACCAGACGGACCAGACGGACCAGACGGACCAGACGGACCAGACGGACCAGACGGACCAGACGGACCAGACGGACCAGACGGACCAGACGGACCAGACGGACCAGACGGACCAGACGGACCAGACGGACCAGACGGACCAGACGGACCAGACGGACCAGACGGACCAGACGGACCAGACGGACCAGACGGACCAGACGGACCAGACGGACCAGACGGACCAGACGGACCAGACGGACCAGACGGACCAGACAGACCAGACAGACAGAATTTAAAAAAAAACTATTAAAATACATCATTTCCTCTAGAAACACGGCGTAATATTAGTGACATCTGTTATCTTATGAATATAGCACATAGTATTGTTGATAGTTCTGAGTTGCTTTCAATGATATATGGTATGATATACTAAACTATTTAATTTAATTCGTTCTGAATATGATATGGACATCTTTTGCACAAAATCAACTTATGTAAATCGTTTTCTGACTTATAATTATTTTGCTCCCTCCCTGAATGTGACGACCTGATGTTCTTATTCATTTTATGGTTTCCAAACTGTACTTAGTGTGTAGGTGGTTAGTCGTGTGAGCACTGTATGTATTTGTTAATACCTATAGCTTTATAATTATTCATCCTTACGTTTGTGAAGATAGATTGGAGTATTTAGGCTTAGCAAAGTATCAATAAGATATACATCGGTGGAGATTTGTAAGTAGCATTAAGTCATTTATCTTTCCATTAATATACATAGTCTGGCCATAAATACTGTTACAATTAAAAATAAGAAAGATATTACATTTGAATTTGGAATCTGTCATTTTTATACGATTGTTCATTGGGTTTTCTAATTTTGGCGCCAATACATTGGACAATATTTTGCGATATTAAAATGGAGTGGGTTGATAAAGAGAACCGAATCGCTGTGATTGCATTACACAAAGTTGGTCGCGTATTTTAAAAGATGACTTAGGACTTGCAGCCTATAAGAGACTCACTGGTCATTTTTTAAATGATAATTTAAATAAGAATAGGGTGGTAAAATCGAAACAACTACTGAAGCGGTACGCAAAGGGAGGTCACAGAAAAAAATTGTTTACGGATGAGAAAATTTTTACAGTTGAGCAACATTTTAACAAACAAAATGATCGTATTTATGCTCAAAGCTCTAAGGAAGCTTCCCAATTAGTCGACAGAGTGCAACGTGGGCATTATCCGACTTCAGTGATGGTTTGGTGGGGTGTTAGCTATGAAGTGGTGACTGAGCCATATTTTTGTGAAAAAGGTATCAAAACATCGGCACAAGTGTATCAAGATACCATTCTTGAGAAGGTAGTTAAGCCCCTTAACAACACCATGTTCAATAACCAAGTATGGTCCTTCCAACAAGACTCGGCGCCGGGTCATAAAGCTCGGTCCACGCAGTCTTGGTTGGAAGTAAACGTTTCGGACTTCATCAGAACTGAAGACTGGCCGTCGTCTAGTCCCGATCTTAATCTGCTGGATTATGATTTATGGTCAGTTTTAGAGAGTAGGGCTTGCTCTAAACGCCATGATAATTTGGAGTCCCTAAAACAATCCATACGATTGGCAGTGAAGAATTTTTCCATGGAAAGAGTGCGTGCTTCTATTGATAACTGGCCTCAACGTTTAAAGGACTGTATTGCAGCCAATGGAGACCACTTCGAATAAGCTTTTTATATTTTAAATTGTTGTTTATTTATGTATTAAACTAACATACTGTAAAAGTAATAAATATTATTTGCAATAAAAAAAATGTTTTTTCTTTGTGACAATATTTATGGGAAGACTAGGTATTGTATAATTTTGCTGTAAATCTTCCTAAAAATAAATAAAATAAAAATAAATAAATAAAATTTAGATTGACACTGAGACTGAGATTGAGACTGAGACCGAGACTGAGATTGAGATGTAAATTGGGATTGAGACTGAGATTGAGTTTGAGACAGACTGAGACTGGGATTGAGATGTAGATTGGGATTGAGACTAAGACTGAGATTAAGATTCACACTGGCTTAAGTTGAGACTGAGACTGAGATTGAGATTGAGATTGAGACTGAGACTGAGATCGAGATTGAGATTGAGATTGAGATTGAGATTGAGACTGAGATTAAGACTGAGACTGAGATTTAGATTGACATTGAGACTGAGACTGAGATTGAGATGTAGATTGGGATTGAGACTGAGATTGAGACAGACTGAGACTGGGATTGAGATGTAGATTGGGATGGAGACTGAGACTGAGATTAAGATTCACACTGAGGCTGAAATTGAGACTGAGACTGAGATTGAGACAGATTGAAATTTAGATTGAGATTTAGATTGAGACTGAGATTGAGATTGAGATGTAGATTGGGATTGAGACTGAGACTGAGATAAAAATTGAGATTGAGACTGAGACTGAGACTGAGATCGAGATTGAGATTGAGATTGAGATTGAGATTGAGATTGAGATTGAGACTGAGATTGAGACTGAGATTGAGACTGAGATTTAGATTGAGACTGAGATTTAGATTGACACTGAGACTGAGATTGAGACTGAGATTGAGATGTAGATTGGGATTGAGACTGAGATTGAGATTGAGACAGACTGAGACTGGGATTGAGATGTAGATTGAGACTGAGACTGAGACTGAGACCGAGACCGAGACTGAGACTGAGACTGAGACTGAGACTGAGACTGAGACTGAGACTGAGACTGAGACTGAGACTGAGACTGAGACTGAGACTGAGATCGAGATCGAGATCGAGATCGAGATCGAGATCGAGATTGAGACTGAGATTGAGATTTAGATTGAGACTGAGATTTAGATTGACACTGAGACTGAGATTGAGATTCACCCTGAGACTAACATTGAGACTGAGATTGAGATTGAGACTGAGATTGAGATACTGAGACTGAGATTGAGATTCACCCTGAGACTAACATTGAGACTGAGATTGAGATTGAGACTGAGATTGAGATTGAGATTGAGACTGAGATCGAGATCGAGATTGAGATTGAGATTGAGACTGAGATTGAGACTGAGATTTAGATTGAGACAGATTTAGATTGACACTGAGACTGAGATTGAGACTGAGACTGAGATGTAGTTTGGGATTGAGACTGAGATTGAGATTGAGACAGACTGAGACTGGGATTGAGATGTAGATTGGGATTGAGACTGAGACTGAGATCGAGATTGAGATTGAGACAGATTGAGACAGATTTAGATTGAGACTGAGATTGAGATTTAGATTGACATTGAGACTGAGATTGAGATGTAGATTGGGATTGAGACTGATATTGAGATTGAGATAGACTGAGACTGGGATTGAGATGTAGATTGGGATTGAGACTGAGACTGAGAATTTAGGCTGAAATTGAGACTAAGACTGAGATTGAGACAGATTGAAATTTAGATTGAGATTTAGATTGAGACTGAGACTGAGATTGAGATGTAGGTTGGGATTGAGACTGAGACTGACACTGAAATTGAGACTGAGATTGAGATTCACACTGAGACTCACATTAATTAATTAGGCCTACTACAAAGGTTAGATTAGATAACTTTAAAAATAATTTAGAGTTAAGACTCGAAAGTAAAGTTTATAATAGTAATCAGCCCAATATTATGTATGAAGGTTTATTATCTGATATATGTGTTGATTTCAATAGAGCCTGTCCTTCGAAAATAGTGAAAGTTAATAGCAAATTGGTATTTAGTGACTGGGCTACTAAAGGAATTCGAAAGAGCCGAGATAAATTGTATGAACTTTACCATTTAATATCTTTAACTAGAAACGAAGAATTTCATAAATATGTTAGGAACTTTTCAAAATTATTTAAAGTAGTATGTAATCAAGCTAAATCCTCCTACATAAGTAACAAAATTTGTAAAGCCACTAACAAAATAAAGACAGTCTGGAATGTTATTAATACGGAAACTGGTAAAATTAAAGATAAGAGTGAACAGTTAACGCTTAAAATTAATGATAGATTGTTGTCAGATAAATTGGAAGTAGCCACTGCTTTTGAGCACTTTTTCTCCAGTATACCAGGGGAGACTACTCAATGTCTTAAATCTTGTCCTAAAGTAGCGGAATCACTACTAAAGCTTCATATCAATAAATCATTTCCTAGTTTTAAATTTAGTTATATTAATGCTAACGATGTTTTAAAAACCTTTAATTTCCTTAATATGAAAAGTACTGAAGATTTATGGGGTTTATCGGTTACGGTTTTAAAATCAATAATTACAGTAATAGCACCTATTTTGTCCGATATTTTCAATGAATGCATTCATCAGGGCTCTTTTCCCGATTTAATGAAGTTAAGTAAAATAGTACCTATTTTTAAATCCGGTTGTAAGTATAATCCATCCGATTATAGACCAGTGTCCGTTCTTCCAGCACTTAGTAAAATATTTGAAAAACTGTTACTCAATCAAATGTTAAAACACTTTAATGAACATGAGATACTGCATGGTCATCAGTTTGGTGGGTTCACAGGATGCAATTGGTATATTCTGTGATCTATCCAAGGCTTTCGACTGTGTCGACCACCGTACACTGCTACTAAAGCTAGACTATTACGGAATTCGTGGAACTGCTCATGATCTTGTTCTATCTTATTTATCTAATCGTCAACAAAAGGTAGGGATTAGTAGTACAACATCTGAGGGCTCTTTAATCGAAATGAGGGTACCCCAGGGCTCAATACTAGGACCATTTTTGTTTTTAGTTTATTTAAATGATTTACCATCTATTGTAAATGGCCTCTCAGATATAGTCTTGTTTGCTGACGATACTTCGTTGATTTTTAAAGTTGATAGAAAAGACAAAGAACTTATAAGAGTAAATGATACCTTGTCAATAGTCTCCAAATGGTTTACTGCAAACAATTTGTTACTCAACTCTAAGAAGACTAAATGTTTAAGATTCTCTCTACCCAATGTAGCACAAGTAGATAGTCAAGTAATAATAGATAGCAGAAATTTGGACATGGTTAATAAAACTGTATTTTTAGGTTTAACATTAGATAATAAATTACAATGGGGTCCTCATATAGATTCTTTGGCATGTAAATTAAGTTCTGCCGCATTTGCTGTATGAAAAATTAAACAATTGACGAATGTCGAGACGGCTAAACTAGTCTATTTTGCTTACTTTCAAAGTCTTTTATCATACGGTATTTTATTATGGGGAGCAGCAGCCGATATATTTATTTAAAGAAATAAATATAATGACTTTGCCTTCACTTTACATTTATGAAAATATAATGTTCATACGTAGAAATATAGGAATGTTTAAAACAAAAGTAGATGTCCATAATATAAATACAAGGCAAAGAGAGAAATTAGTTGTTCCATATTTTAGGCTAGCTAAAGTTAGCAAGTCATTCCTTGGTAATTGCGTTCGTTTTTATAATAAAATACCTAACTCGGTAACCAAGATGACCGATTTTAAATTCAAATTTTACGTAAAGAAAGTTTTGAAGGAAAAGGCTTATTACAAGGTAGCTCATTATATTGAAGATAGGGATGTTTGGAAATAGTTTCACTCTGCACAGGTGCACTTCGCATATTGTTTTTTTATTTTATTTTTGTAGTTTTAGCCATTAGTAGCGTATTCGCTATTATTTAATAAGAACTTGTTTGCGTTACATTTTATTATTTACTTTGTATTGGTATTTTTTTGTTGTTGATATAATTGTATATTGTATTGTACATTTTGCTGTTATTGAAAAAATATAGCCAATAGTCAGATTATAAAAAAAAAGAAAAATATATATAAAAAATGTAACCTTGCGGAGTTTCTTGCCGGTTCTTCTCAGTTGAAGGCTGATTTCCGAATCGGTGGTAGCTTCAGTAAATTCAACCTTCATAAGTGCCCTCCTAGGGCCTAAACTGAATAAATGGCATTGACTTTGACTTTGACTTGACTGAGACTGAGACTGAGACTGAGATTGAGATTGAGATTGAGATGTAGATTGGGATTGAGACTGCGATTTAGACTAAGACTGAGATTGAAACTGAGATTGAGATTGAGACTGAGACTAAGATTGAGACTGAGACTGAGATTGAGACTGAGACTGGGATTGAGATTGAGACTGAGACTGAGATTGAGATTGAGATTGAGACTGAGGCTGATATTGAGACTGAGATGTAGATTGAGACTGAGACTAAGATTTAGATTGAGACCGATACTGAGATTGATATTGAGACTTGAGATTGAGACTGAGACTGAGACTGAGACTGAGATGTAGATTGAGATTGAGATTGAGACTGAGATTGAGACTGGGATTGAGATTGAGACTGAGACTGAGATTGAGATTGAGACTGAGATTGAGATTGAGACTGAGATTGAGATTGAGATTGGGATTGAGACTGAGATTGAGATGTAGATTGAGATTGAGACTGAGACTGAGATTGAAACTGTGACTGAGATTGAGACTGAAACTGTGTTGGTATGAACGCATAATGTGTGTCAACGCCTGATGTTTTTATAATACTACCATTACAACGAACTCTGTGTTGTCGATGATTTTACGTAGGCTCTCTCTCTCTCCGGCTCAGTGACGCGTGTCGATCTGTTCACTAATAATTTAATGTTTAAATATAATAAAACCAGTTTATAATATAATCAAGTGCTTTATTTATATACAACAGGTTATGGGCCGTCCCTGCCTGATAAAAGTTTTGAAAATAAAGTCGTAATAAAAATAAAACTTCCGTGAAAAGTGAGGCATAACCTCAAATTCCGCAAATAAAAAAAAAACCAAGATTATTTTTCAGTTTTGTGTTCGAACTCTACAAAATGGCTTTAAACACACTATCAATACAGAAATTAACTGGATGAGACAATTTTTCGACTTGGAAATTTGCAATAGAAGCATATTTGCAACATGAAGAACTGTGGGAGTGTATACAGTCTGATACATGTGATTCAAAAAAGGACACTAAAGCCAGAACAAAAATAATTTTATTGATAGATCCACAATTATACGTACATGTTCAAGATGCAAAAACAGCGAAACAGGTATGGGACAACTTATTAAAAGCATTTGAAGACACTGGTCTGCTCCGTAAAGTGGGACTTCTTAGAGAATTGATTACGACCAACCTAGAATCTAGTTCAAATATAGAAGAATATATAAACAGATTGATGTCAACAGCACTTAAATTGAGAGGAATAGGTTTCAATGTGGATGATGAGTGGCTCGGGACTCTAATGTTGGCCGGGTTGTCAGATGAATATAAACCTATGATTATGGGTATAGAAAGCTCAGGCATAAAAATTAGTGCTGATATGATAAAAACAAAGCTATTACAAGAAGTCAAAACAAAATCAGAAAGTACTACCGCCTTTTATGCAAAGACTAAGAAATTCATAAACAATACTCAACATAAAGACAGTCACTCAGGAAAACTAAAAGGCCCCCGTTGCTTCAACTGTAACAAATATGGGCATATGGGCAAGCAATGTTGGTTTAAAAATAAAAACAAGGAAGACAAGGGTACTAAAAATGGTTTTGTCGCAGGTTTTTCAGCTACATCTGTGAATGATGTCAGAAGTTGGTATGTGGACTCCGGAGCTTCAGCCCACATGACCATGAACCGTGATTGGCTAGAAAATGAAACTGCACCGCCTGTACCAAGTATCAGGATCGCAGACAACAAAGTTCTCACCGTGCAAAGCGGATATTTACTGTGGCACAGTAAATATCCAGGTACCAAATAAAATTACAGGATAACCTGACTGTATTCAGGTAAATAATGTATTATTTATTCCTACTTTATCCACAAATTTACTTTCTGTGAGCAAGATTATAATGAATGGCAATAAAGTTGAATTTGGCAGTACTGGTTGCTCAATAATGAACAAGAATAATCAGATAGTGGCCAATGCAAAGTTAGTAAATAATACTTACAAATTACTTACCTACCAAAGTGGGCAGGCAATGGCAGCTACAGCTGAAGACAAGTATTTATGGCACCAAAGACTAGGTCACCTTAATTTTAATGATATTAATGAGTTATGTCAAAAAGATGAGGACTACAAGCTTGCTAGAGCTCATCCATTCAGATCTATGTGGACCCATGGAGAACCAGTCACTCGGAGGTGCTAGGTATTTCTTAACATTTATAGACGACTTCTCTAGAAAGGTATTTGTTTACTTTCTTTATATACAACAGACTGAGATTTAGATTGAGACTGAGACTGAGATTGAGATTGAGACTTTTAGATTGAGACCGATACTGAGACTGAGACTGAGATTGATATTGATATTGAGATTGAGACTGAGACTGAGATAAAGACTGAGACTGAGGCTGAGGCTGAGGCTGAGGCCGAGGCCGAAGCCGAGACTGAGACCGAGACCGAGACCGAGACCGAGACCGAGACCGAGACTGAGATCGAGATCGAGATCGAGATCGAGATCGAGATCGAGATCGAGATCGAGATTGAGATTGAGACTGAGATTGAGATTTAGATTGAGACTGAGATTTAGATTGACACTGAGACTGAGATTGAGATTCACCCTGAGACTGACATTGAGACTGAGATTGAGATTGAGACTGAGACTGAGACTGAGACTGAGACTGAGACTGGGACTGGGACTGAGACTGAGACTGAGACTGAGACTGAGACTGTGACTGAGACTGAGATAAAGACTGAGATAAAGACTGAGACTGAGACTGAGGCTGAGGCCGAGGCCGAGGCCGAGGCCGAGGCCGAGGCCGAGGCCGAGACCGAGGCCGAGACCGAGACCGAGACCGAGACCGAGACCGAGACCGAGACCGAGACCGAGACCGAGACCGAGACCGAGACCGAGACCGAGACCGAGACCGAGACCGAGACCGAGACCGAGACCGAGACCGAGACCGAGACCGAGACCGAGACCGAGACCGAGACCGAGACCGAGACCGAGACCGAGACCGAGATCGAGATCGAGATCGAGATCGAGATTGAGATTGAGACTGAGATTGAGATTGTTGAGACTGAGATTGAGATTTAGATTTAGATTGAGACTGAGATTTAGGTTGACACTGAGACTGAGATTGAGATTCACCCTGAGACTGACATTGAGACTGAGATTGAGACTGAGACTGAGACTGAGACTGAGCCTGAGCCTGTGACTGAGACTGAGACTGAGACTGAGACTGAGACTGAGACTGAGACTGAGACTGAGACTGAGACTGAGACTGAGACTGACACTGAGACTGACACTGAGACTGAGACTGAGACTGAGACTGAGACTGAGACTGAGACTGAGACTGAGACTGAGACTGAGACTGAGACTGAGACTGAGACTGAGACTGAGACTGAGACTGAGACTGAGACTGAGACTGAGACTGAGACTGAGACTGAGACTGAGACTGAGACTGAGACTGAGACTGAGACTGAGACTGAGACTGAGACTGAGACTGAGACTGAGACTGAGACTGAGACTGAGACTGAGACTGAGACTGAGATTGAGACTGAGATTGAGATATAGATTGAGATGTAGATTGAGACTTTTAGATTGAGACCGATACTGAGACTGAGATTGATATTAAGACTGAGATTGAGATTGAGACTGAGACTGAGTTTGAGACTGACACTGAGATTGAGACTGAGATTGAGATTCACACTGAGACTGACATTGAGACTGAGATTGAGACTGAGACTGAGTCTGAGACTGAGACTGAGACTGAGACTGAGACTGAGACTGAGACTGAGACTGAGACTCAGATTGAGACTGAGATTGAGATTTAGATTGAGACTGAGATTGAGACTGAGATTTAGATTGACACTGAGATTGAGACTGAGATTGAGATTCACACTGAGACTGACATTGAGACTGAGACTGATACTGAGATAGACTGAGACTGAGACTTATATTGAGACTGAAATTGAGATTGAAACTGAGACTGAGATTGAGATTGAGGCTGAGATTGAGACTGAGATTGAGATTAAATATTGGTATTTCGTATAAAAAAAGTTGCAGGAACTATTCATATCGTTAAAATCCTGAAAATGAAATCGCAGAATCTCCTATGTCAATAGATAAACAATGTATACAAGAAAACGACTTTGCTATGAACTTTTAGTTAGGGGTTTGTTTACAAAGTGCAACATAGGTAAAAAAAAAGCATTACTATTAGTAAATTATTTTATAATTATTAAATTATATACGGATGAAACCGCGGGGCACAGCTAGTATTGAAATAAAATAACTACAACGACATTTATTCATTTATTATGTAGGTGAGTATACATTAATTTATTTATTATGAAGCAAAAGTGATAAATCGATATTATTCTGTTAATCTACAAGTAGGTACATTACTTAAAAATGTAGCTTGAGCAGACAACACGTTCTGGTTTCTCGCCCACTTCAAATACCAAACCACAGTCATAACTAAAGAAACATACTCTTTCTTATCAAAAAGCAGCAGCCATTGTTCCCCAAGAGAATGATAAAACTAAAAAAAATATATGATGTACATTACCATGCAAACTTCCACCGAAAATTGGTTTGAACGAGATCTAGTAAGTAGTTTTTTTTTAATACGTCATAAATCGTAATCCGCAATTTACCTTTCATTCAATCAACTCAAATATTTAAAAAAATGGCAAAAAGCAAGGTTACAGCACAAATAAAGGAAAAATTCTAAAAAATAAAAAAAAGTTGAAAATTAAAGGGTGTCCCCATACATACATAGTTACGCCAATTAATAAAGACCTCTGAGTTGTATGGGCGCTCATACAATTTAGAGGTCTAGCTTAATTGGCACCTACCTCAGAGTAAATAAATAAAATTATGCATTTCCCGTGATGGACGAACGATGGACGAAGTTTGTACGGAACCCTCGGTGCGCGAGTCCGACTCGCACTTGGCCGGTTTTTTTGCTATTAAGTAAATTATTTTAGATCGAAATTCAAATTAAGAAAAAGTATGGCGGTCGATGCGCGAGTACGAATGCTAACTAATTACCAATTTGATTGACAAGACACACCGGACAGGAACAAATTGAACTGTGGGAATTTGAATAGATACAGTTTATGAAGGAGGAAATGCACAATACCTTAGTCTCCGGTATGAGTGATCCTTGTCGTGACGGCTTTGGTGTGACGCGAGCCGTATGAGGCTCCAGAGTCCAGGATTGAACGATAATCGTTGTAGAAGCACACACTAAACTTCACATAACTTCAAAACGACACAAGTTGCGGTTAATATGCGATAAAGTACCAAATTAGAAATTAAATGGGCGGAGCGTTGTGTTTTCACGCCATATTTTTTGACTCACACGACCGAAGTGATGAAAGACAGTAGCTAGCGAATTAGTCCAATATATTTCCGCTAGGATGCTTGACCTCTCACTCTTACAATACTATTTAGTAGGTATGTGCAGGAGTGGAAAAAGGATAGGACGATATGCGTGTCAATCAAATAATCAATTAAAATAGATAGAACTATACCTATCCGCGCAACCAAACCCTTTCATTAAATATAAAGAAAAAAAACAAACAAAAAGAGAAGAATTATCCCTTGCGTGGTTAGGAGACTATATATTTATAATATGTCAATGTTTAAACCGTTTATAATGTAAAAAGTAGTACCCATAAAACATAATTTATTCAAAAACGACCAAAATATATTTTTTTAATGTAAAAAGTAGTACCCATAAAACATAATTTATTCAAAAACGGCCAAAATATTTTTTTTTATACTTTTTCAATACGAAATATCTCGGAAAGTAGGTCTTTTACCACTTACAACAATAAGTATTTATTGTTTGTAATCATTTTCTACCTGATTGCAATTCAAATGGAGAAAATATAAAACTTTGTTTTACATCTTCAACCACAAATATTTCAAAAAGTTTATCACATACGACATTTTGTCAAAGAGTATTTATTGTTTGTAATTATTTTCTCTGTCGATTAGCGTGTTTCATAGGTGTACACCAAAACTCGTCATTTTAGGTACTTGCAACTTTAGGTATGCCAAAGAGGTTCAATGCCTTTTACAAGTGCACCTTGTTCATACTTATACAAAAGCCAGTACTTAGTATTTTAGAGATCCTATTTTTTTTTTTTGTTAAAATTTGAACTTGTTCAGGTTATTATTTATTTTTCTTGTTGTTTTTTTTTTCATCTTTTGTGTTTATGTGTATTATATTTCTTTAAAAATTATTAAAAATTTAATGGAAAAAAAGCCAACATTGTCAGATTGTCCAAAAAAAAAAAAAAACAAAATATATTAAAAATGTAACGTTGCTGAGTTTCTTGTCGGTTCTTCTCAGTTGAAGGCGACTTCCGAAACGGTGGTAACTTCAGTAGTTTCGACGTTCATAATATAATTTAGCCATATTTATTGGTCGAATGATTGAACAACTTTTATCATGGGACTAACTTTCGAGAACACAAAAAATTATCAGCTGTCCACACAAAAGTTCAATACCTACTCGAGCAAAATGTATGAAGGAACCATTTTATTTTTTGTATAAGGTTTTTCGTAACAAAATATAAAACTTTATTGAAACCTGCGACATTGTCGTTGATGTTAACAAACAATGCAATAGGTAGGTAGGTAGGTAACTAGTGGTTGACTTGTCGTAGGACCTTCGCAGGACACCCCACGTCAGCAGTGGGAGCGGAGGGGGCGGTCGCACCCGCTCGCCCCCTCGCGCCCCTCACGCCTCTAACTTACCACCAATCGCACTCGAGTAGTTCGTTTTTGTTTGTCAACATTGTTATCGAAGAGTGGTGCTTGTAGTTTTCTATTCTAATGTGAAATCAATACTGATATTTTACCCTTCAACTAGGTAGTACGTGGTACCTATATTGCTTTCGTGGGTCGCTTCGTCGTGTTAAAAACAAACAAAATAATAAATCGTTGATTAGTTATTGTGTTTCAACTCTCAAATAAACAAGATAACTAAAGATAAAAAAAATGAGCTGTGGTAGGATTTGTATTAGGACGGTATTTGTTAAGTACAGTAAAAGTTATAATTAACTGTGCCGAATCGATTGGGAAAACTTTAAAGCTCATGAGGATAAAACTGCCAACTGTCAGCCTGTCGCGACATAACACACAAACAACAGACAGGTACGTACAACAACATATCCATGATGAACAAAAATATTTCATCTAGTATTATTCTTGTAAAATACCAGAAGCTCAAACGCTGATCGCATTTAAAATAGTTCAATAAAGTATATTCATATTTAAAATGATTTACGGCCTGAAATATGGAAACCTCACACCATGAGTTCGTCAGGTACGTCATAATCGATCAATAGCCGAAGGTCAACCGTCGAGGTTGTCAGCCCTCCTCGGCTCGGTAAACAATTATAATAGTTAAGGGAAGGCTCGGACACAGCGCAGCCATCGCTCACTCGCGCGTGGACGTCGCGACGCAGCGTCGCAGCTCCGTCCGTCTGTCTAATCTTCAATTTAGATGGAAGGTGTCGGCGAGCCTACCTTGGTTGTGTCGTTGCGCGCGCACCGCGGTGAGGTGACGTGCGCGGACGCGTGCGGCGCGCGGATGGTGACGGGCGGCGGCGACCGCTCGCTGCGGCTGTGGCGCTGGTCGCGCGAGGGCGGCTGGCAGGAGGCGGGCGAGGCGGCGGCGGCACACCGGTACGGAGTGACGGCGGCGCGTTGGTCGGCCGGCGGCGTGCTGGTGGCGTCGGGCGGCGTGGACGGGTGCGTGCGGTTGTGGGAGGGGCGCGCGTTGGGGGCACGACGACTGTTGTCGGCGCCGGCCGCGGCGGCTGTGCGCGCGTTATGCTGGGCAGGAGGGGGTGCCGGCGGGGGGCGCCTCGTGGCGGGCCACGACGACGGTGCGCTGTGCGTGTGGCTGGTGGCGCGCGGGTGTCTAGTGGCGCGGCTGGTGGCGCACGAGGGTGCACTGCACGCGGTGGCCGCGCCGGCGAGGGGCGCGCTACTGCTCACCGCATGCACGAATGGCGTATTAAAAGTTTTCGATTTCATCGGTAATGATCTTTATTTACTTAGATCGTTTTCTCTGGTAGGTAAACCTACCGTTTAATTTATAAGATTCAAATGGTAGGTATACTTTTTTGTTATATCGTCAGAGGTGTGCAAGAATGCTACGGACGATGGGAGTCCACCTCCGGCGCTGACGTGGATAGACGGGGCGCACGACCTCGGCGCACTGTGTGCGGACGCGAGGGAGGACGGCGAGGCGGCGGCCACTGGCGGACAGGATGGCGTGGTTCGGGTATGGCATCGCGTGGCATCATCGGGTGGACTGGTGGCAGCTGGTAGTCTGGAGGGACACGCGGCGGCGGTGACGTCAGTGCGGTGGGCGGGCGCGCTGCTGGCGAGCGGGTCGTTGGACCGCACGGCGCGGCTGTGGGCGCCAGACGCGCGTGCTTGTGTGCACGTCGTGCATGCTCACGCACGGTACCTCACCTGCGTGGCACTAGACAACAAACTGCGCTATTTGATCACAGGTGAGTTTATTTAATTATAGTGAATATATGTATCACTTGCATAATTAATATCTTAGCCGAAACAGCTTCAGCCGACAATTATTGTTATCTACGTTACTTACATGGTGAGCTGGGAGTTGGGGCAATTTCAAACCTACTTAAGGAACAATGCTCCAGTATTGTTATACATAATAAAGGTGCTCTTTCAAGCCAACTTTAAATATTGAAGAGTCTCTAGCTATATATTATTATTACTTCATATATATAACGGATCGCCGAGAGGTTGCGACACCACGTGTCGCAGCTGGTCCGTTATCTCTTGGTATTTTATGGGCGTGTATGTGCAGGAATTGCAGAAATAACAATCGCAAGATATGGCAATGACTATATTACAAATTACTAAATGAAAACACTATTAAAATAACAAAGGATTACAAAAGTAAACTTGGATTAAGAGCTAATGGATTTGTGCGTGTGCACCGCGTGGCGACCATCTCTAAAGTGATCGTCGTCACCGCTATGACACTCACAACCCCATTCGGTGTTACCCGCTCTGATAAATCATAAATTCCCAAATTAAATAATTATTCGCATCGACTAAAAAGTCATTTAAATATCACAATAAATCGAGTACATTAATCACGCGCCGTTACGGCCGTCCTGCATCATCACACGTCCTCGTGTGCGTGATTTTCTTCATTCAGATCTATGGACAAATAAACAAACACTTGAATGCTCACTTATCAACTCGGTCATTCTGACCAAATCACCTTAGACTTTAATAGGAGGCTTATTAAATTAACCTAAGACCAATAGTCACTTAAATGCTAAGACACATTTTACTGACGATATTAGTAAAGTACTACACACGGGCCACACAGGCTATGGAGGCCACACAGGCTATGGATGACACACAGGCTATGGATGCCACACAGGCTATGGATGCCACACAGGCTATGGATGCCACATAGGCTATAGATACCACCCAGGCATTGGTTGCCACACAGGCTATGGTTGCCACACAGGCTATGGTTCCCACACAGGCTATGGTTCCCAATCAGGCTATGGTTGCCACACAGGCCATGGATGCCACACAGGCTTTGGTTGCCACACAGGCTTTGGTTGCCACACAGGCTATAGTTACTACACAAGCTATACACTTACACACCACACAGATTATTTTATTACCACACAGACAATCCAACAAATTATTCACCAGCACCCGCGCCGTTAACGGAATATTCTGACATTATTTGTTGGTGTTTGTAGCTTAGATTTTGGTTCTAGCCTTGTTTTGTTGCACTCCTAATTTTCTACTAACACATAATCGCCTACTTTGAAATTCTTTACTTAAGCTTTGTTTCTGTCAAACCGAGCCTTCTCTATAGAAACACTTTCCTCTATCGCCCGAGCCGCATGCTCTGATTACATCTAACTAAATATTTGTCTCGTCTGTATTAACGCCAATCAACGGTCATTAGTTGAAGTGATCTAGCAACTTTCCCTATTAAAAGTTCGTGAGGACTTGTCTTAATTGTACTATTTACAGTGCAATCAATTGCAAGTTGAACTTCAGGCAACTGCCTGTTTCGACTACCCTTAACATGTTCTTTAAAGTTGACATAACCCGCCTCGACTGGTACCCGCAGCAATCAGATGTAAATTTATATTGTGCGCTGTAAACAAAACTTCCCTATACCTAACAATGGCACCGTACTTTGGTAGTACTAACCTGGGTATCTACCAGCTAAGCTTTTCCTAATCACCACATTAAAAACAAAATGAAAACTTCTCACCCGGTTTGGTAGGAAATGAGCCCATAGGTGGCTTGATGGTACAGGCATCCACTCGTCGCTCAATTTGGCCGCCATTATAGTCTGCTTCTTTCTTCTTGCACTGCGTTGCAATGTGTCCCTGCTCGCCACAGTAGAAACAGGTAACCGGCGTAGAAGATTTCTTTGAGACATTGCCTGTAGTCTGATCCTGCACAGTTCCCGATCCCACTTCTGATAACGGATCGCCGAGAGGTTGCGACACCACGTGTCGCAGCTGGTCCGTTATCTCTTGGTATTTTATGGGCGTGTATGTGCAGGAATTGCAGAAATAACAATCGCAAGATATGGCAATGACTATATTACAAATTACTAAATGAAAACACTATTAAAATAACAAAGGATTACAAAAGTAAACTTGGATTAAGAGCTAATGGATTTGTGCGTGTGCACCGCGTGGCGACCATCTTAAAAGTGATCGTCGTCACCGCTATGACACTCACAACCCCATTCGGTGTTACCCGCTCTGATAAATCATAAATTCCCAAATTAAATAATTATTCGCATCGACTAAAAAGTCATTTAAATATCACAATAAATCGAGTACATTAATCACGCGCCGTTATATATTAAAAGATAAAAAAGTAACGTACAGTGTAGATTGATAATGTATATTCTTTTTGTTTTTATTTTGAAGTTTTTATTTTATTTTTTATTATTAGTTTTATAGTAATTTAAAAAATATGTATTTATACTGTGCTGTGTGCATGCCGGCACGTGATTTCGCCAAATGGCTCCAACGGAAGATCAGCGCTGGCGACCAGCTGGCATTATGCTGAGTTGGAGCCAATTTGTGACAATTGCATGTTTTGTCCTAGTATTAATTTGTTCTATTTTTTCTTATAATATACATACATTGTGATGTCGCAAATAAATATATATTCTATTCTATTCTATTCTCTTTGGTTACAACATACAATAAATAAAAGTATAAGAAAGTATGTATTTAAAACAGTTTTCGAAGAGACGAACAAATTACTAAATATTTTTTAAGCTATTGTATAGCTTTTATCGCGGGCTTTGAGCGCGGCAACCGAATCAAGAAATTCCGTAAGGAAAATAAAACCTAAGACGAGCTGCTCCGAAATCGGACGAATACTTAAGCAGCTGTTTGTGAGAAAGTATGTAGGTGTATAGGTATCTATTAATATCAAAGAAAAAACTTTAATTAATATCAAACGTAATTTTGAAATTTTTCGAACACTCTTTGGCAAAAAAGACTAAGAGATTGCTGACATCTCTTTTTTAATCTTAGCTTTTAATTCAAGCAGTGTTTTTGGTTTATGCGTGCATATGGGTACTCGATGCATGAGATACCATCATAAAAATAAATCTGCTGGCGATAAATCTGGTCTCTTGGGGTAGCCACGGGATGTCGCCTCTCCGTGAAATCAGTATTTTTTTTTGTTTTTCGAAAATTACTTGCTTCTTTAGAAGAGTGCCGCATCCGCGACGATAGTCATTTAGATGATATTATTTTTAAAAAGTAATTTCCTGTCTTTTTGCTATCTTCATTTTTTTTTCTATAGTTTTTTAAAATGTTGACTAATTCATGGCTCAGCCTGTATAAGGCATGATATTTGGGTAGTATAATATAGTATAAGCAGTATACTTATGTATCTAGTATATTAGTTATTTGGTTTACATTTTACAAGCCCTAGTTAGATTGGGGTATCATTGTCCCAAGTATTATGGTTTTTCAAAACTAAAACGATTTGTAAATAGTAATATTAGTATCCGTTTGCCGAAGGTTCCAACGACAGATCGGTTCGCACGTGGTCTCTAGGCACATTTACACTAGATGATGAGTTAGATGTACCATGCGTCGCCCTCTCGCATTTTGGTGTAGGTGACCTTGAGGTGAGTGAATTGAATTGAAAACATACCATAATACGCTACTCGACCGATATTAAATATGGGTCGATGTACGATTTGACGATAAATGATCTCAGGGTATCGGGCCCGTCGAGTACGACGACTTCATAGAGAGCGTGGCAGTTGACGCGGACGCGGACCGTGCGGGCGAGGAGGCGGAGGGCGCGGAAGGCAGCGGGGCGCGCCGCGTGTGGCACGCACCCCACGCTCACGCCGGCGCCATCAACTGCATCGCCACTCACGACGATCTGCTAGCCACAGCTTCCAGGTGATCATGGAAACCGTTACGGCTCCTATTGTATTCCTTCTCTTTTTTACCCACGATGGAATGGAGACGGTGTATGTGGCAATGGCAGCCCCGACGGATTTTCTTGGATGTATCATTATGTTAATAATACGTAGGTGAATATGTGTAGTACCTACAATATATTAGATAACGACTGTCGGGGGTTTCCGAAAATATTTAATCCTTTTTCGATTACAACGTTTACAGCCGTCGTGAGTTTTTTCATTTTTTTTAATTTTTGCTTGTTTTTCAATTAGTCATTTAAAGAAACTATATTGATTTCTAAGTATGGTCATTTTAATAACTTGACTCGCGATCCCTAGTTTTTATTTTATTTTGTAGATAGGTCTGGGACGCGCGTTAAAACTATATTGTAGTTAGTAGTGGCTTCGGTCGTACTAAATAACGAAAAAGAAAGGTGTCGTACATAGATAATATGTTACTCTGGCAGCGACGGCACGGTAAAGGTGTTCCGATGGAGCAGCGTGGCGGGCGCACTGGTGGAGGAGGCGGCGCTTGAGGCGCACCGCTATCCGGCCATGGCGGTAGACTTCGGCGCGGGCGGCGCGCTGCTGCTCACTGCCGGGCTCGACGCGCGCGCCTGTCTGTGGGACGTGCAGGTACGTCTACCACCAATGACCACGCAAGCGCGCGGGTGGTAGGACACGCGTCATTTGTCGTCTCATGGTGTATCTGCGTAGAGCGGGGTGCAGCTGCGGGAACTGAGCGTGCCGAGCGGCGGGAGTAGTGGCGCGGGCGCCGGTGGTGAGACGGGCGGCGGTGGAGTGCGGGGGGCACGGGTGTCACCACACCGCCCGCCGCGTTTGATACTGGCCACGGACGATGGCCTCGCGCCACTCTGGAGCCTCGCGAACGCAGAACCGCACCCTAGTCGGTCAGTTTACCTCATTACGATAAACGCATGTTGTTAATTCGTATTCTTTTATGTCGTATTTTGAATTAGGTGTAAAATATTAAAAACATATTTTATTCAAAAAAATATATCTAGTAAAGAATAAAGTATTTAAGTATCTAAATCTGCATTTTCATGAATGTAAGAGAATACATCAATATATTTGGTAGGTATGTGTGTATTGAGCATTATGCATACACTGTATAGCGTGTACAGCGGGCACACGGAGGCGGTGACGTGCTGCGCGTGGTCTCGTGACGGGCGCGTGGCGGCGACGGGCGCAGCCAGCGGCGAGCTGCGCGTGCTGGCGCCCCCAGCACCCCTCGTTTTGCACCACGAGCACACTGCGCACGACCTTGGTAACTATAACACCTTCCAAACTGCTGGCCAACATAGCTTAGTTAGTTTATTCAATAATCCATTGTTTAGTACAACAAGTTTACGACTAAAACACTACTTCAATTGACTTCAAATCCAGTTCGATAATGTGATTTCATTTAAGGGGGAAATGATGCCCAACCGATTCGAACTCTATGCGAGTATTCTGTATTCTAAAGCCGCCCAGCGCTGAGTGTCTAGCCGTACTACAATCAACTCTATTACAGAAAAAAGTAACAGTACAGATGTGTCATATCAATCAGTTATATCTTTACCTACTTACAATAACAATTATTTTCTAAAAAAGTTTTTTGATTTCTTAGACCTCAGTGACAGAAATTATAGTTTTCATAAAAATTTACTATGTAGCTATTTATTATAAACCACGGGGCGTTGGTCAGGCTTCTTAACATGTCAAAACAAACTGAAGTTTTTAGAAATTCAGTATTGAGTCTTAACTTGGAAGAACCGAGCGATCACTGTAGCCCTTTATTATATCTCTGGTTAAGTTGCTTTTGTTTCTTTTGTGTGGTATTTTTTTCCAAGTAAGTCTTTGAACGCAATACCGAGGTACATGACACTTAATAAGTGCCATACTCCCCGTTAAACACCGCCCCTGGGGACAATTTTTTCATCTGCCCGTTGAAGGAGCAGGGTCTTGGGGTGGATGGGAGCAAGCCGGCAGTAGGCAGTATCCGGGACGGTGAGGAAATGCAAAGTGGGTTGATTTCGAAGCACTGACTTTAAATTCGCGATTTCTTGTACAATTCAATTTGAACTGCTACTTCCAGACATTTTTAAACAATAAGAAATAAGCGCATTCTTTCAAATCTTTTTTCACGTAAGATTTGAATTAAAAAATCTGTCATCTTGGTAACCGAACGTGGTATTTTATTATTTTTATAAATGCATAGGTATACTATAAAAAAAAAGTTTTTTACTGTACATTTATCTACAAACTACCCTTAAAATGGCAAGAATGAGTGTTCGATTAAATAGAGAAAAATATTTATATACATACATACATACATACTATTTAATATATGTTATTAGAGATGTGTTTAGCCGCTTGTACTACTGTTATACATAATATAAGAACACGATACATGCATGTATATTTTAGTCGCTAATTACATTGATCACAAGATACACGCGTTTTATTTGCTTCCGATACCTACAAACGATTGTGAACCTTATAGTAAAGAACATTTGGTCCTTCGAGCCGGATGCTCGGGTTTATAGAATAAAAAATGCAACCGAGTGCATACAATAGACCCGCATTCCATTAGAGATAAGAAAGGGTCACGATCGTAGTGAGTGCGTTAATGAACGATTGATGAATAATTACAAGTTATAAAACATAATAATTGCAAGTTTAAGAAGTTTACAAAGTTTGTGTTCTCAATTATTGTGAATAATGACTTCAGAACAAGATAAAATCATCGGTGTTTTAGAAGATACGGCGAATTTAATACGTAAAACTCAAATTAATTTGAAGAAATGCCCTAAGGAACGTTTAACCAAAGGTTATATAGAAACACGTATTAAGTGCATTGACGAGTATTGGGAAACGTTTAAGACATCACATCATGAATTATTAAGGGCCACGCCGCGAGAACATCGTGCTTTGCTGCCGTACTTAGTAAATGAAGATTTTTATGTTTACGAAGACCTATATATGTGCGTTAAAGGAGATTTAATGGACTTGTTATCAACTAAAACTAAAAAACAAAGTGCACAAACTGCGGAGGTCGATGTTACGATGGAACCTCAGATGTCAGCAGTCAAATTACCAAGAATACAACTGCCTATATTCTCTGGGAATTATGAGGAATGGCCTACTTTTCAAGATATGTATGTTTCCTTGGTTCATAACAACACATCTCTAATGAACGTACAGAAATTACATTATTTAAAAATCAGTATTACTGGTGAAGCTGCAGTACTTCTTAAACATATACAAGTTACCGACAACAATTATTTACAAGCCTGGGATATACTGAAAAAACGTTATGACAATAAACGGATTATAGTAAATTCATTATTGAAGAGATTATTTACACAAAGAAAATCTAGTTCTCAATCCTCAATACATTTGAAGAGTCTATTAGATACCACTACAGAGTGTATTAATAGCTTACAAAACTTGAAGGTGAAAACCGATTCCTGGGATCCTGTGCTTATATTTCTTCTTGTGCAGAAATTGGACCCGGAGTCACACAAGGAATGGGAGGAGCATGCACACAAGGAAGACCACAATGATTTACCCTCGTGGAATGATTTAAAAAGGTTTTTAGAATCCAAATTTCGTACATTAGAGTTGATAACGCCAACTTCAATTATTCGTGAAAGAAATATTAAATCGCTTCATGTGTCAAATACGGATAAGACTTGTGTAATGTGTAAAGAGAACCATTATTTGTGTCATTGTAAAGAGTTTACTAAATTACAACCATCTGAAAGGAGTGAATTTGTAAAAAATAATAGAATCTGTTTCAATTGCTTAATTCCAGGACACACTGTCAATAAATGTCGTGTTCCTATGTCGTGTCGTATATGCCATAAACGCCATCATTCATTACTACACCAAACAAGGAACGCAGAAGCGTCGTTATTACAGGAGCCTTTACAAACGACGGCTTCAACGTCATCCAGGGTGGAAGAGATGCAAGTCAAGACGATGGTAGCACACCACTGCTCAAGGCAGGACATAGCTTTGTTGGCTACGGCTATGGTTACTATACAGGACATGCAAGGTAAAAGTATTGTTGTTAGAGCTTTATTAGACTTGGGATCACAAGCATCTTTCCTTAGTGAAAAGGCGACTCAATTATTACGATTAAAAAAAGAGCCAGTTCATAAAGAAATTACAGGGATTGAGTCTACACGGGTATCTGTGAAACAAGCTGTTACATTAAAAGTTTTGTCACGGCAGGCGAATAATTGCGATTTACAAATACGAGCCTACGTGATGTCCAAGCAGTTATTTCATAGAATTCCTAAACATACAGTGGCATTAAATCAGTGGCCACATTTAGAGGGTCTTACACTGGCTGATCCATCATATTGTTTTTCAGGTCCGATTGATTTGCTTCTTGGTGTAAATGAATACGCAAAAATATTGCAACAAGGTTTAATTACAGGTCCACCAGGTACACCTTGTGCGCAAAATACTAGCTTGGGTTGGATTATATTTGGAGAAATTAGTACAAATACAAATCAAGAAGAATATACTTTAAGTGTTATGCATCAACAATTGGATATAGATAATTTGCTAAAAACAATATGGGAAATAGATACAAATACATCAAGAAATTATACAAAAGAAGAACAAACATGCGAAGAATTTTACATGAGAACACATACACGAACTAAAGAAGGAAGATATATAGTCAAATTGCCTTTTAAGACGGAAAATCCAAAATCACCAGACGGAAATACAAGAGAAGTAGCTTTACATAGATTTTTACAATTAGAAAAAAGATTTGCAAGAATGCCAAAATTAAAAGAAGAGTATATAAAGGTAATAGAAGAATACAAAGATTTAAAACATATGGAAGAAGTACCTACAAAAGAAATAAATACAATGAAAGCGGTGTACTTACCTCATCACGCCGTGATCCGCGAAGATAAAGAAACCACAAAGACACGTGTTGTATTTGACGCTTCATGCAAAGGTTCGAACGAAATTTCACTCAATGATGAATTACTGCTGGGTCCGACTTTGCAAGAAGATCTGAGAAGTCTTATCATGCGATGGCGCACACATGCTATTTGTTTCGTTGCAGACATACACAAAATGTATAGAATGATTTGGGTAGCCAAGGAGGACTCGGATTATCAACGGATTTTATGGAGAAAGGACCCGAGTGAAGATTTGAAAGAATACCGCCTTTTAACAGTTACATTTGGTACAGGTCCAGCACCGTATCTTGCTGTCAAAACATTGATGCAGCTTGCAATTGATGAAGGTGATAAGTACCCTACTGCTGCAAAGATATTGCAAAATGACTTTTATGTCGACGACTGCCTCTCCGGTTGTCAGAGTATCCAAGAAGCTATAGATGCGAGCAAAGAATTAAAGAAACTGTTAAACTGTGGAGGTTTTGAACTGAAAAAGTGGTCGTCGAATAGTGTGGAATTTATGCAAAATATAGAAGAATCAGAGAGGTCGTCTAATGCACGTCTAGATCTGAATATTGATGGGAAAGTGAAAGCGTTAGGAGTACTCTGGGATCTAAAAAATGATCAGTTTCAGTACAATATTACTTTGCCTGAAGATTATATTTATACAAAAAGAGGTATTTTATCAGATATACAAAAGTTATTTGACCCATTAGGATGGATTGCACCTTACATTGTGATGACTAAAATACTTATACAAAGGCTTTGGCTTGAAAGAGTAGACTGGGATGAAGAAATTACATTACCACTAAAAGAAGAATGGAATAAAATACGTTCAGATCTCAAGAATGTAAGTGATATACAATTGGATCGTTGGCTAAATACAACAGACGCTGAGATGGAGACAGTTGAAATTCATGGATTTAGCGATGCATCTATGCAGGCATATGCTGGTGTGGTATATTGCCGAGTGATAAAACCTGATGGAACTGTTGTAATCAAACTTATCGCAGCCCGCACTAGAGTTGCTCCATTGAAGACGGTGTCTTTGCCACGTTTGGAGCTATGTGGGGCTGTCTTACTTGTTAGATTGCTGAAACAAGTTGCCAAGGCGATGAAAGTACCTTCCTCTAAGATATATGCATGGACCGATTCAACAATCGTCATTTCGTGGATTTGTGGAGAACCAAATAGATGGAAACCGTTCGTTGCAAATAGAGTAGTGGAGATCGTTGAGACTGTGAATAGCAACCAATGGAATCACGTACAATCCCACGAAAATCCAGCGGACGTTGCATCACGAGGAATGCTAGTTTCAGAATTAGCTAAATATGAGTTGTGGTGGAGAGGTCCTACATGGCTTTACAATAAGGATATACAATTGACAAACCCTAGTATTATATTCACAAATTTGGAAAGAAAAAAAACTATAACTACTTGTACAATAACTGAAAATAAAGAAAAAGAAAAATTATTATATGAAGAATTTGAAAAGTTCGATACACTTATAGATTTATTAAAGGTTTTAACATATTGCCATAGATTTTTAAACTTTAGAGTATTACAGGAAGACATTGATTCGATTATATCACCACTTGAATTAGATAATGCCTTAAATATATGTATAAAAAATGTGCAAATGAAAGAGTTTGAAGAAGAAATTGATAATTTAAAAAGAAATATGCATGTAAGGCAAAAAAGTAAATTGAAATTTTTAAATCCTTATTTAGATGAGAAGCATATACTTAGAGTGGGCGGAAGACTCAGACATGCTAACCTCGATGAAGACAGTAAACATCCAATAATTTTAGGAAATAATAATACTTTGATTTCATTAATAATTGCAGATGCACACAAAAGGACGCTTCATGGTGGGGTTCAACTAATGTTGTGTTACTTACGATCTAAATACTGGATATTGCGAGCTAAGGGTTTAGTAAAAAAGCACATACACAAATGCTTAATATGTGCCAAGCAAAGTGCAACTGCAAGAACACAAGTCATGGGAGATTTGCCGAAGGTGCGTGTTACGCCCTCGCGACCCTTTTTGCATTCAGGAGTTGATTTTGCTGGCCCTTTCTATATTACCATGAGCAAAGGAAGAGGTATACGATCTACAAAGGCTTACATATCTATATTTATATGTATGTCTTCGAAGGCTATTCATTTAGAGTTAGTTGGAGATATGACTTCAGCTGCATTTATAGGAGCCTTTAAGCGTTTTTGTGCTCGAAGAGGAAAATGCATCCATTTGTACAGCGACCAAGGAAGAAATTTCGTTGGTGCGAATAAGGAGTTGGTGACCGCGTGGACGGAGGCTTGTTTAGAATTTACCGGTGAAATTGCAGAATCGCTCGCTTCCGATGGTACTACATGGCATTTTATACCTGCATACAGTCCAAATTTCGGAGGCCTTTGGGAGGCTGGCGTAAAATCGATCAAGCATCACCTCAAGAGAATCCTTACAACTAATTTAAGCTTTGAAGAGATGACTACGCTTTTATGTGAAATTGAAGCTTGTTTAAATTCACGACCGTTATGCCCAATTGATGATGTAGATGCTGATAAAATTGAACCACTCACACCTGGTCATTTTTTAATTGGCGAAGCACCAGTCGTGATACCTAATCCTAATTTAGAAAATATAAAAAATCATAATTTGACACGTTGGCAGCATACAAGAAAACTTTTAGATCACTTCTGGCATCGTTGGCAAGTTGAATATTTATCTCGTTTACAACAAAGACCAAAGTGGCTTAAAAATAAAAAGGAATTCGTAGTTGGAGACATTATACTAATTAAGAGTGACTACTTGCCACCGGGAAAATGGGCCCTTGGACGTGTCGTTGAAAAACATCCTGGACTTGATGGTTTTACTAGAGTTTACAGTATTAAGAGTGGCGAAGGCATTATTAAACGTTCGATTAGTAAATTGTGTCCCTTGCCCATTGAAACAGATTAATATATTGAAACAGGTTTTACTTATTAAACTAAATTCTGGTACCTATTTTGTTAATTTAGCATGTGATTGATGGTAAGGATACTTTCATGTTTTCTTTGATATTATTACTGTAATGTTATTTATGATACACATATTTACTTAAATGTTAATTTACACTCAGTCTGAAAGGACTCATATAGTCCTTTGGGCGGCGGTTTATGTTCGATTAAATAGAGAAAAATATTTATATACATACATACATACATACTATTTAATATATGTTATTAGAGATGTGTTTAGCCGCTTGTACTACTGTTATACATAATATAAGAACACGATACATGCATGTATATTTTAGTCGCTAATTACATTGATCACAAGATACACGCGTTTTATTTGCTTCCGATACCTACAAACGATTGTGAACCTTATAGTAAAGAACAATGAGAAAATATTAGTTTACATAAATATTTTAATTAAACTAATATATTATTTGTTAAAAAAAAACCTATGCAATAGATAGGGCAATTTCTTAGGTAATGGCTGTAGCGACATTTATCAACCCTTCCGCTATCCGTGGATAGATGGCGGAACAAGATTCTTCATCCCACTTACAAGGTAGTTCGATGACTTGGCATATAAGTATACAAGATTCCAACATCTACAGTTGGACCGCGGTCCCCAGGCACATTGACCTAGCCACCTTATTTCTCCATGAAGACTATGATTGAAAGACGCGTTATTATTATGATATTTCTAATAGTGAAATACCTGTGTATGTGTTCATGTGTCAGGAGTACAGAGCTGTGACTTCGCGCCGGAGTGCGCAACACCGGCACTCGCGCTGGGGGAGGGGCAACACGTGCTGGCCACCGCCGGCTGCGACTCACTAATCAAGCTGTGGCGGCTCAACTGCACTGACACTGACACCGAGGTATACTATCAAATAAAGGGTAACACCTCAGTCTCAGTAATTGTCACCAGCGGACCTGAATATCGACATTAACGGTCCATCGGACACCCAACGCGCGGACTACCTTTAGATCCCCTGTAAAATCCGTACCCGTTGTGGGTAAAGCTAGAACTCAAAAATTTTAGTTCCCAAGAGTATTTACTGGCAGTGGCGTAGCGTGGGGGGTGCCGGGGGGGCCATGGCCCAGGGCGGCATACGAAAGGGGGCGGCGGCAAGCGCCACGATTTTTTAAATTGTAAATAATAATAAAAAGAACTCCAAATCGCGCCCGCAATGTTACGTGCCAAGCGAAACCGTAAGGGTTCGAAAGAGAGGAAGCGAGATGAAATCGATGAAAATTGAGCTCAGAAGAAGTTATCCTCATGGATACCCTGCGGCTAAGGGGGGTTGCGGCGGGGCTACGTCAAACTTCAACTGACTAAAAACTCGGGGTATTTATTCCTATAAGTCGCTGCCAGCTGGGTGTACAAGGGCGCCGAAGCATTCATCCGCGCACCTATCCAGCAGCGACAGTCTGGTGGGAGGCCTCCTCTACGACGACGTCATTGCCGAGGCATCCGTCACAGTGGTGACATACGGCGGTCGGCTCGAGAGGATTTCTGTCAATTGGAAGGTCATCGTGCCGTGCCGCCGCTCCAGCCACTCCTCCAACACTGGATGGAAGGCCACAATGGTCCTCAGACCCGCACTAGGGTGCTCCAGCCTGGACTTCCACTCCTGGATAGCGAGCGCACGCAGATGCACTATGCGCCCTTCCACCTCGCGTGGTGCCGGCCTCTCGCCCTGGGCCAGCGCCTCCTCGCGCCAAAAGTATACTGACGCGAGGCTATAAGGTCCCAAGGCAAGGAACCCGCCAGCACACACGCCGCTTCGGGGGAGATTGCTACCGCCCTCTACGGCCTACTCAGGAGGGTGAAGATTCCGTGGTTGAGAGCGTCCACTCATACGGGACATATTGATCGCACGATCCCGAAGTACAGCCGCCAGCAAAGGGCACCCGCTTCGCCGGTGTTCAGCAGCAGCCGCCGCACCCATCATCCTAGGCACCAGGCGCCCGAAGTGGGCTGTGAAGATGTATGTTCCTTCCGAATTCCGAAGCAGTGGTAGTTTATCTTGACTTTCAATCAGTTGTACGATGTACATTAAGCCCGTTGAATAAAATATTTAAACTTTTTAATAATTAAAAAAATAGGGGGAGGGTGGCGGCAAATTTCCGGTCAGCCCCGGGCGGCAAAAACCCACGCTAGGCCACTGCTTACTGGACCTACCGCTACCTCCAAATTATAAAGTTTGTACCTAATATTTTATCCCACCAAAAACATTTTCATGTAAAATGTTGCCAAGACGAGACCATAGCTCGCACTGTCAAAAAATTATCAGATCTCATGTAGAGCCAAGCTTCTAACTCTACGCGCCCTAACTCTACAAGCCCTAACTTCACAAACTCTACACCTTAGTCAAAATATATGGCTTGGCCGTTTCGTTACTACAAGAACTATTGTAGTTTAACAGAAAAGTTAAGGGCTAAGTTTGAATAATGCTCTCATTCATTGATATTGGGTCATCTACGTTCCCTTGTTAAAGCAAAACAGTCAGCTCGAATATAATCTCACTATGGTAAGTGATCATATGGCTGAAGGTGGTAAGCACACAAAGCCTAGAAGGAAGTGGCTCTCAAGTGCAAATGATGGAACACACCAATAGGTGTTTGGCGACAGATTTTCAACTTGAGGGTGGTAGCCAGCCAGGCGGGTACAACAAAGAACCCTACCACCGAAAACATTAACTAATTATTATTAAATTAGCATTTCCATACAAAGTCTATGCAAATAAATTATGTTCAGCTACATCCATAATATTTTATTGACACGCTTGCGAATCTGCCGCAGCAAATAATGCGCTGCTGCATGGAAATACCTTCTAAAATCGCAAATAAATAGATATATGGTAGATAAGTGATTGTGTTGCCGTGCGATTGCTGACACTATATTTATTTTAGAAATAAAGATGTCTAATTTTGGTACAGTCACTAATGATGGCTAACTAATTGGGGAACATTATATGGCAAAGTTTTTGATTAGGTTCTTCCATACGAACTAAAATAACTGACTTGGCTTTACATAAGACCACACAACTTTTTACAGTGAAAGGATTGTGTTGCGAGATTTTTTTAACATTTTATGTTTCTGATGGGATAACATTATCACGAGCATAATTTAACTTCGATAAGTAATTGAATACGATAAATTGATAAGTAATTGAAAATAAACTAGAGTTAAACATTCTTAAATGCAACTTTATTACATTTAGTAGAGCTCGTAATCCGTACAACTTTAACTATTCTCTAAACAACCAGAAACTCGTTAGAACTGACAATGTAGTTGTCCTTGGTATTACACTTGATTCAAAGCTTCTCTTCGATAAACACATTGACAAAATTACTACAAAATCTATGAAGATGCTGGGATTCTTATTTCGTATAACCAAAGACTTTAAAACAGTAAAATCTTTAAAAATCTTATACTGTTCACTTATAAGAAGCCTATTAGAATATGCATCCCCAGTTTGGAATCCCCTGTAAGAGAGCTATACCAACAAACAAGAGAAATTACAGACAAAGTTCTTGAAATTTCTTAATTTTAAACATAACTAAGCTTGACGGACTACCTCGAAAGTTGTTGACATCATAATCTTTTACCTCTGGCTAAACGGCGAGAAGTTGCTGATCTATCCTTTCTTCACAATATACTACTTAATTAATAAAATAGACTGTCCCAACCATCTTTCTGAAATTAAACTTGTAGCGCCCTTTCGTACTTCCAGTAGACGTAGTATCATGAAACTGTTTACTTCAACCTGTTCGACCAACTACAGACGAAATTCCTTGTTCAATCGAGTCCCAAATTTCTTTAACAACCATTACTCAGATCATGTAGACTTATTCACAATACGGCAAGATTTTTTCAAACGCAGTATGTATGGTAGTTTTTCCTTGGCACTTTAAAATCTCTTAAATCTCTTTTATGTACTTTAAAAATTTTACTCGCATCTTCTTACTTTTTTCTATGGATATGGCGTTAACTCAAACTTTGAGGTTTGAGATAACTTTATTTCTCATAAGAATTACATTCACTTACATGAGAAATTACAATAATTATTATGTTAGACAGTTTGTTGGGCGAAACATACTGATACAGGGCAAAATAAAATGAATATAAATATTAAAGAGGGTAGTCTGCAAAGTTCAAGAATTCGTTCGACAATTATTACTATTACGTAGTAGATATACAATCAAGACGTTACTGGAAGTGGCATACATCATCGTATTTTAGTTTTTTTTTTTTTTTTATTTTTTTTATTATTATTATTATTATTTATTTATTTTATTATTGTTTGATTATATGTTTGTTTTGTTTAGAATATAGTATTTAAGTAATCGTTTGTAGGTTGTCATGGATTTAGCTTCTTTTATGTCCTTCGGGAGTTTATTATATATTTGACTTCCCTCGAACATAATACTTTTTTTGCCATAGTTTGTTCGTGGATGGTGTAGTTTTATATCATTTGCGCTTCTTAACCGAATTTTGTGTATTTGATGTTTTTTTGTAAAACTTAATTGTGTATGTATATCTTTATTTAGTATTTTCCGAACTAGTATGCAATTATAATATATGTAGGTTTGGGAGATATTCATAATTCTAGTCTCTGAGTATACTTTTTTTGTAGGTGCGAGGAAGTCATAATTAAATAATAACTTTATTAATTTATTTTGTGCTATTTGTATCGTATCTAAATTAGTTTTAGCAGCTGTGCCCCATACTTCTATCAAGTAATCAATATGAGGTTTGATGAGAGTATTGTACAGTGTGTAGCGTACTTGGCGTGGTAGACATCGAGTTGTGCCTCGTATGGTTCCCATGAGAGAAGATAATTTTGTTTTAATTTTTTGAATATGTGGCTTCCAGGTCATGTTGCAATCTAAAATTAATCCAAGATATTTTTCGTGATCTACTTTATTTATAGTCTGATTATTAATTGTTAATGGTGAATAGTTTGGTATTTTCTTATTTTTTGAAGTAAATAGTATGTAGCTTGTTTTAGTAATATTGATAGTTAAGAGATTGCTCTGAAGCCACTCATTTAACAGATTCAAATCGTTTTGTGCCTCAGCCATTGTAGAATCGATTGAGACACCATAGTAAAATAAGCTGGTATCATCCGCATACAGTGTTATGTCGCCTTTTAATCCGATTTCATGGATATCGTTAATGTAAATCAGGAATAGTAATGGTCCTAAAATTGATCCTTGAGGCACGCCATACGTTATAGTTTCCTGACTACTTTGCTCTTGACCAATCTTAACTACCTGATATCGATTTGACAGGTAAGATTTAAAAATGTCGTATGCAGCTCCAGTGATACCGATATTTACTAGTTTCCTCAGTAACAGATTATGACAGACGGTATCAAAAGCTTTTTTCAAGTCTATGAATACCCCAAGTACTATTTGCTTCTTATCAATACTCAGTTTTATCTTTGTGACAAGATCTATGGTTGCTGAAAGTGTATTAGATTTTGGTCTAAAACCATACTGTTTTTCGTAAACAAAATTTTTCGAGATAAGAAATTTTTCAAGGCGCGAATAAATTACTCTTTCAAAAACTTTTGATAATATGGGTAGAACCGAAATAGGGCGGTAGTTTCCAGTGTCTGATTTATTTCCAGATTTGTAGATTGGTGTTATTTTGGCAATTTTAAGACTATCTGGAAATCTACCGTTTACTATGCATTTATTTATGCAGCTAGTCAATTCATCAAGTATTAAATTTTTAATACATTTTAGAGATTTAGTATTAATGCCATCTAATCCTGAACTAATATTACAGTTTAAGTTTTTAATTATGTTATCAATTTCATCTGTAGTGGTATGTGTTAGTTGGATAAGTGTAGATGCTGTTGTTCCAGAAACGCCTGATGCTGTTGTATAAGTAAAATCTTTATGATATTTTTTAGGGATTTGATCGGCTAACGTCGAACCAACACTTGAAAAGTATGAATTAAACAGTTCACATATTTCTTTTTTTTCGGAGGTAAATCCTGGTTGCGTTTTAATTTTGGTCGGGGTCGATGTTTGTTTTATTTTATTTCTCGATATACTATTTATTAGACTCCACATTTTTTTTGGCTGTTTCTTGCAATTGTTGAAAGCTTTCAGATAATAAACTTTATTCTTTGTATCCATTTGTGAAAAATGGTTTTGGCTTTTTAAATCCTACTGTCTAGTATGTATAATGTTATAATTTAGCTGTTAGTTTTCCGATAATATAAAATAAAATAAATAAACAATAAATACTGGGCAACGGCAGGGGTCGACAGATTTGGTGTCATGCACGGTACGGCTGGTGCGTACGGTGGAGGCGCACGGCGGCGGAGTGACGTGCGTGCGGTGGGGGCGCGAACCGGGCGCGGCGAGGTCGGTGGGGGTGGCAGGGGCGGCGGGGGCGGCGGGGGCGGTGGGGGCGCTACTCGCGAGTGCCGGCGCCGACCGGTGGGCGCGAGTCTGGCGCGTGGCCAACGGTGGTAGCGAGGTTGCACCGATATGTGCGGTCCCGGCGGCGGGCGCGGGTGGCGGGCTCGCGGTCGCGTTGCTCGGGGCGCGTCTACTCGCAGTGGGCGCTCTGGCCGGCGAGCTGGCGCTGTGGCGGCTGCCTCCGGCACCGGGAGTTGGCGACGGTGACGATGACGAGGACGATGACGGCGAGGGGGCGGCGCCACGCTTCTGGAGCTCGGCGGGCGTAGCGCGTTGGCTGCGCGAGTACGTGACGCGTTCGCCGGCCTCGAGCACGAGTCGCGCAGACGAAGCGGAGCTGATCCGACGCGCGCAAGACGCGGCTATAACGGGCGCGCAATTGCTCGACAATACCTCGGATGAGCTCCTCGAAATTCTCGGGTATGGTATGTATTTGATCTCAGATTTTGACACTTTAAAGTATTATTATAATGTGCCGACGCAAAAAGAGGGTTGTTATAAGTTTTAAGTATAAATCTGTCTATGCGTCTATCTGCCTGTCTGTCTGTCTGTCCGTCCATCCATCTATATGTGTTTGTGTGTTTGTTATCGTAGCTCCCAGATGCACCTGCATGGAATGTAATATTTGTCTGTTTCAGTGACGGCGGACAGGATCGCGTCGGAAGGTGAGCAGGACCAGGAGCAGGAGAAGCGGTGCCTGGAGCTGGCGGCGACGCGCGACCGCCTCCGCGACGAGCTGGCGTGGCTGCGCCGCGCGCCTCCACCACCGCACCTTGTGAGTTCACACTGATCCTGATCCACCACTTCACCCTGAGCCACGACACAATTTTACTCTAGCGAGAAAAATAATAAGTACGAACTTTAGCGTGGCCCGAACCTTCGATCATACAGTAATCATACCGCTGCAGATCTCCGCTAGCTTGTTGTATGATTAAGTTATTAAGTGACGAAAATGATATTAGTCTTTCAGAAACACTGAATTAATAATAGGTAGGTTTATGGCAACTTTACAAAATTGACTGTCCCTACTGTAGTATGTGTCGATATTCAGAGATGTATCAGTTGTACCACTACATAACGTTACGCACTGCTACACCGGCGAACGTTGTTGACTATGCAATATATATGTCGCAGATAGATTGTCGAATCCGCTGTTTTACAAAACCACAACTAATAACAACGACGTTCAGCTGGATTGTTTGCGTTACGTTTTACACTACCCACGTTTGGACGTAATAGCTTATCGTGTTTTGTATAAGGTAAAGCGGAATCAACCCGCGTCGGATAGTTTATTACCTAGTTTTAACAAGATCCAGTTTATCGCCAAAAATAACATTGTTGTGTTGTTTCCTATCTTCTACAAGACGTTCACGTGATGATTGTTACGTAACACGTAGCCCGTGGTGTGCTGTGCACTTGTGCAGGAGGCGGGCGCGGCGCACGAGCTGCTGTGTCCGCTGACGCACCGGCTGATGCGCGAGCCGGCCAGCGCCGCGGACGGGTTCACCTACGACCGCGCCAACATACTCGAGTGGCTGCTCGCCGCTGCCGCCGGTATATACATACAATATAAAATGCATTTTTATAAATTATGAAAATGCACTGTACGGCACTCCCTACAGCGCAACTTCCTACGATTAATAATAAAGGGACCAGGGTTCGATTCCCTGATCCCGGACCTCCTGAGCCTCGAACATACCTTCGATTCACGACTAGTTAATGGGAGAATGAAAGCTTCGTGTAAAAATATACACCCGAGTATCGAAATTGAAAGGTATGTAAAGTCGACTAATCAAGATGGTCGTACACATCTTTAACATAACCTATCATCCATCTGTGTGTGTTGTCCTTCATGTTATAATATAAATAAGTATGCACCCGTCGGCCAGCAGAGCTGTGGGCACATTGTTACACCGATACCCGGTGAAGTGGGTCCGGTAGGTAGGTGAGCTAGGCTATTACTTGGCTTGATATGCGTGCGTGCGTGTGTGTGTGTATTAGATGGCGCGGTGTCGCCGGTGTCGGGGCGGCGGCTGCGCAGCGCGCGCGTGTCGCCCAACCACGCGGCGCGCGCAAGGCTCCGACACTACCTGTGCTCTCACCACCCGGACCACCCGGACCACCCGGACCACCCCACCCATCCGGATCATTCGCCCCAACCGCACTGACGACGACACACGAGCAAGATCTAGTGCCTTACTATTACTTTACTTTTTATCGTAACTTTCCCAATTCACAAGTATAATAAACAGTATGTGATCATCCCCTGAAACATTTGAGATTAACGAATACTGAAACGCGCTTTCATAAATCATTGATGTAACTAATATTTATTCAATATCATATATTGGCAATCCTTAAAATAAAATAAACAATAATAATGAATATGAATATTCTTTCCTATCTTATGATGTTATCGGTTTTATATCGGAATATCCGACGCTTTCGCTAAAGTTCGACAATTGGCAGATGTCAATTAAGGAACAACAACAATCAGTTCCTTTTTGCAAATGTTATGTTAAAACTAACTAAACTGTGTAATGGTCTATGAAAGAATCACTTTCGAGTGACCTTTTTTCTCCTTTAACTCGTTTGTGTTCCTTATATAATGACGTGTCAAACAATCATAAAGATATAGACATATTCCACAAAAACTATTTTCGTTTAAAGTTCTGTTATACAAGTATTTGTAGTATAGTCTAGTATGTGGATATCAAATTGCATTTTGTTAAATTGAGTAACATTATCTGTCAGCACTTTTTTATTGTTATAATATAATATAGCTTTTTGTAAATGTTGTGGACACATGTTATTAGTGTAGGTGTAAGAACTATTGATACATTAATTTATATTTTATGAAAGTTGTGTACTATACGCTGTTTGTGTTCCTTAATAAATAAATAAATAACTGATAAATATCAAGATGTACTAAATTTCGAACAGTAGATTAGCTATTTGAAAGCTTCCAATTGAATTGGTTCAGAAAATTATGACATGTGTAAATCCTTTTAAAAGCAAACTCCTTGTATAGATACGCTATCGTTTTGGAGTTATATTCGGACAACAAAGGAAATCAAAAGAGACACAATAAGAAATGTTTCAACGATTTCATCTTTATTTGTATCACTTACATATATTTATTTACAAGTGAGGCAGTAACAGTGTCAACCAAACTAACGTTTTTAACTCGGAATCACTGTTCGATGATATACTTACAAAACAAACAAAATAACAAACGCCGCGAGCCGCGCGTGACGTCACCCCATTCTCATCACTCGTTCACTGCAATGACATGCAATGCTATCATTTCACCTCTCTTGCAGAGAAGTGTTTCAAAATAATGATGACTTACAGAGCCGAAAGCAGTAACTAGAACCAAAAGATTCATATAGCACAATAAAATATAATTACCTATGACGCATAAATTGCGATCGGCTCCCTAGTGTGAAAGAAGCGGTGACGTCACGCATCGTTCCCGATATAAAATAATTTACAGGCGACGGTACACAATTCCATTAGACGTTTAAACTGTACAATTAACTGTTTCAAGAAGTTCCCGACGACGACGTCCTCACCCCACGAACGATTTCGATGTAGAGCTATAGAGCATTAAGCGAGACCGCTCCATCCATGTTATACTTAATACATTATAATTATAATAGTTATGTACAACTTTACAAACGTGAGCGAGAGCGGGCGGCGGCGGCGCCCGCGCCCCAGTCTATGTACACGACTCGTCTTCCGTCTCGCAATATAAACTCTAGGACCGATATAAATAATTCCGTAATCACTCTCGACACACACCTCGTCCGGTTCATATCACATCGCGGCCGGCCGATCGTTGTCATTATCTAATCGATACATCCGATTTTGTTAAATATGTATAATACGAGGCGCACTACGCAGCGGCGGGCGACGCCCGACGTCGGCGCGGCGGCCGCGGGACGAGCACCCGACGGGCGCGGGACGAGCACCCGACGGGCGCGGGACGAGCACCCGACGGGCGCGGGACGGGCGCGCGGCGCGGGCGAGCGGCTCGCACCGCTATTTAGGCTCGTCCTCATCGTGGCACAGCAACCTGAAACACAATCAAGAGCACGCTTTAATAATTATCAACAGTTGACAAACCGGCGTTCACCTGATGGTAAATGGTCACCGTTTCAGGAATCAGGGTCGTCATCCAACTTGTTGGAGCTACTTATTTATACCTACTTATTCAATAAAAGGACGATCACTGTTGAACATAGGCCTCCTCCGATGATTTCCACGACGAACTGTCCACCTGGGGAGACCTCCCCATGCCATCGGTTATCGTCTTATTTCGTATCGAGACATAACCACCATAGATACGACTATGATTAAAGACGAATCGAGAATTTAAATACGTACGGAAAGAGTAGGCCGAGTGCGAGAAGCGCGAGTAGCCGCAGGTCGCGCGCGCCGAGCGTGACGGCGAGCGCGGCGGCGAGCGAGCCCAGCGCCGCGCCCCCCGCGCCCCGCGCCTCGCTCGCGCCGTTGCCGTGCTGCATCGCCGCCGGCTGCTCGCCTGCACACACACACGGGGCGTTACAATAATAGAGACTCGAGTCTTGCGCGACCGACGGGCTACCGACCCGACCCGGGAGTACCCACCGCTGAGCACGTGCAGCACGACGGACGCGGAGTCCAGGTTGGAGGGCGAGCACGAGTAGTTGCCGGAGTCCTCGCGCCGCGGGCTGTAGATGATCAGGTTGCCCACCTGCAAAGAAAGCGCGCTGCGTGAGCTGCTACTTGGCAGACGGGGAGAGAGTGGCCAGGAGGGGATGGGAAGGAAGGGGAGGCACGCACCGTGGTGTCGGGCGCGACGCGCTCCATGCGGATCTCGACGAGGCTGCGGTCGTAGTTGAGCACGCGCTCGTCGTTGTGGTACCAGAAGATGTAGGCGGGCTCCTCTAGCGCCTGCGTGATCACGCACTTGAGGCTCACCGTGCTGCCCGCCTTTACGTACAGATCTGACTCACCCACGATCTCGATTTTTGGCACTGGAACGAGAAACAAGAGCGTAAATAACGAACGTCCATTCCTAATAATGTTGTAAGGCCGAGGCGAGTGAGTTTTCAGTGGAACAGAGGTCTGCTCACCTACTACGTTGAGTTGCACGAAGTGGCTCATCTTGGGCTCGGTGCCGACCTGACACTCGTAGAGGCCGGCGTCGCGCGCCTGCACGTACTTGACCTGCAGCGTCCAGGTGTCGGTGGCCTCCACCAGGAACGCCTGGAAGCGCTCGTCCGCGATGAACGTGAAGCGGTCCACTGTCAGGATGTGCGCGTCACGCCGCCGGATCCATGACACCGACTTATTGCTCAGTTGCCGCACCTGCAATTGTGGCACGAAAATTATATCATAAGTATTTTCTATTACACACTACATATTAATTTCAAATCACAAAAAAAATTACAAAAAACTTAGTTATTTACATTTCAATCGAGTTAAGGCTAGTTTTCACAGGCGCTGTAGCTGGTGGACGGAGTAGGACGGTGGTTACCGACCGACAGTAACTTGGCCCGTGAGAATAACAAGAGGACAGTAACAGTTGGTCTGCCCTGCCTTGCGGTTGGCCTGGTCCTGACGGTCCCAGTAGCTGGAGGACAATAAAAGACAGCTACTACCCGACTGATCGGTCAGCATCTGACTATACGAAACCAGCTTTAAGGTTTTAACTTTTCCTTAGAACTTCAAATTTCAGTTTAGATTTTTTGAAAAGATACCAGGATATCCCAAACTATGTCATACTATGCTTATATAAAATTTAACAACGAGTGTGTAAATGTAGGTACCTTGCAGGGCAGGTAGGCGTGCGTGCCAAGTTGCGTGGTGATGTTATTGGGCGCGGAGGGGTCGAAGTAGGGCCCCGTGTAGAGCCCCACATAGCGCTTGTGCAGCCGTGGCCCCGAGCCCGCGGCCCCGCCTGTCTCGCCGCACGACAACACTGCAACAACAACACAACGCACTGAATTATAAAAATAATGATAATCCGAAAATGATGACATCATCAAATTATCGAAACCATAAAGACTATATTGATAGGGATGTAGTAACTTAAGTCCATCTTCCTGACATAAATGTATGTCAGTATTCAATACGCAAGGACATTGCGATATCGACTACCACGAGGGTGCAACCACGGTATAAAGTTTGTATCTCATACTTTGTTGTAAAATGTAAAAATAATACATGTTTGTACGGGGTACACCTTTATATTCAAGGCATTTGACTGCGTGGACCACCGTACTCTGCTCCTAAAGCTTAACTATTATGGCATTCGTGCTCCCTAGTTAAAATGGGGGTACCCCAAGGTTCGATACTAGGGCCATTCCTGTTTCTAGTTTATATTAATGATTTACCATCTGTTGTAAAGATATCGTCCTGTTTGCTGACGATACTTTATTAATTTTCAAAGTAGATAGAAAAGACAAAGAACTTAAGCATTAAAGTAAATGATACTTTGTCACTAGTTTCCAAATGGTTTGCCGTTAACAATCTGTTACTAAACTCTAAGAAGACTAAATATTTAAGATTCTCTCTTCCAAATGTAGCGCAAGTAGACAGCCAGATAATAATAGATGGCAGCAGTTTGGAATTAGTCGATAAAACTGTATTTCTGGGTATCACATTAGATAATAAATTACAATGGGGCCCTCATGTAGAATCTTTGGCAGGTAAATTAAGTTCTGGTGCATTTGCTGCTAGAAAAATCCCACAGTTGACGAATGTCGAGACCATATTTCCATAGTCTTTTATCCTATGGCGTTTTACTGTGCGGAGCTGCAGCAGATATAAAATCTATATTTATAATACAAAAAAGAGCAATTTGTGCCATTCATTATATGGGTCCTCGTGAATCGTTAAGGGAATTATTTAAA
This sequence comes from Tetheella fluctuosa, assembly GCA_951216915.1. Classification (NCBI taxonomy): domain Eukaryota; kingdom Metazoa; phylum Arthropoda; class Insecta; order Lepidoptera; family Drepanidae; genus Tetheella; species Tetheella fluctuosa. The sequence continues at coordinate 11,495,369 of OX578229.1, read as the reverse complement.
TATATAAACGTTATGACTTTACCTTCACATTACATTTATGAAAATATAATGTTCATACGTAAAAATATAGAAATGTTTAAATCTAAAATGGAGATACATAATATCAATACAAGACAAAAAGATAAATTAGTAGTTCAGTATTTTAGATTCTTCTTCTCTGTCGTCACACTCTTGGCAGAGTGGTCGTGGTCGTCATGACAGGGGTGGTGGCAAGCTTCACAATTCGTCGCCATTCCTCTCGTACTCTTATTTGCCTCGTGCATTCGTGGAGTGGACCATTTAGCGCAGCTTTGACTTGGTCGGTCTAGCGCATTGGTGATCTACCGCGCGCCCTCGTGCCCTCGATTTTGCCCTGAACCACGAGTCGCTCCACAGACGTGTCCTCTCGACGTGTAATATGTCCAAAGAAAGTGAGAATACGACCTTGAACGATGGAAGAAAGACGTTGTTTTATATCCAGTTCTTCGAGGATTGAGACGTTGGTTCGGAACTGTGTCCAGGCTATTTATATTTTAGATTAGCTAAAGTTAAAGAGTCATTTATTGGATGTAGTGTTCGCTTTTATAATAAAATACCTATCTCAGTTACCAAGATGACTGATTTTAAATTCAAATCATACATAAAGAAAGTTATAAAAGAAAAAGCCTATTACAAGGTAGCTCATTACATTGAGGATAAAGATGTCTGGAAGTAGCTGCACTCTGCACAAGTGCATCTTGTACATACTTTTATACAAAAGCCAGTAGGTACTTACTTAGCATTAGAGATACTAATTTTTTGTTAAAATTTGAACTTGTTCAGGTTATTATTTTTTATTTATTTTTCTTGTTACTTTTTTTTCATTTTTGTGTGTATGCGTATTATATTTCTTTAATAATTGTAAAACATTTTATGGAAAAAAAGCCAACATTGTCAGATTGTCAAAAAAAACTAAATATATGTAAAGAAAATAATATTTTCTTTATTTAATTTGAATTTTGCCGCGCTCCGCGCTGTCAGTGTAAATGTCATAGTGCACTCATCTCAATGGTTTTTAATTAGGTTAAGAGATATAAATGGCGTCAAGTTATGAACGTACGAATTAAAATATTATATAAAAATTAATGTGAACAGAGAAGGGAATTGATATATGACTGAAGAATACACTTTAAATGTCGTGTGTATCTTGTATTAATGTTATAGTATTATTTGTCCATGAAACGTAAAAGTAATAAAATTAAACTTTGTTTACAGAGCAAAACATGTGGTTTATCTGATTTGTCAATCCCTTCCAATAAAATACGATCCTCCTTAAAGAAACGACATTTAAAGTGTATTCTTCAGTCATATATCAATTCCCTTCTCTGTTCACATTAATTTTTATATCCCATGTTTAGGAGACGAGACGAGAGCCACCACACTGAAGGTGGGCCTCGATGGATGAACCGCGAGGCACGAGCTATGAGCGTGGAGCGAGGGAGCGAGGGTGTGAGGCAGCGAGGCTGTGCCATCGGCGTACCGAGGTGGGGTGATTCGGGATTTCATTTCCATCCCCAATATCCGGTGCTGAGGAGCACCGTCTCTACCTATAAAAACTACATTTATTCCGGCGTCCGCTCTCCGACCCTCCACCTCATCTACCGCACCCCGCCTACAAACCGCGCATACACCGATTAGTTAACTTTCCACCACCGTGGCACCGGAGTAGACAAGTCTATATTGCAAGGCACGAGACCAGTCACAATAAAGCTAGTAAAAGAGTATAACATAACGTATAACATAGTATAAAATACAATTACACTAATTTTCAAAAGGCGAGTCGTACCGCCATAAACTATTCGATAGCGGTAATAACGAGATATAAACGACACCGTCGATACCTACCGCAAAAAGGCATCGATCACGACGAGCCAAAGAAAATGTTTATCACCTATAAAAGCGACCTGCACTTTATCCTGTAATTAATTAGATGCGAGTCCCTTCTAGCGCGCGGGCGGGGACATGGCTCTCACATAAATCTCGTTTTTATTGAGCCCCTCGCAACGGAAATCGGGAATGGAAATGAAGGTAACCGATCGCCGGACACATGCTACGGATGCTCGACCCGACTCCACTGCGGCCGCTACGTCGTAGACTCGTTGTAGATCTAGCTACGGTTTAATGCTACGAAAGGAGTCAAATTACATTTTGTTTGAGTACTTATCTACTGATGTAATAATAATGTGTTAATTTTATATTAAAACTTTAAATTGAAATACAAGTAGTGTAGTACAAGGGCACTCAGAAAGTTTTGAGAAAAAAGTTTTTATGTATGTGACACTGGCCAGTTATAATTTATTTAGAAAACACGATTATTTATAAGTAAAAATACAAACATCCCAATTACAAACATCTCTCCACTTTTTTTAAGAGCTAATTTCGTGTCTCATTGAAAAATAGATCTGCGTCAGGAACACTTTCGCGAATCTTTTATGATTTCAAATGTCGTCTTAAACCAGACGAATCGTAGGATAGACTTCAAATGTCAGTCATTGATGAAGGCCCTTCTAAAGCAACCGTATACCACTGGTGTAACGAATTTCATCGCGGTTGACTAACTTTGAGGGATGAAAAACGAAGTGGTCGCACTTGGACATCTGTTACGGAAGGAAATGTGCTAGCAGTGAAAAAATTAATTCAAGATAATAGGTGAATTACGTATGAAGAGCTTCAGCACATACTGCAAATTGGATCGGGAAGCGTTCACGAAATTCTACATGAGCATCTTCGCGTGAGGAGGATAGTTTCACGCTGGGTGCCGCATGCGCTAACAGCGTTCGAGAAGGAAACTTTTTTTTAAGTTTCTCAAAACTTTCTGAGTGCCCCACGTATATCAAAAAGTCATTATCAATTAAACTAATAATGATGAATTTTATTTTTACGTACATAGTATGTTAGATGCTAACAAAGTAACTGGTTTTACTTATTTCTTTAGCAGACAGTGTCTCTGGGCGCTGTGGAAACCACATACTTTTTCGGAATATTTCTACATGAATTAGCCTCTACTACATACAAGCATAGATACAGTCGCACATACCTACTTACTCATCTATAAACCTAAAATGATGGAAGTACATGAAGTCTTTATTTAAATTGGCCTTTAGCTATCCGCTGTATCGGCCCCAGACACCTGTCGCTATCATAGTTTTACATTGTTTAATATAAATATATGTATTATGTTTGTGCCATACAAAAGTAACAACTAATTGCGTAGGTATATCTATGTATGAACAGCGCGCGCGTGTTTGTGTGTATATCTGTGGCTTGGATCGAGTGCACGACAACATAGGGAAGTTATAGATTATAATAACACTGCGGTCCGAGCTAACTTGATAATCCCCACAATTGGTTGAATTGAATGGCTCTCTCCCGCACTCCCGCACTCCCGCACCGCCGCGCCGCACGACACAGCTAGTATCAATTAATCGCAGTATTATTAACTAATGGCCGCATGTGGGGTGCACTAACGCAATGCAATAAATATGCAAATTGATCCCCTGTACCTCGCCGGCGCCGCGCCGCTTCTACGCCATGTTATTGATAATTAGCTAATATTGTGTTCGATATTTATTAATATTCAATAACATAAGCCGGTGCATAATTATATAAATGTGTATAATGCTCCACCGGGACGCACCGGGCTGCACCGGGACGTACCGGGACGTACCGGGTGGCACCGGGCTGCACCGGGCCGCACCGGGCCGGGGCGAGCAATGAAGTGGACGTACCTACTATCTGAGAGAGTAAGCTGAGTGCATTTTAACACCACATTCTTCTCTTGCATACGTCCTACTATAATATAATCAGAAATGTAAATATGTGAATAAATAATTCTACTAATATTATAAATGTGAATGTTTGTGAGGATGTATGGATGGATGTCTGGATGTTTGTTCCTATTTCACGCAAAAGCTACTGCACGGATTTTGATGAAACTTTACAGTAATAAAGTTTAGACATCAGAATAAAACATAGGCATCAATTTATAAACATTTTGTGTGATTTGGCCATAATATAATGATAAATATCAAGTAAGTCGGAAAAATCCTGCCCTCTGAGAGCTATCTTGGCTTGCGCTGCTTATACCGTTAGAGTTACACAAAGATAATGTATCGTGCGATTGTTTGTCTTAAACTGTTCTAAATAAAATTCAGCGACAGTGGTAGTGACGTCGGACACCGCGGCAAAGGTCTTGGGTTCGAATCCTATAGTGAATGAGCTTTCGATGAAGGCAAACATCGCGAGGAAACCATAGCACGGTGGTATGGTACTTTGTAGTATCCGCCAGGTTGACTACCTGTCGCCGAACAACTATTGGTATGTTCAGCAGCTGCATTTGAGAGCCAGTTCCTTCTAGGCTTTGTCTGCTTGCCACCTTCGGCCTCATCATCACTTACCATAGTAAGATTGCGTTCAAACAAAGCCTATATAAAGTAAAAAAAAAGTTTCCACAGGTTAATGCTTGGTACGCTTTATATAATCTAAATCGGGTGAAAGGAAGAAAAGATATTATAGATATTTTATAAAGTCTGTGCGAGCGACGCCGCGGGAGAAAAGCTAGTACCTATATAAAACAAAGTCGTGTTAGTTAGACCACTTGTAACTCAAAACGACTGGACCGATTTTTATGATCTTTGATTTGTTGGATTTGTTTTTGCCCCAAATAGCAGAATAACTAAAAAAGTTATACCGGGAACGCAGGCGAAACTGCGGGGAACAGTAAGTAATATTATCCTCACATCCTAACATCCGGCCGAATCCGATTGTAAATAATCATCCCATGAGTAAGTCGCATGCGCAACTTGGTCGCACTGATATACCTATAACGTTGTGCATTGCTTACACTGCACAGGGAGCACCGAGCGGTGGATTAGTCAACCAACAATAACATAATACAGACAAATAATTTGAACTATAGAGGTGTGGCGTCACGTTATCATAAAAAATTACAGCAATCGAGTCCTAGTTTGTACCATTTATTTTGAATATAGGCACTGGACACACCGAGCACACCGTATACACGAGGGTAGGTACATACCTACAGACGATGTGGGAGACACAAGGGCGCCGGGCACACCGGGGGGTGATGTGTCCGGTGCACCGTGACTGTGTACATGCAATGGATACTCGCCATGACACTCTTGCTTGTTATTGATTCACAAATAAATAGGTTTGTGGGTCGGTGCTCCGCGCTCCGTGTGCATCCGGACATTAACATAACATCAACGATCGCGGCTGCATTCACACGAGTCCGCAAGGTAAATAGTTTTCAGAATTATCAGTAGGGTGATGACTACAGGTGATGATGATTATAATCACCTCTATTAACAAATATTGACACCACTCCAAATGAGCACTACATCTCACTCAACGGCAGGCAGCAAGTGTCACCACGTGAACAGCTGGCCCGAGCTACATCATATTTTATTGAATCAGCAAACAATATTTTTTCAAGTAACCTTTCATGTTGATAATGTTTTCATAATTCGTAATTGCCATAAGTTTTTATGGTTCGTATCGGGCTCGGGGCGGCGCGAGGCAGCGGTGGCGCGAGGCGGCTGATACATGGGGTTCATTCAGCTGAGTGCTGAAGTTTCGAGTGTTTCTTAAGCGTAGACGCCTCGGTGGGCGCAGCGATGCGGGTTGCGGGTGCCGGTGCGGGTGCGGGTGCGGGTGCGGGTGCGGGTGCGGTAAATAATGTCCGGTATTTATCACCGCGCTCGCTCTCCGTATCTCGTATCTTACCAAGATCCCACATTTTTTAACGCTTTAAGGATCAGTTCCTTTTCCATCGTATGTTTTATCCTATATAAATCACAACACATATCCACGAATGTTCATGAAAATACTACTACGATAATAAAAATAAACGGTTAACCATGTTCTCAATATTTGCTTTGATTAAAAAATTAAAATCCTGGCATATTTTTTACACACGGCCATGTGAACCCAAATACACTATGGTGACTAGGATGTTTGATATACTACATAATATACTGCTTGCAAATACGAGATATACCTGCTTATATAAAAAGTGGTGTGCCGTGTGAGGTGAGGGCGAAATGGATATTATCTCAGCTGATGCTAGCGTCGGTCCTCGGTTCGGTACCGTGTGTGTGATGCGGCGCGGCGCGGCCACTGCGCGCGGTTGGCGCTCGTCCAGCTAATTATGGAGCGGCATCTCGTGCAATTAAACTGTACCTCGTGTCTCTTCTGACTCCTCCATACCAGTACGTAGTACGACCTCCAGTAAATAGCGCTCGCTTTAATTGAATTTTGTTTCAAATTGCCGGAGTTATGTGCAGTTTAAACTCTTCTTATCAAGCTTATGAACAAGATTCTCTCAGAATAATACTAACAGTGAAATTTATAAAGCAGTGTAGCGTACTATAATATTACTTAGTTTAGTAGCTGATGGCAAGGGCATAGATAGATGTAATATATAAATATTTATCTTATGGCAAAATGTGTCATGAGAACTTTATTGTAGTAAGTTCCTTCCCCGCGACCAGACATATCGTGTCTCGACAACTCAGAGTGAGTTTGAAAAATATTGAATCATGCACCACGTTAATGAGGCGCGTGCCCCGTCCCGCACTGTCCCGCCATGCAGTCACGGTCCCGCCACGCTGCGCCCCATTTTGACACTTCCAATATAGATCTATCGTGTTTTTATCACCAAGTGATTAATTATAATTACTATCCGATAATTCCATAATCATAATCCACCTACCGTTTATATACGAGTATGACTACCGATTACATACTACTTTAAAATTTAATTCGAAAAATTGCTCCCTATCATCGACGGATGAAGTGATTATCCATGGCGTGGAATGCTGAATAAGATCACATACCTACTCGAGGATCCGAGCAATTAGCGGCAGAGCCTCGCCACGGAGCGGAGGGGCGCGGACGCAACTCATTACAAAAGACTCTGACTGCCGCCGGTGCATTAGCGCATTGGCAATGATCGCGAGGGGCGTGAGGGGCGGGAGGGGCGCGGGGGGCGCGGGGGGCGCGAGGAGCTGACCTACTGATCTCTTTATTACTCCACCGTGTTCGAGGGAGCAATCAATCACAGCATCCACGAAGGGGCGCGGACGGCGCGGCTCACGGCTGGCGGTCTGCCAGGGGGCGCCTTTATACCCCGTGATGTATAGGCCTAATAGTGCGCATCGCTTACATACGTGTCGTGACTATCCACTTTTGAATGTTGCACAAGATTTGGGCTCTATATCGGACGAACAATCGACGTTCTCACTTGTTTCTAAATAACTTCATTCAATATTTTAACTATTCGACGCTAGACGTTTTTAAGAAATGTTGACTCAAATTTAAAAGAAATGGTTTATATGGTACAAAATGTTCAGGTACAAAGGAAGGAGGTGGCAAGAGGCGGTGAAGGAGAGCGCGGGTGATGAACAAAGGTGTATGACGTCACCAGTACAGGATGTCACATGACAGGAGTCGGCCGCGGCACTCCGCCTCACAAACAACGAGCCGTGCTGCACATTACAAGAGTCCCGCCTGCAGCCTGACCGCTTCAATACCTACCGTTCACGTTGTCTTCAAACTAGATTTATACTTAAGAACTTGTTGTCTTCCAGTAAAAATACATAATATTTATATACTGGATGTTAGTGAATTATTTCATATGAAACTAGCTTGTCATATGAAATAATTCACTTGTCTCGTGTCATGAAATTTTGTGCGCATATCGGGTAGGTCTGAGAATCGGCCAACATCTATTTTTTAAACCGCTGTGCGAGTGAAACCGCGGGGGACAGCTACTTATTTATGTAAAGATTATTACGCCGCAGTTTCACGCCCGCAAAATAAAAAGTATTGTATGTCCATTTCCGGGGTCCACGTTACCCCGTAAATTTCATCTAAATCGGTTCAAAGTCACTTATGAACACGATGCTACTAAGCCCCAAGAATTGGACTATCAAATGGAAAAATATTTTTTTCAAATCCGACTGATAGTTCCAGAGATTAGCTCTTTCAAACAAAGAAACAAAAAACTGTTCAGCTTTATTTTGCTTTATTTTTGATCAACACAACTTAGTTTTAAGGCCAATAAGGTTTTTACTAACACTAATAAATAATAGCGAGTCTCTGGTCACTTGAACAAATGATTAATATTTATTTATATTTATTTTTATTATGTATTAGTATAGATTAGAAAGGACTAGTTTGCCACCCCGCTCCTAAGGAATTACACTCCTAAGTACACTCCTAAAGGAATATCATCTTCAAATTTTAAATCTCCAGGTCCACTGGTTAAGGTGCGCGATGTTTGTCAATTGGTCAGTGACGCCACTCATGCGAACGTGCTACGGTATCATACAGAGCAGACTAGTGCTACGAAGGACTACGAACGCGGACCGGAGCTAAGCGATCGTAGCATGTTAGTTTGTTAATTATTATGCAGGTATTGTCGGAACATTGAACAGGTATACTGTGGCAATGTTGTGGGCACGTTCAAAGCGAAGGGTATAATAACGCACCACATCGGAAACGGATTTGCATCACACACAATCAAGGAACAGTTTGGCTCGCGGCCCGCTACTCGCTCCATTTGTTTACTCGCGACGCACAAAAGAATAAAAATGAGCCTTTCATTAATAACGGGGTGTGCTTGTTTTTGTATATTTATTGTCGCCGCGAGCGTACTTAAGCGTCTCCGGCGCGGCGGGGCGCGGCGGGGCGCGGCGGGGCGGGGAGCGGAGAGAAAGCTCTCTTCCTATTTATCTTTGCACGCACTTATTGATATAAGCGTGGGTAAATGAAGCGTGAGCCCGTGGCTCGCGGCTTACGACTGAGAATGTGTAAGAGCCCCGCGACCCCGAGTGGTGTGAGCCTGTCCTCATTACAGTTGAACCCTGTCATTATGTTACTGTAGTACTTCTGTATTTACGTCGGTAATGTTTTGTTGCGGATGCTTAACGCTTCCAGGGGCCATTATCATAAGATACCTTTTTGTTTCGTCTTTGTGATTAACATTATTTTGCCTGATAGCAACGAACGGTGCAATGATTTAATACTTATTGCGCTTCATAAGGGGTTGATGTAACAAGAGGTGTATTATTTGATGTATATGTTAAGAGGTGCATGTATGCAGTCGTTTGTCACTGGAGGGAGACGTCGTCGCTCGTCGCTCACCAAATTCGATTATACATTCAGATAAAATATGAGAGAATTACGAGAAGGATAAAATAATGTCGCGCTCCAAATGCGTTTGTTTTTACAGAATTCAACGCTTCCGTATCACTCCGCTCGCCATCGTGTCTGAGGTGATTCAGCTCTCAATATAATATAATTGATTTAGAGCGGGTTTCAAGCGCAATTACGTTTCTTACAATGTTAGCAAAACCAGTACAGGATATAATTTAAATTGGTTGTCTTAACTTCAGAGTGGAGGTAGTGAGTGACTGGGACAGATCATACAAAACTTTCCTGAGAACATCGACACTTATAGTTTTAACACTAGATAATAAATACAAACTTACTGTAATAGAAATAAACTCGAAACAGCAAAGTGAGGGACTGTTTTAAGGGGCAATACGTTTCTATAACAAAGTACCCAAAGAAATTCAAGAAGTAACTGTGTAAAGATTCAAAAAGTTAGTAAATCTGAATCTATGCTAGAAAAGGTACTATAAAGTATCTGTTTTTGGAGAAAACCAGAACGAATTTAAATTATTTGTTCACTCCACAGGATATTTTAATTAATGTAATTATTTTAATATTATAAATGTTACAACAGCTCGCGCCACTGTAACCTAAGTACTCATCTCACCCGCCGTCGCTGCCGCACTACCACTAGCCCCCGCACTTTCATTTTGGACAGGATATCTTGAAAATGGGTGACGAATAGAACTATTATACTGATATAACTGCAATCATAAATGTACCCATGGTATTCGTAGTCACATTCGTACCATTCCGTATGAGTTAAGCGCCACTCCAGTATTCCGGGTTATTGTGCGTTTACCTCTTGCATATTAGAGGCGCACGCACGCACGCCCGCTCACGCACCGCCCGCGCGCCAGCCGACCCGCGCCATTCACTCGCAACGTTGAATTATGAAAGAGACCAGCGCATGCCAAGGAATGACCCACATAATGCCGCTAAAACATGTACAACATATCTCGAGGAGCACACTGCCCATTTTGGCTTTGTATTTCTCGATTATAATTTATTTATTAATTATAAAATGTACATAAGGTATTGAAAGCAATAACGAAAAAAATGTAAATATCTCTCTCGCACTTTCGAACATTACGGACCATTAATATTTTGTCTTTATCGTTACCAAAATAGGCACATAATTAATTGTGAAATATAGACGAGGCGAAATCTCCAGACAAAACAAAGATTACGAATGATTTCTTGTTCCATTCTCAGGGAAGGTTTGTGGGCGCGTAACGAATGTCTTGTATTCATTACCACCCCCCTCCCCAACCCTCCCTGCCTTCTTGTACCCTCACCGAGCAGAGTCCGTCGAGACTGGATCCATTATGAGTGGATCGCTTGAACATTTACAACATTATAATGACAGTTGGATAATCAAAACGTTTTTTGTTGTGATGGAGTCACTTGGTCGCGCGTCTCTTTCTTCGTCTCTCAAGCGCCGCGTCCGCCACGCCATGAATCTAGTTTTAAACAAAATGGCAACTGATAAAAGTTTTGTTTTTAAAATTAAAAGAAATTAGGGTTCTTGCTTTGTTTTACATTACGACAATTCAATAGAACCAGTTCAGTTTTCAGTTCCTTCCTGCACCAAATTATTATGTTTATCGTATTATAACAAATGTACTACAGTTAAATATATCGCGCATTGATGTTCTACTCTAATAAAGAATACGATGTTCGTAATGATTTGTATCGCAGGGACTTAATTAGTGACTGGCATTATAGGCCTTAGGGAAAATATTTAGTGGCGAGGGCTTCCGTATCAAGAAACAGTAATTGTACAATGATTCGTATATTATACCCGGCGAGGACATTAAGTAAATGGTACTTCGAATATTGTAAATAGTATTTTGATAAGTCTTCAGGCATCTCGACCCAAATTAATCTCGAGTTGACCCCACGCTTTTATTGCATTGGGCATCTCTACCTACACTCATATCCAACAAAAATGAGGGATATTTTTTATATTTTTGGTGCTGATGATAAAAATTATAATATACTTAGATATCCAATCCAATGTCTCAGTGGTCCCAAAACCTGTTATGTAAAACTGAATGTCTGGAACCGTCTACGGCTAAACAAAAGCCTCTTACGAAATTATTAGGTTTATAATATTACTGACGGCACACAAACACATTCGGGGACATTATTTCTCACACACGGCCATCTGACCTCAAGCTAAGCAGAGCTTGTACTATGGAAGCCAGGTAACTGATATACTACATATACTACTTTTTCTTTTGTAAATACATACATATTTAGATAATTACAACCAGACACAGGACAAACAGACATGTTAATGCACACAAATGTTTGTCCTGAGTGGGAATCGAACCCACGACCTGTGGCGTGATAGATAGGGTATCTTACCAACCACGCCAACCGGCCCGTTAGCATAATAGCTCTTAGAATGTAATTGCTTTTAAAGTCCAAATTATGAATGTATCCCTCTTTAGTGACTATTTAGCATAGTTTTACGTATGATATATTGCATACCCAGTGTCGTAGAGAGGGGTGATCTATTTGGCATTCAAGTGGAGCCGCGTGGTGAAAAGTACATAGTTATTTTGTAACGAACAGGTTAACGTAACTAGATGCGAGTGTTATCTTAACGAGCCGCGTCAGCACCGTGCACGAGGCAGCACCGAGACGGCACCGGGGCGGCACCGAGGCGGCACCGAGTTTGCACCAGGCAGGCGCGAGTGAATGAGTGAATGGTATCTCCATTAGAGCGTTAGCGGCAGGTGTTTACTCGCGCACCACTACTGACTGGCACCCTGTGTGGGTGCTACTCACGCGCTCTGTGCGCAGTGCGCTAACAAAGCGACCCGTAATGACGCTGCTGAACAACACCACATGCAGTCCTTGCGCTAGATGCGACTGTTGCCATTTTTTACTTATTAAGAAAACAATTGGAAGAAAAGGCGCATGCATGCATTTTGGTGGTGAAAGGTGAAAAAAAGATTAAAGTTTCAGGTTGCCGGTAAGTCCTAAATAGTTTATCTGTAATGATATCTATCAGATAAATTCTAAGGATTTCATCGACAACATAATATGTCAGCCCATATGAAATATTGGTTGTTGCAACTAATTGATAAAATAGCTAGGAAACACTATTTATATTTCTATTATTACAAGTCACATCTGGTTAGACAGGGCGCGGTGTGGCGGCGGCAGCGGTGTCGGAGCGTGGGAGCTCCGTCGGACTCTTACTTACGCATTTAGTGCTTTTCGCTCGTCGAGCGCTGATTTATTTACACAGCGTTTACCGCACCCGGCTTATAGCAGCGTCCGGGTAATGTGACTGGACGATCCGCTACCAAGGTAGGTAGGTACCTGCTCACTGCTGCCACTCCAAGTAGTGAAATACGACGTGCGAGGTGTGTCACGTGTATATTATATGTGCTCTCGGCCCTGGCCTGCCCCACAGGTAGGGTTGCCACCTTTTTTTTTTTTTTGCAGTTAAAGTACATTGGTTATTATAGGTGAGAAAAAAAAATACATAAGATCAAAATAAAGTACAATTTATTTTTCTTTATTCTTATGTTTAAAAACATATTTTTTATTGCTTTTTGCTTGTTGCAAATTAGTATACTAAATACTACTATAGTCTACTAAAAACTTCTGCAATCGTTTATTTTTCTGTTTTGTCGTACTATAATTTTTTTTTAAATCATTTTTTCGGTTTAACATATTCACTATCTATTTGATCCGTATTACTATCGAAATTACGTTTTGTAGGTATATATGGAGTATTGCTTGTCCATGATTTACTATAGCATTAATCTATAAAACTTTAAATCGCATTCTTATTGCACTTCGCACAAAACAAACAAACAAGAAATTGTGACAGTGACACTGACATTTGAGGTTAGGTTGCGTTCAGAAATTGTTTAAAACGAGTGCTTAAGTGATGTGGCGCTGGCGAGTGGACCCGGGCTCGGACAAGATCACCAACAGAGTGATCAAACTCTTCCCAGCCTCCCTTATCATGTTATTGACGGCCATCTTCAATGCCGCCCTCTCAAACAATATTTTCCCACACCAGTGGAAAGAAGCCCACGTGATTGGGATCCACAAGCCCGGCAAACCCAAGTCCGAGCCCTCCAGTTATCGTCCCATAAGTCTGCTCAACGTACTGGGCAAGATTTATGAGAGAATCATTTATGTCCGCCTTAAAGCATTTGCCGATGCTAACAAACTCCTCCCAGACGAGCAATTTGGGTTCCGACCCAAACACTCGTGTGTTCATCAAGTCCATAGAATTGTTGAACACATCTCCACAAGTTACCAGAGAGGTCACATGACAGGCGCCCTTTTCTTCGATGTCGCAAAGGCATTCGACAAGGTGTGGCACACAGGCTTGATCTACAAGCTTTACACCCTAGGTGTGCCACCGAGACTCGTGACCATCTTACGAGACTTTCTGTCGAATCGCCTCTTTCGATATCGGGTCGAAGGCGTCCTGTCCTCACCACACCCCATTAGTGCCGGTGTCCCGCAGGGCTCGGTACTATCTCCCTTGCTATTCACGCTCTACACGAGCGACATCCCTAGAGTCAGGAATACGCAGTTCGCTCTCTTTGCAGACGACACTGCCGTATATTGCTCAGGCAAAAGCCCGCCCGCGATCTCTAAGAAACTCCAGACCGCAGCCAACGCCCTAGGCGCATGGTTCCGGAAATGGAGAATAGAGATCAACCCCTCCAAGAGTCAGGCGGTTCTCTTTTATAGAACCGACCGAAAAAGACGTCCCCCCATCCCCGACCCAGTCACACTATTCGGCGAGCCGATCCCTTGGGAGAGGCAAGCCAAATATCTCGGTGTGACCCTCGATGATCGCCTATCCTTCGCTGCACACATAAGGGCGGTTCGCGCGCGCGCCGCCTTTGTGGCAGGACGACTCCACTGCATGATCAACGCCCGGTCTAAACTTGCCCTAAAAAGCAAGGTTAGACTCTATACCGCGTGTATCCGCCCAGTCATGACGTATGCGAGCACCGTGTTCGCTCACGCTGCTCCCACACATCTCCACACCCTTCAGGTGATTCAAAACCGTTTCATGCGCAAAGCCACGGGCGCCCCGTGGTACATGCGCAATGAAAACCTCCACCTTGACTTAGGTCTCCCTACAATCAAACAATTTATAAAACGCGCCTCGCGCCGATATTTTGATACCGCAGCGCACCACGCGAATCCCTTGATAGTCAACACTGTCACATACACCCCGTCCCTTATTTCCCGCATCCGTAGGCCTAGGCACGCCCTCAGCGAGCCAGACGATGCCATTACCCTAGCGCAGATCGAGGCCGAAGAAGCCCGCAAACAAATACAGATGCGAAATCGTCAACCTAGATTTCGTCCTCGCCGGCGAGGACCGTCGCGACGTCCTTCCCAGTCTCGTCCCGATTAAGCGGCCCGAGCTGCATATTAGCAATCCGACCGATCCCCAAATAATATATTTGCACGCTAAGTCCTCCCTCATTCCCCAGGCAACGTCCTGAGCCGAGGTCGAGCCCCACAGGGGGCACCCTCAGGCTACCGTTGCCCAAAATTATTTAGTTGTAAGTAGCGGTTGAGAGCCCTCAGCGCTCACCGCAAAAGTCCGCGTAACGGTGGAAGAAGGTCCCCTGGACCCACCACCTTCCTGTTCCAGTCAAAAAAAAAAAAAAAAAAAAGCTGGCGAGTGGCGACATCGATTCAACACCAATCGATAAATTTCGCTTAGCGAAAAAATACTTACGACTAAACATTTCAAAATCCCAAAGAAGTCAAATCATGCGAAATAATAAAGTATTTTCGTGTACTTTATTGTTCTCATAAAGTATAGAGTACAATTACCTGAAATAACGTACAATACTTTACTATAAAGTACGGGTGGCAACCCTACCCACAGGATATGACATCTCTCTAAGATTTTTATACCACAATGTCAGCAAACAAGCATACGGTCCGCCTGATGGTAAGCGGTTACCATAGCCTATGAACGCTTGCAACACCAGGTGTATCACTCGCGCGTTGCTGACCCTCCCCGATGAACTCTGGCGACCTTACTCACGCCCAGGAATACAACAATAAGTTATTTGGCGGTATTCTGTAAGGATTTTTTTATTATTTTGATTTTTATTAATCAGAGCTGTAGGTAGGTAGCACTGATAGCGCGGATATAGAGTATTTTATGAAAAAAAAACAATCAACTGTTTTCTTTTCAAGTGATCGAAATCAACCGAAAGCTGGAGAATAGAATTGCAAAGACGAGACGTTCTTAACTTTTCAAATCCCAGCAATACCAGCTAGTATTTGTTCATGCCTGTTTAAATGTAATAGTATTTTTTCCATAGAAATAAGGAAAAAAACTACAGCATGCCCGTAGCGAGCAATAAGGATTTGAATGTAAAAAAATATGGCTTTATTTTCACTAAAACTATTACTAAAAACCTTTTCTGATAGTTTTTATTCATATCCAATAGCAACAGATAAATAAAGGAGTACAAGAAAACTGAATTGCCTGTCGCTCATTGTACTCGGTGAATGGGTGAAACAAATTGTTATGAAAAATAACAACAACAGTAATTGTGTTTGTGTCACGACGGATAATAGTGTTAAGATATGCAAATGATGTCAGCATGTAAACTAGCCGCGACACGAGACGCGGCGGAATGGAGTGGAGCGAGACGAAACGGGGCGAAGCGGAGCGGAGCGGAGCGGAGCGGACGAGTGTCGCGTTGACCTAGAATTAGGCTCTCGACGAGGCGCGTCGTCAACCCAATCGATGGGTGTTTAGTTTATATCGCGAGACGAACTCCCATAGGACCTCTCTCGAGTAGGTGCGAGCTCACACCTCACAGTGGCTCACACAGTTGATACAATACATAAAACGGATCCAAATGGTCGTATTTGTTCATAAAATAGGCGCCTGAAGTTGCGAGGCGGAAAGCTAGATCAAAATGAGCTGTTTAATTGCGAGTATTTTTGATTGGTATTAGCGAGTAATATCTACATTAGTTTTGAAACTGCAATCAGTTAGTGCATAGCTACACAGGACCGATACGGGCATGTTCCGACATCAAAGAACAACTTTTACCACAGATTAGAAAGAATACTACCGTACTTTTACATTTCAACCACTGATTGCTTCAATCACAGCCGACAAATAGGGTGGGGAGGGGAGATTGGTGAGGTACTTGTTGGAAACGCCGAACGGTTAACTACGACCAAACTACAAGATAAACTTTATATATAGTAAATCCGCGGCTATGTCCAACTAACACCCATATCGGACGGAACTTATTTTGTTTGAGTATCCAAGGTACCACATGTGACTCTAAGCTGAAGCCTATATTTTAGATCATTATTTAACTTGCTACTCACTTGTCCATCACCTAATGACCAAGGTCAAATATAGGGCATTGAGATACCGAAGTTCTAGTTTTTCAAGAGTTTAGTTGACAACATTAATCTACACGGACAGTCGCCGACTCAACACCCTCTATTTCCCCCTCAGTTGGTGGCTGGTTGACAACCGTATCCCCTTTATATTCCCCCTTATTCAGACCTGCTCGGTTGCGGTCCTGATCGAGTAGACAAACCGATTGAGCAGTCTACTGAATAGGATGGCTCCTATTTTCTCATTTCAGACTTCCATTTGGAATGAGGCAGTCAATCGGTACACGATCGTGGCAAAAAATATCTGCGAATAACACAGCTTCAGCCTAAATTTAATTAAATAAACGTCCTTTCCAATCGGAGTGGTAACCGAATGGGTCTGAATAAGGGGGATTATCTACTATAAATTCTTTTCCTTAATTGCGTCTTCGGAGCGTTTAAAAGCCGCAGTAGCGGCGGGGCTCTTGATTTACCGCGGCGACGACGCCCCCTCTCCCGCACTCCCCGTGGGTCCCTCACCTGTCCCCTCCGTCTGCGGGGGACACGGATGGTAATTCACCATATTCAGCGCCCTATTGTGCACCGTGAGACAGACGTTTCGCAAACATACGCTTTTAACAAATACAACTCGGAGGAGATTCTTATGAAAAATTTAAAAATACTTTTACATCCCAAAGTAAAGGTAGAAAAGTAGTGACGTTAAATGCCGTCAAATGAAACGAATGTTATGGGTTCGAATCCTACGATGAAATTGAACATGCGGTGAAGAAAAAAAACGTAGAGAAATCATAACTCGTTGATAGGGCAGGTTGTAGTCCCCGCCCGGCTGGCAAGTTAAATATCTATCGCCCGGCATCTAGCGTTGTGATTCGGCGGTCGGACTCGAGAGCCAAATCATGGTAAAATTGTACTGAACATACTCGCACAAGTCTATTGTTAAAAATAGTTATATATATATATAATAGCTATAGACGGTGTTCTAACAAAAGTTGTCCAGGATAATGAGCCTTTCTGGTTTGGATGGATACAATAATTTCTAAATCATAATGTAAAGTAAAAGAAAACGTTACCGATACAACTCGTCGGCCTGAAGCGAGTGAACGAACCTGAAACAAGCAGAGACCTCGGTTAATATACATTTACCGCAACAGTATTGTAACTTTTATACACGAGTAGGCAATGTTGGTGAGCGAAGCGATGTGTCTACTACACCCCGATTTCTGTTAATGCCGTATAAGAACGAGCAGTCAGTTGTACTGGGATACACCGACTACTATGGTATTAAAGTATAAGTGCTTACTTACACTTACTAATAATTTTACACTCTGGTTCTAAAACATGTCTGTACTAACCAAACTCATGTATGATCATCTGCGTATTACACATGTTTTTGCAAATAAAATAATTCTATTCTATTCTATTCAATTCTAAACGCTACGTTAGGACGCTGTATTGGATGGTAAAGGTAGGTAGTATGTTCGAGTAATGCTGGCGAGTAATGTTATATATTATGTTTTGAACTCAATACAGTGTACCGTCGCGCGTGCCATCGCGGCTGACAGACCCATTACACAGTGAGTCATGTGCTGCGACGCCGACGAGGCTTCCGCGGCCCCTGACCCGGCGCCCAGAGCCCAGCGCCCCTCTGGTGCCCTCCCAAGCCGTGCCACTGTTTACAGTTGTACAGATATACACCGTGATCATTGCACCTGAGCCGGAGAAAACAATTAACATTGTTTTGGAGACAGACTATAAATAATAGAATAGAATAAAAACGCATTACTTGTGACATTGTAACGTTACGTAATTCTTCCTAATAAATATTTAAGAAATAAAAACTACAATATTAATTACATATTATAAAAGATTCCGCATAAAACTGTAAATATTGCTGTTCGTTTTGTTATCTCGGGGCTGCCTGAGATCGCCGCGCTGAACCTTAAATAACGTTTTATCGAGTCACGCCGCCGCTCGCACTCCAGCGCACCGCGGCATTCGATCGGGCACTGCCTAACAGGGCTCGGAACCGTCACAACGTCTCCCTGTAACCTGTGCGCGTCATAACCGCCATTGCACTAAATATTTTTTTAATCGACTTCATTAATATAAAGACCTACCTATCTACCTGTACCTACTCCTACAGTAACTGAACAGCCGATTGATCTTCAACAAGAGCTGCCGGTGGTTCTTCTCCTGCTCATCATCGTGTGCCGGCTACCGACAACCAAGACGCCGACAACGTTGCTGTCACATCACGCTTACGGCCAGTGAAATAAAGGATTTTTTTGTAACGTCAAGTTATTTATTTATTTATACCAAATAACATCTATCCTTACAGGCTAGTACTCCTAATGCGATAGAGTTGCAAAAAAAAAAAATATACATTATTAAACAATAACAACCAAAAAATAAAATATACAAGAATTAACATTTTTACAATAGAATTAAAAACAGTTTACCTATTATTGCTCCCTTACTAACAAATGAAATATAAATTAAATTAATTAATACATTAAAAGTAACCTATGAGTAAGCTATGACATTCAGTAGGACCTTTGCTAGTTCACTCAAGTGGCTTGAAAATAAATCGAGTCTATCATTGGTTTTATTTAATATTGTGATAGCACGAGTGAACGGTGTTTTTGCAAGTAAGTTAGTCCTGGCTGATGGTACGGACAACAGTGGCGGGCGGATCCGCCTCCACACGTAACGGTCCGGCACACAGAGACTCAAATGTCTTAGAACTCCCGGATTATGTTCGGCACCACGCAGAAGTTTAACTAAATACACGGTAAGGGTGAATTCACGTCGCACTCTCAATTCGCTATAACCGATCATGCCTAACACAAATACAGTAGGGTACATTAAGGGATAAAAGGGGTAAACCCCGTATAGCCTCTGGTACAGATGCCTCGTAAACTTATTTTGCACCCGCTCCAACATTACCGTGTATTTATGCTCGTGAGGGGCCCATATGACTGCACTATGCTCCAAATGACGAATGAATGCAGACGTTTGTAATATGTTGCCGAAACAATAAATCCGGAGTGAAACAAACACCCAAGTCCCGAACCCGCGCCACCCGTTGCATTGCAGCTGTGTCGATTTTATACTCATACAGAATAGGCGCCCGAGCGCGTGTAAAGCTCATCACTGAGCACTTGGATACATTAAAGTAGAGTTTATTCTCGTGGCTCCATTGTACGACTCTCTGTATGTCTTCCTGAAGTAGTTCACAATCAGTCTTATCTCTTACCTCGAGCAATAACTTCAGATAGTTAAAGGACTATAGATAAATTCTATATTTGTATTATAGATTTAATGGATAGCTTGTATATTTTATTTTTTTCCACACTATCTAAATTCTGCGGCCGAACTAGCCGCGCCGCAACATTGTGACCTCTTTTTTTTTAATGTCTTATAAAACCCCTTTGTGTAAAACTTGGGGCTCTACTCAAGACATTCTCGTGTTGTTTACCTAACAAAGGGAATTTTGAGTTTATCACACCACAAACAAAAGTTAAAAAGAGTGGCAAAATCCCAAGTAAGCGTTAAAACAAAAAGATACAATGTCCCTTAAAATACAATAGAGTTTGAAGGCGCCGTTAATGGCGGCGTCAAATAAAGGGTTGGATATGGAGGGCGGTCAGCGCGCGGCGGGCGGCGCGCGGCCGTGCCACGTGACGTGACGTGTGTGTGACTGACCAGTGCACGAGACGAGCACGACGCGACAAGGCCGCGACACGGTCATCTATCACGCCATAGGTCGTGGGTTCGATTCCCACTCAGGACAGACATTTGTGTGCATGAACATGTCTGGTTGTCTTGAATCTGGGTTTAATTATCTATATAAGTATGTATTTACAAAAGAAAAGTAGTATATGTAGTATATCAGTTATCTGGCTTCCATAGTACAAGCTTTGCTTAGTTTGGGGTCAGATGGCCGTGTGTGAGGAATGTCCCAGAATATTTATGTTTTATATTTAAATGGTCAACATTTTGGTGTATGAACTATATTAATAAATTAAAAATAACATAATAAAAACAAGTTACAAAATACAATACCATTAAAATTAGATATTAAGATACAGAGGATATTAATTTATGTAACAGAAGAGATATTTAATTACAAACGACTACTTGTATGTAACAACGACAATTGACACGTGAATAGCAAAATGTTACAAAGTTAACAACAGGGGAGCAAATAGAACAACACGCCTACGATTAAATGCTAATTCTATTATTTATTGTGACTCGATAATTTAGATATCCAACGTCGAGTCGTCAAGGCGGGTCTGACCCCGCGGCCTTCACCTACAACATTATATAATTATAACGTGATATTAAAACGGATTACCAACTATTGTACAACCTGATGGGTAAGATAAGTGTGTTCATTAGAAATAAGTTTTTGTTAAAAATTTCATTTTTAATACTATTTTTTTTTGGTGACTGTACTTTTTGTTGACTGTACATGCATTGTCTTCAAGTCAATCCTACTAATCGAAATGGGTGAAATTCGACTTGCAAGATTCCACCTTAACAAACATACATACATACATTTCATAAAAGCTTGTAAAGAGACAACTGTTCGATCAAAACTCTACTACGTGAAATTTTGGAGCATTATTTTAATATTAGTAAGAAAACGAATTGTTTACAGGGCAAGTAAGTGAGGCCTAATAGAATAAATCGTACAAACATTTAGCTAAATACGGGTGGCGTAGCGGCTGAATCCGTATCTCTTCGTAGTCGTCGTAGCCGTCGTAGCGGCCGTAGCGGATTCGTAGCCGAGTGCTACGTAATTAAATCCATCATTATGCAAATGTCCGCTTCGACTTCTGTTTCGTTCGACTATTTAGCATTTCAATGCTGTAATTTTCCTCCAATTATGTAAATTAATCACTCCTGATGATCATTAATAGGGATAAACTGAAGTGGGCTTAATTTTCTGATAATAACGTAAATATTTGCGCAAAGTTCCAGTTAATGCCTATGAATCATTTGATTCTATTCAAAAATATTATTATATAGCAAATCATTGAATTGTGAAGTTTTGATTCATAATCTGTATAATTATTTTAATATTTTTTAATTCGCACAGTCATAATTTAATATAATATTAAACACAGTGTTTCATAAAACAAAAATTGTTAAGAAAGACATGGAGTCACGTTCAGCTCTCAAAAACAAGAATGATTAATGATCGCATCAGATCTCGCGTCAGTTTACAAAATATGAAGTTCTTAAGTGTTAAACTTTCAAATGTCTATAAAAGTCATCACTCTTCGAGACAAGCTACAACTAACAACGCTTTTATCTGTACATATTGAAATTGATATAATAATATAGCTGTCAGTTCCAAAACTAAGTATATGAAGCAGTACGACTCGTCAGTCACATAACTACTACGAGAAGTGATGGTTTATAAAAGTATGTGGGGTGAGGAATTCAGTGCGTGGAGCGTTGCACAGCGGAAACAGGAAGAGACGTGGGGCACGGGGCACTGGGTGGGGGGAGGTGGAGACCAGAGAGGGGGCACATTCGAGGTGTAATTACAGCTGCAATCAGAATGGCGATATATCGTAGCGCGGACACATCGATGGCGCACACACCGGCGCGGGGCGCCACACTCGCCGCCACGCTCGCCGCCACGCTCGCCGCCACGCTCGCCGCCACGCTCTCCGCCACGCTCGCCTGAAGGGTGACACACAATCATAGAGATTGCATCACAATCCTTCCTCTTCTCATGATCTATGTGACGCTCTCGTGCTCTACTCGCGTTACTATATCGCTCGATTGACTTTAAGATTGGCACGACAACTTTAGTAACTACAAAGTACTTACTGACAATGAGCATACAATTGTTAGGTGAATTTAGGCCAAAATTATGTACAGTATTTTTTTTCATGAACGTCTACTGGATACATTAAAGTTCAATAACCAAGATAGAAACATGATTTTAAAATGTACTCAATCAAAATGGAGTTAAGGTGAAATTACAATGAACGTTAATCAGTTACCTGTTCTTGTACTAAAGCTCAGTAATGATTAATCGTCGAGAAATTTAATCAATATCTAATTAATATCCAAATTGATACCAACGTTGAAACAAGTAGAGCATCATAATTGAAGGCATGGGTTTATAATATTGAAGTGCTTCGTAATTTAGTTAGTGTTTCAAAGTCGTCATCATTGTCACGACCTTTAGTCCGTCAAGTGTCCCCCCCATGCCACTTCTCTTGCTCGTCGATGAATGTCGGTATTGAAAGAAGATACAGATATTCTAGAGAAGTCATAAACGTCTCGTACTGACAATACAATAGTTCCACGTATGATTGGTAATCGCGTCGCCCCGCGCCGGCGCCGGCGTCGCGTCGATGGCATGTAGGACGTCACGCGCAACTTTCTTAATTTCCGACCACTCGAGATAATTTTAAACCACATTCCGGTCCGTTATCGACATGCATTTTGTGTGGAGGTTACATTATGTGGTTTAATAAAGCAATCTGGAATTTTTGTACATGAGCGTCCATTTCAACATGCACGAAATGCATGTTTTATCGCGAAGCATGTTTGATTATGTAAGCATAGCAGCTAGGAACAAGTTTATTGCAATTCTATTGTAATTTTGACATGATATCAGGTTGAGTTGCAGTGGCGTGTGATTAGTGCAAGGCATTGTGCACCTCGTCGCGTGTCACACCGCGCGCCGTGCCCGCGTCGTGTCGTCACCGTCCCGCGTCCGCACCGTCGCCGTCCCGCGCGGTTTAATAAAGTGTGTTCCGTTAATTTACAACACACAACAATGTTGTAAATCATTCGGCTAGCTCGAGAGCAATATTAAATTCATAGCGTGGCGTTCCGACATTATAACAAAACAAATATGCCGGGCCGTTCAATTAATCGTATAATGGATTTTTACTTTATTCAGTATTTTCATTTTTTAAATAACTGACCGCCGGTTTAAATTTCCAATTAATTTATTTAAATTTATGTTCACCCAGCGGGCTGACGGGCCCCGCGTTCGTGTTATAGTACGTATAGTTGAACCACATGACTAATTGAGGGTCAGTGTGTGACGAAGCGGCGAACAATAATAAGTGCGGAGTCACTGAATATTCGACGGCGGGTCTATGAATACGCACACATTAATCAGGTCACTACGGATCCTTTGCGATTATCACTCCAAGCCAACGAGTGTGTTGTGACCGACACATGTAGACAGTACCGAGTACAACTTCTTATAGATCACCTATTATTAAACTGTATTATGCTACGAACATAGTTGTCATATAACAAACATTTTGCTCATGTGTAATATTGAAGGCTGAAGCTAGATTGTAGTTGTCTATAGTTAATAATTGGTCAGTAGAGGAGGCAAGCGCTTAATACCCATGAATTATGAGTCAAGCACTTTGTAGTTTACTAACTTTCCGTTCCACAGTTTCACCAGCGACTCCATATATTACCAGGGGTAGAAAATTCAAAAACCCTTCTATAGTGAATGCCTACGTTACATATGGAGCCTATGTACAAAGTTTAGTGTTGGTATCTATGATAAACACAAACACAAATTAGGGTCACTTTTGACAGCCCATATGAATCCAGAAAACATAATCAGATATACAGAAACATGCCCTTGTGTAGTTATACATTAAAATATTGTTTTCACAATATCAAGTTGTTTGTAAAAATAGTAAAGGTTTAATGTAAATAAAACAATTGTATTATAACATATTGTTGGCGGTAGGTACTCGTACATTCAGTAGGAGGTTCTTGTGCCGACATCCCCGCACGTCAGCTGCGGCCGACGCGCGACGTACGAGCACCGCGCTCCGAGCACCATGCGTCGGGTCACGTATTCAATTCCCGCAGGACACCACTATTTGTTTACACGAACAAACCTACACGTCTCTCAGATACATTTATTTCTGGTTCCGTAACCTACTCGTACATCTCGCTTCAATAGCACGTGTGTGTAGCCTCAGCTGGTTTGCGTGACCCATTTGATACGAAATAATTATTAATTGTACAGATTGGCAGTGGACAGCAACGTGTGTAACTTATACAGATAAATACAGCCAGACTCAGAACAAACAAACAAACAAACATGCACGCACACAAATGTCTGTCCTGCTTTAAATAATGTACAAACGCTATTTAAAGCTTCATAATCTTCAAATCAGATATCAAAAATCATTTTAGGTTTAACTGTCACTGTAGACGCTTGAAGAAAAAGTGGTATAAGTAATGGTAGTTTTGAATTAATTGCTTCGGTACAGTCAGCTCAACAATAATGAAAGCACGCCTGACAGAGTACCTAGAGGAGGTACTCTGTCCAGTTCAAAACTATAATAAATAACAAACACAAAAACTTTCAACTTGCCTATTAATATTCCAAATCGATTTGAATTAGAGTTGTACGAAGAAGTTTTAAAAGTCTGTTTGACTGTAGGCGAGGTTGCTCATTTGTCGACGTGTGTGTGCGGTTAGTAGCGCCACGAGGTAATACGACAAATTACTATCAAATATGTACAGCGAATTGATTCCAGCCTTTTAATTTACGTAATTGAAGAGGCGTCGCTCGGCGGCCGCTCCAGCGCTCTAGCGCTCCAGCGCTCCAGCGCCGGCGCCGGCGCCGAGCCGCGCCGCAGCCGTCTTGAATTAACAACGAATTTTAAATTATTGTTTTTTTAGTAATACGCCGCCGCGATCTTTGGCATTCCGATTCCTTCTACATAATGCTCCTCGCCCACCAAGCTAAACCTCAATGAGACCTTTGAGTACTATTGTAATACAAGCAGTCTTTTATTCACCAAACTCTTTTCTCTCTCTCACGAACATCTCTTGCACCACGGTCGCCGCGTCGGTTGCCACTTTCTAATAGACCTCTCATGTACCCCCGAGTGGTCCTGTGAACGTACCGGCGGTCATGTTATAGGTATCTGCTTGTATGTACACCGAGCTAAGAATTAACGGTCACAAAAAGCAAGAAACTCGATAAAGCTTTTCCGAAGCGAATAGCCTTATGAATCCAGATAGGATCGGTATTATTTAATCATAGCTTGTAGTCTAATTGCAGAAGCAAATAACACGAGTAGTTTATGAGCGGATAAGTGGCGTTACACTCCTTGTATTGAGAGGCCGCCCCGGCGCGAGGGGGTCGTAAAATAAATTATTCATTCGTGAGTGGCGAGTTATCAAATAGAAATTAAATCTGCCTCATGACTCATGCTACGTACCAGTTCACGTTACATTCATACTACATATATACATTAAAATTCATCAAAATAAGGAAATGCATCATTGGAAGAGATGGGTGCGAGTGCTCCTGATATAAATAAATTTATCTCCATCATATTGTTGAAGTTTCCAGCGGCTTGTGAGTGTATGTATGTGTGTGCGACGGTGCAGCATTACGTAACCCGGCGCTCGGCAATATTTCTCGCGGGTGGCTGCAGGTGCCTCCACCCACACGGCGACCTTATGTCGAGAATGGTAGAGGTGAGTTTGGCTAAGCTCACGTCGTGTGCACGAGCCGTTGCGCTCTAAAACGGATTCTCTTTACAATATTTCTTTTCCAGTTCGAATGAGAATTTCCCGCGGCGATGCGAACTATTCATGTGCCCGAAGAGGAGAATTTATCGCAAGATATTTTTTTTAGTTCTATTCGGATCGAAGTTTAAATATTAAAATGATATCTCGCTGGCTGGTTGCCCGTCGCCCCGCTCCGTGCGCTACGCCCCGGTCCGCCCCGCTTCGGCCCACCTCCGTTGATATGTTTAAATTCCAGCGGATAACTTCAATAGTGCGAGTGCAGTTAACCTATTACATAGATAGATAGATAACACTTTATTGTTACACCACAAATGATCGGAGTGGTTAAACTTAACTTACAGTGAGTGTATTACAATGGACGGCCTTATCACTAAAAGTGATCTCTACCAGGCAACCTTTGGATGGAGAGGAGTTAGAAGATAGAAAATAATACATAGGATGAGACGACTCTCACAATCGAGAGGGAAGGGTATTGTACTCGATTTTATGGAACTCTCATAATGTAAGTATATCAATATAATACTGCTGCGTTTTCCAGGATTAAACAAACTTACGTCCTTTTTTGCATTATCAGCTATATCTCTGCGAAAACCAGGTTGATCTGTAGCTCCGATGAAGAACCAACAGTTGAAGTACAAACAAACGTACTCTAGCATTTATAATATTAGTAATATGAATATTGTTATAAAAAAGGAATCTTATCTCGGGTGGCGAAGATTTAGAAGATCTAGATCTAGAATAAGGCGGTAGTAATGCTACTTACCACGGCTCGATTGACACCTTTTTGACATAAAACAATTACTATAATAATGAAATACTGTAAATATTGAACTTTTGTATATAACAGATGATTTTTTTTAAGAGAGAGAGAGAGAGTTAGTTTCATAGTAAAAGTTATTTGTTATAATGAGTACCTACCTACTTTCAACCGTGAAAAAGCATTACGAACAACTTACATAATAATATGGTTACAAGTGATAAAAGGCTTTTTTCTCCACAGATTTATTTATTTGATTTATTATGATTATTATTGTCAACTTTTATGCACAAAGTGTAAAATGAACAAGTTTTTAAGCTATTGTATAGCTTTTGTTGCGGGCTTATAGCGCGGCGACTGAATCAAGAAATACCGTAACGAAAATAAAACCTAAGACGAGCTGCTCCGAAATCGGACGAATACGTAAGCAGCTGTTTGTGAGAAAGTATATAGGTGTATAGGTATCTATTAATATCAAAGAAAAAACTTGAATTAGTATCAAAGAAAAAAAATAAAACTGCATAAATAAAAAATAAATAAATAATTATAATTGCATAAGTTGATAAAAAATGCTATGCTAGCTTTACCGCGGCAGTCCCCGAGTGCCACACCTTTTTTTTTATAACATATTGTCGGCATACGGCTCGCCTGATATACGGTAAACGGTTACCGGAGCCTATGAACGCTTGCAACACCAGGGGTATCATTCACACGTTGCCGACCCTTCCCCCCTCCCCGATGAGCTCTGGCGACCTTACTAACGCGGAGGAACACAACTATAAGTTATTTGGCTGCGGTATTCAGTAAAATGGAGGTACTTCCCCAGTCGAGCTGCTCTTTGAGCGACACATCGCTATGCTTTATATATTTTCTCTAGAGAAATAAAACTGTATATAGAATTAAAAAAAAAATGAAATAAAAATAAAATAAATTTAATAATAATTAACTTAATTTGATATATTTTCAACTTGAGGGTGGTAGCCAGCCAGACGAGTCCTACTATAAAGTACCCTACAACCGTGCTTTTGTTTTTTCTAACTTCAAACTTCAAATTTTATTGCATTCATGGTTTTACAAAGATGGTAAAAAATATTAAAGTACGACATGAAACCCTGATTAGGGCACAGCAAATTAAATTATACAATAAAATACAATAAATTATAAATTAAGTAATCAATTTAATGAGGTACATGATATTGTTATATTTTTCTATAAAGTGAATTTATAGAGATTAGTTTACAAATTTAAATTTTATTTATTTCGACGAATTATTTTGCATTTATTAATATTATTATGATTATTTCATATATTATTACAATTTTAATTTATTTTGTATTATAGGTAAGTACTTTTTTTGTAATCCTTATTATAATTTTAACATTTAGTGTCTAGCTTCTCATCAAAGAACTCTAGCAGTGTATAGTAGCATTTATGTAATAAGTATTTAGATAATTGTGTTTTGAATTTATTTGGTTTTTCTCTCTTTTATTGCTTGGGGAATTTGGTTGTATATTTTGATTGACATGCTATATGAACCTATAGAAACCATTTTTAACTTAGAAATAGGTAACGCCAATCTATTTTGGTGTCTTAGATTTCGTGGTCGAGGGACAATGCTTTTTAACAAATTGACAGATCTCGAGAATATATAGGGATGTGAGTGTGAGTATGCCATGTTTAACAAAATGCGATCTACAGCTCTCCATCGCATTTATGTTGGACAAAATTCGAATACATTTTTTTTGTAATATAAAAAGACTGTCAACATCTGTACTATTTCCCCATAACACTCGCGATGTTTTTCTTTACCGAAAGCTCAAGCTCATTATAGGACCCAACCCAGGATCTTCGTAGCGGCGTGCGACGTCACTACTTCAGTGAAAGAAGAATTGTCAAAATGTGAGTACATATTTATGTATTCTCTAAACTGTTTAGAATATATTGTTACTATTTATGGTGAATTGTTATTTATTTGTCAGTTTTTTTTTTTAAACTTGTCAATCCTTCATTATTTTACTCATCTTCTGTGATACGTTATTAACTGAATTTATGTAAACCTTGAATAAACAATGTATACGTTTCTCGCTGCAAATGTTTCAAAATCAGATTCACATGGTTTCGCGTATAACAAAGCAAATGACGTGTGTGTGTGCTCGAGCAGCTCGCTCGCACCGAGCGTGTCGCGCCGCGCGCGCGCGGACTATCTGTCGGCATCAAACGAACCCGACGCCGAATGGACATCAAAAGGATACTTTATCAAATGTTCCGAGGCATTTCAGCCGGATGCATATTCACGTGAAATTACTGCGTGCTGTCCCGGAAACTTGTCGAATACACTCCGCAGTGGAGGAAGTGTGTATTTTAAATATACGCCACAAATGTAAGGGTGTTAGCGCGTTCGACGCAGGTTAATCGGAACTATGCTTTAATATAAAGCTGTAGAGTATAATGTGGCGTGGGCATCAAGGACGCACGCAGGTGTGGAGGAAGCGCAGTGCCATGTATCATGTGATGGTTTTTCTGAAATGATTATTATGAGAAGAGAGTGCGAGCGACACTCGCGGCGCAGATCTGCGACGCCGCTCTTATCTCCACGGGGTGCACTCATCACACGTTGTAGGTACGGTCAGCAACGAAAGAAGGTAAACAGATTCACAAAACACCTGTACACAAAAACTATCCATGATGTTTAGTATGTAGGTTTTTGTTATCTTATTATGCATACTATATTATGAAAAGTCATAGTTGTACAGGTGTTTTGTAAATTTGGATCTGTTCAGGTACCTACTTATGTTTCTAACTTTACCTCTCCTTGCATCGCAGTACATTTATGCAAACATATTATTTGTACAACAAAATATAAGTCTTTTTGTAAAAAAAAGTGATATGCACTCTATTAATACTAGAAATAAGCATAAACTTGTGACCTCTGCTTATAGACTCCAAAAAGTGCAAGGCTCATTCTTGGGACTGAGTACACGCTTCTATAATAAGATCCCTCCTGCACTTTTGAATTTGCCTTTACATACAATTAAGGAACGTGTTAAGTCCATTTTAGTGCAAAAGGCATACTATAACATTAATGAATATTTAAATGACGGCAATGCTTGGGTGTAGCGCTCGCTCTTGCAGGATACATTTTATGTAATAAATTTAAGTTTGTTTTGAAAAGAGTAATTGCTGAGTTTCTTGCCGGCTCTTCTCAGTAAAAGCAACCATCCGAACCGTGCGTTAGAGTCTGACTATTCAGAAGTGCCTGTGAAGGCCTATTTGAATGAATAAAATTATTTCAATTTCAATTTCATATATATTTTTTAAATATGCGAATGAATATTTCCTTTACAGAACGACTATATGGGACATGAATTATTATTAACTCCTAGGCACTGAACTCAATTTCCGACACCGCGTTCTCATAATACCGTTCGGTAATGAGTGAGCGTGAGCCGCTAAGATGTTAATATTAATTTGAGCTCGGGACAAAATGAGCGGTCGGTGAACTTGACGATCATTAGCCTATATTGCCTTGATTATTTAAAGTATAGGCTTCTCGCGCGGAGTGACCGGTGTCGCACCGGCCGGTGTGTAAACACATTTGCGGTTCACGAGCGGTGATCAATCGCCCACAAAAAGTAAATAAAACTGGGATGCGAGTGTCTAAATTAAAAAAAAAACAAATTGAGTGCAAATTTTTATTAGCTCATCGTCGTTCGGTGAGAATTCCATAAATATAAAAAATCCGACATAAATTGGCGGATTGGCGACGCGACGATGCCGCGAGCCGCGGGCCGGAGCGGGGAACGCTTGTTGTTTTTCATGGGCAATAAAATACCTATATTGTAAATTGGACGAGCGCGGCCTGTAGCCCGGCCGCGGCAGCGGTGTGAGCGGAGTGAGCAGTGGGAGCGGTGTGAGCGGGTGGGAGCGGTGGGAGTAGGGTTGCCAGATGGCCGGGAAATCCGGGATTGTCCCGGAATTACGTGTCTTGTCCCGTGTCCAGGAATTACACTTTATAGTCCCGGATTTTGTAAAAAAATGTTGACCTACTCCATCGAGTGGGGTATCGTAGAACAATTTAAATAGATAATTACTGTATTTTTTATTTTAAAAAATAATGGTAAACAAAGGAATGACAAGCTACCGAAGTCAGCTTTTTAAAAAAATATTGTTACGAATAATTTTTTGACTTCCCATTGACCTATGAACTAGGTGATAATGTTTATTGTTACGTATATTTTACTAACAAATACCAAAATATTGATAAATCACATTTTTTCTTTGAAATTTATATACCTACAAGTTTGTACGGAACCGTCGGTCGACTCGCACTTGGCTTGTTTTTACCATAGATATAATAGTATGTTTGTAAAATATTACAAGTAAGTACCTAAAGCGATTTACAAAAATAATGATATTTTTTCGTATATTTTCCCACCGACCGAATTGGTTACCCTCGAATTGTCCCGGAAATGAAATGCCTGTATCTGGCAACCCTAGGTGGGAGTGACGTGAGCGATTGTGTTTTGTTTTCCGTCACGCATCTCATTGTATCGGCATCGTTGTGCACACACGCTGTATAAACGAAGATTTACAATATTTGACATCGTGTATTTTTTCATATTCATGTAACTATCGTTTCTTCGTTTCTTGAAACCTCTGGTAGTCGGTGCCTTCTTATATTTCCACCCACATTAAAAAAATCCAATGTATTAATAGTTATTCAGCTATTCGGGGCAGACACAAATCCATCAAATTAAAGATCATAAAAATTGGTCCAGCCGTTCTTATGTTATAAATGGTGTGTCTAATCTGACTTTGTTTTATGTAGATGGATAGATAGATTAACGTTGTGACTACATATTTAAGTTTACGCTATCTGTTCATGGACCTCACGTTATAAAAGTTTAATAACCAACGCTAATCTTTTGCAATGTAACGTCTCGAAAAGTAACAGATAAACATAGTACGATTTAGTTGCTTAGACGCTACAAATTAAACGGAAAAAGAAGTATTTCAAGGAGAAAGAGACAAGAAAGATCGCAGGGGACACTGAGGAACTCTCGGCGCGTTTTGCTGCTAATAGTGAACGCGCATCGGAGACGTTCACTGAACGTTCAGAGCGTTTGACTGCAGACTGTGAACGGCTTGCCATATCTCGGACTTTAGAGACGTTTACGGAACGCTTTGAGCGTTTAACTGCAGATCAAGAATGCCATTCTCAATCACGCGCTTCCGAAATTTAAACCCAATATGATATAAGGTTGTCAGCGGATCGAGAGTGCTATTTTGAGACTAGAGCTGTCGAATCTCATACAGAGAGAGAAGTCCGTGAGAAAATGAAAATGAAAAAAATGAATGAAAATATTTTTTATTTAAATAGGCCTTTACAATCACTTGTAAATTGTCTGACTAACGCTCGGTTCGGAAGGTTGCTTTTACTGAGAAGAGCCGGCAAGAAACTCAGCAATTACTCTTTTCAAAACCAACTAAGATTTATTACATAAAATTATTGATTTAGTCTCACTGACAATACTTTGTGTGTATATGACAAATTGGAAAAAATATCAAAATTATGAGTAACTTAGTAAATAAATGGAGACAGAAAATATCGTGAGCGTTTGCTTGACGATCGTAACGAGTATTTATCCTAACAAAGAGAAAGATTCGTATGTATCAGGAATAACCAAACATGTGAGGAACATTGCATTTTGTTTGCATCCGTCATGCTGTTAATCGTTCGCCTACATTGACACGACATTTCACCGATATGAATTCCTACAATGTGCTTTCATGGGTTGAAAAGGAAAGAAGTGGATTTGCTTACTCAGTCAATATTAACTATAGTGATTTTACCGGAGGTCATTGTCGAGGTTAAAAGTGACCAAAAGAATGTACTGGATTCTGTTGCTCAGCCGGTAAGATTCGACTTGTTTGAAGAGCCCCCTGAACTTCTTGAGTCACTTCTAAATGGGGAGCATCCATTTTCCAAACGGCTTATGGACTGTATTTGTACATATAACGCGGCGTTTCAAAAGACATCTTTTGGAGCCAAACAATTGGTACACGGATCATACACGATATACGATTTCCACGCGGACAAAGTCGGGGGCAAAAGCAATACATAAAACAATACAGATATGGATTGCTGTTTGTTCGCGCAATTAGTGAGTGACGGTTCAGTGCCCGCTGTGAGTTATGCTAATCATAAAATAATACAGCGTGAGATAACATCACATATTATTCTATTACACTAGTAAATAAAAACAAAATATGTATGCGCTGTTTTTTGCTGGACAGATAGGGTGTAAAAAAGTGTTTTATAAAAATGTGAAATTGCATTGAGGTCTATAATGGGCGATACACAAGGCTGTTTGTTAATTTACTTCGTGTTTTAATTTAGAAAAAGTAAATAATAACGTAGAGGAAGGACAAGGTAACATTTGAAAAAGTATGGACCTACACTTTAAGTAAATGAAAAATAGTAAGTTATATAGGATGGTAGGTATTTGTAAGAGAGTAGTACTGCACGTAGTAGGTACCTACAGCTAGGAAGCAGGTGAAAACAGTCTCGGTGCTCCAACTAGGTCGTGAAGGAGCCGTCCCTGGAGCTCGCAGCTCTAATCCTAATTCCTAATCACCTCGCTAATTAATAGTTACATTTCCAGCGCACCGGTGCGTCGCGACACACGGATATTCAATGGAAAATAATTACGCGTCCCAAAGGATTACATTAACATTAATTATTAGATAAGCTCGTGAGTACTTGCATTGATAACTGAATCAGCAAGCTGCTGGACCAAGCACCGAGGGAGTGGGCAGCTCTTTAGCTTTATAACAAATGTTGTCGATGCCCAAAAATAATGATTGTGATATTAAAGAGATCTTATGAATGATACCTAATGATAGTTGTTTGGAAGCAATATTTATGAGCTTTTCCATTTCACGGTAATATGACTTTTTACGCTGTAGTAATACGGTACATTGTAGTACCTGCTTAGGTGACTTTCAGCCTTGAGTTGACATATCAATTAATGATATGTTATACCTACCTGCCTTGCTACATCATCAGAATTATCAAGGTGACATTGGGGACAAACACAAGACTATATATGCACAGATGCACAATAAAAAAAGTTAAGCAGTAGCGTCTCGCTCTAGCATTACCGACGCTTCTCTCCGCTCTGTTAATATTTATTATTGATCATTGCTACATTAATATCCACAATCAATGTTTTTGTTTATTGTAATGACGTCACATCATGTCCCGGACACCGCACCGTGGCGCGCGGCTCGCTCCGCGGGTATATTTTATTACATCATCGGGCTGTTCACACGATTTATTAATATTCCTAAAATAAACAATGTAAAGAGTTCATGAATATTTATGATTTGGAAAAATGTGCTTAATCATAAATTAATTATAATTACGGCTAAACTTTTTTAACAGCTATTGGTCTCTGAATCTATTATATAGTGAGCAATTTAGTCTATGCATCACAGCATTGTCTCGGCTGATTCTCTCGAATCTTGGAATCATCATATCACAGCAATACGAGATATATTGTCAAGCGAGTCCCGCGCGGCCTCGCGACACGGACGGTGTGACGGGCGGCCCCGCGGGACCTAAGCCGATTACACACAAGTAGATACGTCTTGTGTATACGGACCAGACACTGGACACCCGGACACCGGACACATGGACATATTGACGAAGCTGAAATTGCATTGAACTGCAATCATTGCGGATTACGTAACTAAGTTGACTAAATGGATTGTGTGACTTTGGTAAAGGACGGGTGCTATTATAATAATGATTACAGAGATTAATATATAATAATAATAGTAACATTAATCAAATACGCGTAAACACGCGAAATAACTAATAACTTCTATAGAAAGGCCTAATCATAAAAATCCAGTGGTTTCATATTTGACAAGAGGTACATTCATCTATCTTTGTGTGTAAATAGTAAACTTCATAAAAGGAACACGCATTATTTTAGAAATTACTTATTTAAGAGAACACATGTAATAATTCCGTAAGAAGCGCAGAGAGCACCACAGTAACATAGATTGCGACGCCAGGCCACCATCCAGTAACATAATCAACCTGCGACGCCGACAACTTGCGACGCCACAACTCACAACGCCGACAACTTGCGACGCCACAACTCACAACGCCGACAACTTGCGACGCCGGCAACCCACGCGCCCTCGGCAGCGATTACTAACCTCCTCGCCTAACTACCTGTTCCTGTTCTCGGGTTATTAATATAGAAGATTATCATAGCAGAGAGTTGGCAGGTAACGCTTTCATAATGCCATGTTTTATATGGAATTATTACTATTATTTTCGAAAAATTAAGTTTAACCATAATACCCGAAGGTGTTTTCGATGAAATATTTATTTTAATTAAATCAGCCAACAAAGTATGGGTCCTAATGTATGATTACGTACTCCCAATGTACGTTCAACGATACCAAATATTGAACTCGTGGCCGGTCATCAAAACGATTACTATGGGTGTCTGGTCAACGGCTACACGTATATTTATCGGATAAATCCTTATTATCTGATGTAATCCGCCACTCGCCCTCATTTCGGTAAACAATACCTATTGTGTAAAAAGAAAATATGATATTATATTTAAGATAATTACGTTGAGACTGTTATTTAGCGTCGGAAATTAGGACACTTCATCATTAGGACAATTCACTAGATTTATTATGTTATTAGTACAAACGAACAATGGAGCAAATACTAAAATATAGTAGGTACGGTTTATTTAGTACGCATTTACAATTAAAATAAAAAATACAAACTATGATATATAGAAAACATCCTCAAAGCCCTAGTACGCAATAATAAGTCTACCTGACACACCACGTATTATACACTTACAAGGAGTACACGAGCCCGTCGTGTTACCCAATGCTTCAGTGAGTAGCGAGTACACCGAAACGCAATTAATTATAGTACATAGTAAACAGTCGGCAAGAATCGCGCTGCGTACCTACTGTGATGCCTCATGCTACCGCTGCCGAACAACACACGAATAATTAGTGAGGTTACGCTCTATTATATACTCTTTGTGAAAATTATTCGTCTCTTATCATTATTAAAAAGAGAATACAGCATGCGTTCTTAACAGAATGAGTACATATAATATAAACATACTATAACAATATTATGGTGAGTAAAATAAAAATTGAAAGTGAAAAATAAGATATTAGTTTTATATGGCCGGACGTTGAACAGTTTGTTGACAATTAAATACGTATCGTGTACGTATACTATATGCAATCAGTGCAAGAATAGGCGTATGTTGTATGAGGTGGTAGTCTAGTCTAGTACGTATCCTCAAGACGCAAGTGATCAGTTTCAATGGATTCATTAGTGGCGAGTGCGCGAGTGTTGCGATCGTCGCACGCAATAAATAACTACCGACACGGAATCAACACGACTACTATTAATGAGCCGCTCTCTGCCGCTGCCTCGCCCGCACCTCACCCGCGCCTCACCCGCGCCTCACTTGCGCCTCACCCGCGTCTCAGCCGCGCCTCGAACCAAAGATATTGAATATTCATTCGGTGCGTCTTCCGCGAGTAGATGAATATTACATTACACCGCTGAATCATATTTTCTCGTTGTCAAAATTACACTCCCCGATTGATTTATTTCCAGAAACACGACGCTATTGGATTTTGGGGGTAAACACTCATCTTTGCATTCCGGCCTTTCGATATTGGAGTTATCATAACGTTGTATTTTGGGATTTTCGTAATCGGCTGAGCTTGCCGCCGGGATCTCGTCAGAATATTACTCTGCGTGG
Organism: Tetheella fluctuosa; assembly: GCA_951216915.1. Classification (NCBI taxonomy): domain Eukaryota; kingdom Metazoa; phylum Arthropoda; class Insecta; order Lepidoptera; family Drepanidae; genus Tetheella; species Tetheella fluctuosa. Next base: position 11,458,610 of record OX578229.1, on the reverse strand, counting down.
GTTTGTTGCGTGCTCTAAGCGAATAAAATGCTAAGCGTGTCTCGGCTCAGACGCGGCGTTGTGTGCACGCACGTAACCTAAAATGCCGGGCAATATTTACCTGCTCAAAATTCAAGAGCACACGCTTCGATTTCGCCCTCAATGTTATGTAGTGTGCGTTTGTTCCGTCACTCGGCGTGTTTATATTGTCACATCACGGCGAAGGTCCCCTTCGTGGGACATAGTTTCAGACGCTCTGTTCTGTTCCGGTGTCGCGTCCAAAGACCAAAAGGAATTTAATTTAGTTTTCCCTGCAATGGCAGCAGCGGTGGCAATTAAAAAGTCAAATTACACAGCGTCGCGCTCGAATTAGCTCTGCGAGTGAAATGCGAGAACAAAAACTAAACGCTAACAAGCTCTCGTAGCGGCCCGTAGCTCCGTAGCTCCGTAGCGCACCGTAGCTGCCCGTAGCATCCGCGATTTGTGCGGAAGATGATTGTGCGGCGACATCAAACAGATTTTATGTTACCAATATTCTTAACTAGCGCCAATCCTGAATTGATTAGTCCTAATTTACTCAATCTTAATTAGATTTGAAAATGTACATAATTTGAAAGTCTATAGTTGATATGTTGTTACTATAGCGTAGCAGATTTGTTTGACCCATTTGCGTAGGATTTAATTCGTTTCAAACAAAAACATACAGTACTGATGTTAATTAAAGTAATTGAAACTCCGCAAGCTAAATTAGATGGTAACGTTACAATTTAATTTGGGTACCTACAGAGCAAGAAAGCTTCGAGAGGATAGGCTTTGAAACAATAACTAGATGGAGCGATTACCATCTGCGCTTATATGATAGTGTGATTGTTTCATTCGGTCGGGGGGCCAGAGCTGTGAGACGGCCCCGGGGGTATTTGTTCAAGTCTGTAAGTGTTTGTGTATTGTGACGTCATACTATTTGCCAATCGCTTCTAAACTATTACGATTCATGTTTGTTAAAACAATCAGCGGCTTATACACACACACACACATATTCTGACCGGTATACAATTACAAACTTAACTATATTTGGTTTGATAGCTTCCATCCCATTTTTGCACGCAAGAAGAAACAATTTTCTAGGAGCATTTTTTTCTGAGATTAAAAGAAAAAAATCTATTAGTGTGATTGGCATTTTTATAAGGCATTCTAAAATTTTCTGCAAGAAGTCACCATTCATAAGATAAAAAATCTCATTTTTTTAAATACTTTATTATTTCAGATTATCAAATTAAGTCAGCCTCGTAGTCTTTGCCTTTGAGCTTTGAGCTCGTGACCTTTCAGTGCAATAAGGCCGGTGTTTGGGCGCTAGTATGACAATAATTTAGTTGTTAAAGTACCACAAAATCAAACTAATGGCAAAGTTAGATAGCATAAATGGATTATGGATAGCATTGTCCCTACCTAAGATACAACTGGTTGTCCAACAGCAACTGGTAGACAACGGTTTTTGACATAGATTTCAAAATATTCCAAGCAATAATAAACCTTACGATTAACATCAATGTAATAACTTTTCTATTTATTGCATTACTTTATTTTAAATGCACTCTACCATACCGCGCCGCTAGTCAGTGAACATAAACCTGCCCAGCACTTTGTGGTAATAACTCTTAGTGCACACGAGACGGTCCAATCTAAGCCACATAAAATCATAACTACAGTGTGAACCTGCCCGCAGCTCGATGGCACGCTACGCCACACCACACTACGCCACACTACGCCACCTTGTGCTGCTGAATTGTATAAAAACTTGCGCTACGAAACATATTTTAGATGTAACATGAATGCCGAGGGACACACTACACTGTAGCGCAGCAAGGTAGTCAAGTACAAGCAATTTGTTGGAGGAAAATATTGATTTGTAAAGTTTGATACATCATTTTTACAAATAGGAAGAATACAATAGACATTGAATCTAACATACAGTACAGTGTTGTTAAAAACTGTTCTAAGTTCTAAGTTTTTGTAATTATTTTCAACTAACATCCAATACACTCGGTATGCTTACATTAAAATTTACTAATTCAATTACCTGATTATATACTTAGCGCAATATTATAGAAGAAGAATCAAAATTTATATATCAAGTCTCAAGAATAGATTGTGTTAATCTAAAATAAACAGTCTTAGGTTCCAAATTAAATTGTTTTAATTTTGATTCAAACCTTCACTTAAGCTATGACTGACGTTCTATGATACAGATCTAATTCAAGATCGTAGCAGTTGACTACAAAATATTTGTACACCACAAGAGTTGCACACGTCATCTTAAATAGACAACTCTCTTTTACTTTTTCAAAGATGTTTGTATGATGAAGTGAAGATCAAAATATGTGTGGAGGCGCCGAGGTGACGCTGCGTGTTGATAACCATGACAAATGAAGCGAAAACATTCACAATTATTAGTTAACGACTTAATTCACTCACTAATTGACTTGCATAATTAAATACAGCTATTTTTAAAAACAGTTTGAGTAGATAAACACCCAAGAACGACGATGAAATGTGACGCACAAACGATCTCAACTAAACGTTTAGCAGAACATAATGCGAACAAATGTCAGTTGAAATTCAATACATCGAGGCGAGGCGAGGCAAACCGAGACGAGGTGGAAGCTGTAACAGAAAACTCAACGCAATCTGGCAAAAAGCTGGTAATTGAAAAGTTGAGATTACGAGAGTGATTTCAGCTTTAGATTGTGTCGCTTACACACCGACTGTGGGGCTACTATCCGTCTTGTATGAAGCGGGAAATTAAATAAAAGTAAAAAATAAAGGTAATACGGATAATCACTAAGAGTTTATTCTGGGTGCATTAGTCGTTTGAATGCACTACAATGCAACGATGAAGGTAATAACATTTTTGCTTCTGCTAAATTGGTGCCACAAAAGTTACAACTGTGTACAATCGTGACTAAAATAAAAACATAACAGCCAGCAAGCGTCCGCAGCTGAATAGCCCATAGTTTAATAAGAAAACGGAGTGGAGCGGAGCGTGGTCGAGCAGAGCAGAGCAGAGCAGAGCGGGCGCTCGGAGCACGATTGTTTATTTAACACATTAGTGGGCGTCCGCGTCGGTCGGTGGCGCTCGTGTCTAATGACAATTAGGAAGAACAAAGAAAATAGAGCGGCAGCGGAGCCAGGAAATTGCCTTCTTTCACGAGCGAACCGCCTCTGCCGCCCGCCGCGCCCTCCGCGCCCGCCGCGCCCCCTGGGGGCTCCCGCAGCGGCGCGCGGCGACGCTGCTAACTTATTTGATGTTCCAACTTCTTACCTTTACATTTTAGGAAATTGTCTAGTAAATGTTTTAACGACAATTGTCGTAGGCAATATACACTTATACAGTATTTAATTGAACATGAACAAAACAAATCAAGCGTTCCCCCTTATTTCTGAAACTAATGAGTAAAAAAATGTGAATATAGTCATAGTTAACAAGAAAAGTATTATTATTATCATTAGATTAGTTTAAAGATTACTATGACTACCAACTGATACAAAGGAGTCGGATCTGAATCCAAGTTTACGATCACTTGTTTTTTTGTAATACTTTTTAGACACTTAAAACTTTAATATTATAAGTCCAAGAAAGGTACGGAACCCTCGGTGCATGAGTACGACGTGCGCTTGGACGGTTTTTTAGGGTCCCTTTGGGTAAAAGGGTAAAAACGGGACCCTATTACTAAGACTTCACTGTCTGTCCGTCCGTCCGTCTGTCTGTCTCCAGGCTGTATCTCAAGAACTGCTGTAGCTAGACAACTGAAATTTTCACAAATTATGTATTTCTGTTGCCGCTATAACAACAAACACTAAAAACAAATTAAAATAAATATTTAAAGGGGGCTCCCATACAACAAACGCTTTTTTTGGCCCTTTTATTTGTTTTGTGGTAGTGCCCGTTGACCTAGAATCACGAAATTTGGCAAAAAGCAAGGTCTTACAGCACAAATAAAGGGAAAATTCCAAAATATAAAAAAAGTTGATAATTGCTCACGAGCATCTTCTTGTTTTGAAATTTAAAAACAAACCTTATATGAATGTCCTAAAACTTAATTTTATACGGTCAAAATTTGCTTTGCCATTCGAGCCGGTCTATGTGAATGGACCCTAAGGTGACAAGCACTCGGCCCGCTTGATGGTAAGCGGCTACCGTAACCAATAGCCCGATGGAGAAGTTACTTTGTTAAACTTATGTAAGTACATGCGTCAGACTTAAAATTTAGTTAGTAGATATGAGTACAATAAAAAAAATTAAGCCATTCAATTTATAACAAATAACTTTGTAACATTGTTATATTAAGTGGTTCCCGTCCCGCTGCACGCTGTCTAGCTATTTACCGCTCCAGATAGCATCGCCGCGAGGCATCAGCCCACATTGGGAACCAGTGAACCGATGAACTACTCGGATCGCATGCTGAGTGAAGTAGGTTTAGTGCGGGAGACGAAATGAACACAAATTTGCCACCGTGTCAAGTTTATACGCCGAGAAGATATTTTCCTGCACACAAGGGTAAGAAGTGCGTGGCAGAGGGAACAAATCTGCCAACTCATCGCAAACTCAGCAATATCTTCTTAATGTAAGGACTACAGAGTGCTTGAACTTTTGGTGAGGGAAAACAACGTAAAGAACCTATAGCACAGTCGTTTCTTTTAGGCTTTGTGTGATTACCAATTACCATTCATGGCAGTCTAATCACTTAATTTAGAAAACATAAATAGTTAATAATTTATACTTGTCTGATTTGTGATTGAACAGGTCAAATGGATAAAGTTGTAATAAGAAACCTCACACCAAAATACGTGCCAAGAATTAAGTTAAAATGTTGCGAGTGAATTCGTGAACGTGAACTGTTTATTTGCGAACGAGAACCCTCACTACAGTCAGCGAGTGCACAAGTTTAACTCACGGAGCGCTGTGAGTGACCGCTCCTACACCTGACGCTGACGCTGAAGGCGACGCGGGTTGCGGGGTGCCGGGTGCTGGGTGCGGACACAGCACATTATATTACAACTAGACTTTTCTTTCTAGGTTTAGTGGGCTTACTAATTTCACCTACATCATTGCCAGGATCAGATTGAGGTCAAACACTAGCTTATTCACATTGAAAAACTAATTAGACAAAAAATATAGATATTTATGCCCCATGAAGGTACAAACAAAGCTATCACCAGTTTGACAATCAGAGGCTTAGTGAACTTCTTTGCGGTAGGCTTATTTGTGCGTGTAAAATTGGGGATTTCAATGGAGTTGCTGTGTTGCTTTAGTATTATGTATAGTGTAGGTACATACATACTGTGACGCGGCGCGGGTGTGGTGTTCGGGACTCGAGAGCGATAATATTAATATTCCGCGCTCTCTCCAACGTTTTCCTTTGAACATTAACCGGTCGGAGGTTCACAAACGAGTTATCTACAGCTTTTGAACCGGCATCAGTGCGCTGCCTCACCCGGGCGCCGGGGGCCGGGGTCAGGGGGCCGGGGGCAGGGGTCCTCATTCATCTCTAAGTCATTATGTTTAGCTCACAACGTCATCATTAATATAATTGCATATTTAACAGCGGGCCAGCGGGTTTTTAGATCTTTAAATTATTTTTTAAATATTTTAAACATCATTGTATAGTCTGCATCTCATATGTAATAATTATATTTATTCAAAGTCAAAGCCATTTATTCAGTTTAGGCTCTAAGAGGGCACTTGTGAACGTCGAAACTACTGAAGTTACCACCGATTCGGAAGTCGCCTTCAACTGAGAAGAACCACAGCAAGGTTACACTTTTCATATATTTTTATTCATTTCCAAAATAGTAATAAAATAGCATTGTTTGAAGAAAATATGTTTCACGGGATAGTTTTCAAAGATCTACGTCGAGTACTGTTCTAATGATTATGATTGTTACCACATTATTATTATGTAAATAACCTTTTTATATTATTCTACAGTCCGTCACGACTAACACCTATACTGCACAAGCTCGTGCAAATCGTCTAGGTGACAATGAACAGAGCAGCGTGACGTCACACGTGATCTGTCGTCTGCTATCATAGTTCTGCGACCACTAGAATACGTAATGAGCGGTGGGTCGACTGTGTGCGAGGCGAGGCGACGCGAGGCGAGGCGAGGCGATAACACTTAAAACAATCTTGGGTATTGGGCACTTTACAATATAAAGTTAAAACTTTGAAGAGATCACGAGAGCGCTGATGTACAATAAATAATACGAAGCTAAATGTTACCATTAATGACACGTTGAGTGAGGCGCAGCTTGTGCTCCAGTCGCGCCACCCACCCGCGGGCGTGTAAAGCCGATAAAGCAATTTATTAATTGTACTCAATCATCACTGTAACAAACCACAAATTGTTGCACATGAAATGCAAAGAAATTAAGTTCCAGTTCTATTTGTAAGATTTTATCTAAAAACTGCATAAATCCTAAGTGATCACCGATCGTGATATTTACCTGTATTTGCTCGAATAAAAAAGCATCTATATAGAAACACGAATGTGGGATTTATTTTTTAAATTCAACATTGCAGGTGGCATCGCGATGGCGCGTTGCAGGCGGCGTCGCGGGGCAAGTCACCACCAAACCAGCTGGTTACACATTTTACGGCCACTCGTAAAAACCATCCCCATTATCGCGTCCCGATCGCAGAAGATTACGCACTCGCTCACAAATTACGCACACGCTCACATGTTACGCACTCGCTCACAAATTCTCGCCATTCGCCATTGTAGCCCACTTTTATTTTCTAGCGCCATTTCGATTTTTTATTCATCTGTTACGGACCGAGCGCTGTAAATTATATGAATAATATATTGGTTTGACGGAAGATGGGGTTTGCGGGGGAGGAGAAACGGGGGGAGGGGAGGTGGTGCCTAACTACGGGCTTATAATAAATTTCTCTTTATGAGTACGATTTCTTCATTCGACAGTATCGGCTTCACGCCTCGCGTCGCCCCGGACTCTCGGTACTCTCGGTACATGTTAATGGCTCTCGGAAACTAAAAAAGCTGCTAACATTTTGACAGAAGACAGTTTATATGTTTTACGGAAAGTTTAAATTAAATTTGTGAGTATAGCTTATAGCTTTAATATAAATCTTACAGATGTTATTCTGTCCACAACCTATGTTATGTGTATTTGTTTACTTTGTACCTTGTAAAGAGAATACCTACTGTTGTGAAGCTTATCTAAAACTTTTCTTATGGATAACTTTCTACATGAAAATATGAAAATCAAATAATATTATGTAAGCTAGTAAGAAATATATTGTGAATATTTCGCCTCTAACACTTGATAGAACCGAAATTCCATTGCACGATATAACAAAAGAAGCCCACATCTCCGTTGGACGTCAGACCGCGAGCGGCGCCGCGGGGCGAACCACTGCTAGATAAAGTCGCAGAATGGAGGTGAAATGAATAATAAGGTAATATAATTTCAGGTCACGGCTCGCAGCGTCGTTAGAGAGGCTCTCAAGGCTCCCTAGACACACGACTCGAAATATCCCATTAATATCAGTTTGTACCGCGCGCGCACTGACCTCGATAATATATTGTTATTCAATATTCTATAACTACCGTTACTGTTGTAACTATCACAAAAATGGAGCTCTAGCTCCCTTTCAGTTTCTGTATTGAAAGTGTCGGCGGCCGCGGTTCGGGGTACGTTGACCTACTTCATATGTTTTACTAGGAAACAGAGGAACACTGCATCTTGTGTATGATGGCAGTATATATAATATCAAAGGCGATTATAGGTCAGGGATAGCGACGTCGGATGCTGTGACGAAGGTCGTGGGTTCAAATCCGATATGCGATCATAACACGGTGGGAGGGTCCTTTGTAGTACTGGCCTGGCTGAATCACCACTTGCCATGGTGGTATTGTTTGTGGTCAAACACAAATAATACTTAGAATCATAATCTATATATTTTTTTTGTGTTTTCTTTACACGCGCATACGTGTATGATATGTTTATGCACACAAATGTTTGTCTTTGGTAAGAATCGAACCTACAAACTCCACGTGAATCATCATTATTTCTCTTAATCAAATAATTCACAAAAGGCGATAAATTATCCAAACTACAATTTCCAGAAGAACTAATTTACTAACTTATTGCATTTACTTCCATAAGAATATTTACTTTGACAAAAATAAAAATTACATACATATACAAACATAAACTAAATAGCGACCTTTTAAGCCCCCTGCTTTCGATGCCGCTGCATCTAATGCCCCGGAGGCGGACTGGAGGTGTAGCGAAAAAATAAAAAAAAACAACTTCCAAAAGAACATGACAAACAAACAACAACCGTGACCCAATATTAAAATTCGCAAACAACAAGACATAAACGGGAAATATAAATTGAGGTCGTGAAGTTTTTCGTTTCCCGTTTCTTATGTGTAAGCAATACCCGAGACGGTTGATATATCCCGTGTTCTCCCAAACATTGTCGATAGATCTAAACTAGGTTTCATACATCAAAGGGTCGCTATCGTGTTCGCGGTAGTGATTGATTGTGCGTTACATGAGAGTTCACGCGACACAATGTTTGCGATCGAGCCGAGATCAGCGCGCTGGGAGCATCGCACCGCGCACCACGCTCATGCACAGTGAAATTAATACGAGTCTTTGATCGTAGCGACACGAAAAATGTACCAAATTGAATCGTTATTTATTGTTTGGAGCGTTCGCTTGTCTGCGTGTGATGGCTTCTTAGAGGCTCGATTACAACCCTACTGAGAAAACGATACGAGTAATAATAAAAATATATGGAAGACTAATGGTTGGATGCTATTCTTTCTAATTGTGTGGTAGAAACACGTTTTTTGTTTACCAGTACCGTTAATCTGGCTTCAATTGTATAAAAATTAAATTTAAAAAATACATATTTCTGTAGAAAAATCCTTGATTGGTTAATAATTTTTTCACGCTGTTACACCCGCATTCCCGTTAGGGATCAAAAGTAATCAATGCAACTCTCCATCGTTTTTAAATAATCTTTATGCCAAATATCACATCGATTCGTTAGAAATACAAAACAACAAAAGAACAACCTACTTTTGCATTTATAATATTAGTAGGTATTCGTAAACTATAAAGGGCGATTGGTAGATTTAGTCATTCAAGGTTGATCCCTGCGTGCAGTCACGGTGTGCAGGGGAGGGGGGGGAAGGGGGAGGATAGGGAAATACTACAGCTTTTTTATTTGTGAGCATTGTCACGGATTCCCGTCACGCACGGCGGCGGATTCATTTCACGAGCCGACCTTTTTATAATTTAATCTTATACCTTGTTACAATCAAAATGATAAAAGGGCAGAAGCGCGACGTGTGCGAATATTCATGAGCCACGTTTTTCTGTGTCAATTGCGATGAGCACGTCACAGTATATTATATAAACAGAGCTAAAGCGTGAGCATTATTCAAGTAAAATCTTTTATATAGCCTCGTAGCGCCGTAGCACCGTAGCACATTTAGAGTCGTAGAGTCATAGAAGACTGTTCTACGAGAACATTTTGCGCCTACTATTTTTACCTTACGTATGATAATAATTTTACCATAATTTATTAGTACACATACTTAGTTATTTCTCCCCCACAGCTTTCTTGCGATGGGAAATCTATGTAATATACTACAATTTTTCAAAGATTTTGTAAATAAAACAAAAGTATACTTGAAGCATAGTAAAAACCAACTATGTAAAACCAACTATGTACCAGTTATGATGCTGCTTTAGGTCAATTAGTTATACTGTGGTGCACATAGTGGCGCGACGCGGTGCGGTGCGGCGCAGCGACCGACCAAATTGGAGGGCGGTCCGACTCGCGTACGAGCTAATTCCATTCGGCAAATTGGTTCGTAAATAACGAGTTCGCCGGATGGCACGTAATAGTTTCCCAATTTGTACTTTTTTCTTTATAATTTTATTGGTTTCTGTCAAGTTGCACTTTTGCTAACGAACAGGCTGTATGTGAGGCTGCTGGCGTGCCACGTTATTTTTTTTACTGCAGACAGGTAACTATGACTCCAACAATAATTCAAATTCGAAACATACTGGTAGGTGCTTGCCGAAAGAAAAAATATTTTGAGAGTGGTAAGTCAAGCGGGTACTAAAAATACCCTTCCATCCATGCTATGGTTTCCTCACAATGTTCAAGATGCAGGAATCAAATCTACGACTTCATTCGACATCACTACCACTGAGCTATTAATCTAATAAAATAATTAAAAGTAAACCGTCATGTATCTGAGTTTTTTTATGTCATAAATAATTATAAGTCTCGTGATATCAACATCCTGTTGTTAGCAACAGGATGAAATTGATATTACAACAATATTTTTTGGTTGGCAGTTATTTGTAACAAAAACAGAAAGAGAATTATTATAGTTTTCAGTCGCGAGTAATACGAGATGATCCAATTTATCATTTACCAGAGAAACAAATGAAATAACAAGACACAGCGCCGCCACCGCCGCGCCGCGCCGCTCCTCTCCGTCCCGCACTAATGATGTAAATATACGTGGAGTATATAATATATAATTATCATAATATCATTCATTCCCTTTGTCGCACATCAAATTAGTGACGAGACTAAATTAAATGATCTCATTACTATTAATGTTTTTATTTCGTGCGTGAAAATAATTAAATTACATTCAATTACAACTAAAAGGAACACTCCCACAAATGGTTCTCTCATTGATGCGGAAATAACATTATCTTGTTCATTAAAGCCGTGAAGTTGTCACCAGATTTCATCTGAAAAGTTGCAGTAACTTGGGAATGTTGACTTTATACATGTACGTCAATTATTATTATTTTTTTCAGTTCAAATCGTCTCACTATAAGGGGTCCTTCATGTACGTAAATATCGATTAAATCCACGATTAAAAGTGAACGAAACATTTTAAAAGTAAATTAATATTATCATTAAAAACAACTAGCAACGGTTGTAATAACATAATGAAAGTGCAAAACAAAACAATTTGGATTAACAAACAACCAGAGTCGTGGAGATTAAAGCGAAGCGGTCGAGTTAGTCCAGCGAGCCGCCGCCCGCACGGGCCCGCCCCGCCCGCGCCCGGCACACGCCGCCGGCGCTCGACCGCAACACGCAAAATGAAGGTAAAGGGTAACGCGATACGATAACCTGATTCTAGGATTGTTGCCACAAATAAGATAAAGATTTTGTGCTATTCTAGCAAAGATAAATAATGAAAAATATTTAGTTTGATACGTTATCCTCAAAAACATAATGTCCCATGGGAACGCGGAAGAAACCGTGGTGCTGAAATAATGTTAAAAAAATAATAAATATAAATTCGAACAATAATATGTCTATAGTCCAGATTACAGATTTAATGTTAACAGTTGTTTAAACACATAGCTGCTTTATCCCTGATTGACACGTGCGCGTTGGGTCCGCCAGCGCCTACGCGAGCACCAACGCCAGCGCCACAAAAATGGAACCACGTCCGAATTGTCGGAGAAGGCAACCCTACTGGCTATTAAGGTTGCCCTTGAATAAAAGTAACTGGAATAAAAGTAGTCCACGCGTACCTTTGCGAACATTCTCGATGCGCTCCAGAAGCGTTTACTTACATCAACATATCACTTTTTCTCCATACGTTTGTCTACAATTTCACAGTGACGATGTGGCCAAATACGAAATTGCAGGAATATATAATTATGATAAGTGATTGGATTTACAACTTGAGGATAGTTGCCAGCCAGTTTGTAGCCATAAACTTTACCACTAGAACATGAAGCCAATAAGGACAAATAGATTCAATTTCACATAAAGTCCCCCTCACACGATACGACCCAAAAGATGTCCGGAGAGTGTCACAAACTATTTACATACACAACAAAATAAACTGAATTGTATTATCGAATCGCCTATAGGGGCTAATCCCGCTCGCAGCCCGACTTCAAAGGACACCCCATGTAACAAGATCCCTGCGTTGCGTTGCGTTACATATGCACGTCACGCGCCAAGCGGACCGAGGTAAAAAAACGGAAGCAATTTCATTTTGATGTGTACGATTATTGTTTGTTATCTTATCTTGATGTAACTCGGTAACGAGGTAGGGTCCGCAGCTAAATTAGTTGCAATATCATTGGAGTTTTAATATAATAAGTATATATGCGGTTCATGGGTGGCCATTGCTTTGATATAAAATTAAAGGTGGCTTTCTTTCTTTTTATTTTAACAAAATATTTTTTTTACAATAAAAGTAAATAGTCAATTCCGTCGCTTTGCAATAAAGCTCAAGAATGCAGATTGCGCAAGTTATTTGCTCATTTGAAATACACATAGTTGGAGGTGAAACTTGTCGGTGATGAAGTAGTGAGCGCCAGATGCCGCCACTAGTTCGGAGAGCTCACCGCGGCGCGCGCTTATGAGAATAACTTCACAGTTCACCCGCGACCCAGCGTTATGGGCACGAAATAGTATACCAGAAAGAACACTTTATATGCACACATACATGTGGATATCACCAACATTGTATTTCCAGATAATAACAAATACACGAATAAATTAGATTATTATGTTTATTTTTAAGTATGTTAAGTAAGAATCCTCTGGGTGCTTATCTGTTTAGCGGTATTGGGCACAACTTCGCCTCTTGTTTAGAGCCTGCTTGTATTCTGTACTGAACTGTACTGTACAGTACTATAACTACTTAGATCCTCAACTTATTTGGCACACGCCCATTTTTTCACACGAGAAAGAGAAAATATTTATCGGCCTCGGAAATTAACTTCCTGCCAACTAGCAGGAGTCTACAGAGAGCTTTTTTTTAAATAAAAATCAGGAAGATATAGTGTAAGTGAGTACGTACTGAGTACATTACCGAACTTCAGTAGTGGTAAGTGTTGGGACACTCGCCGCTGAGAATATAGAATGCTAATTGACTTTATGTTCGAGAATTATAACACCAATATCATAAATGTGAATTTTATTCAAAAATGCAGAACCGTTTTGACTTATTTCATTAGATTTTTACACAAAGATGACCGTAACGGTTGACCGGATTTGGATGAAACCTGGAAAATAGATAGATCATAGCACGGAATAACACATAGAATACATTTTATCCCAAGAACACGAAATCGCGGGCTCTGGCCCTAGTCCGCAGCTAGTTTATGTAAACTATATCATGTCGATAAGTTGTTCCAGAGCTGCGCGAAAGAATGACAAACCAACTAACACACTTTCGCATTCATAATATTAGTATTAGTATGTGTTTCCAAGCTACATAATATTTTCAACCTTCTCTCGTTGCCACGGCCACCGTCGCGTCGCGGCATGACCCCCAGATTGCTGGACTGCTCCCTAGAGGGCGATACTGACAATTCCTGAATAAGTTGTTGCAGAATTGTGTTGACAACCTGCGCTCGTTCGTACATGGTTGTTGAAACGAGTACTCGTAAGCTTTAAAAACGTTACATTTTTTGTTCTATAAAACTTCCCCATTCAATGTTCTGTACCGTACCTCTATGTTTATATTACTTGAGTACCAAAATAGTTGGAGTCAAGGTACGTTAACATCAAATTCCTAATCTTTGTTCTCTTCAAGGTATGCCTACTATTTTGCTTCATAAAAAGTTCCAAATTCTCGAAAATACAAGGTAAGTTGGAAATTATGAGCGACGGTTTCAATATAAAACTTTTTTATGTGGAATTTATTACTCTTACATGTGAACATGTCAGCCAATCAACAACAAACAATTTTTATCTGTGCGCAGTTACCAATAGCTCGTAGACATGCTACGACGTAGCGCTACGGCCTACGACAAAAAGGTGAAATATTTGCGTTTGTGCGTAGTCCGTAGCAGGTAAGTGGTAGGTAGACAATTTGTAAAGGGGCTTAGGAGCCCTGCTGCAAGGGCCGCGCTTGTGAGAGCTAATCTGGGACATTTGTCACGCCGCGCCGCCCCTCACCGCCTCGCGTCCTGCGGTACATTATCTACAAAACTGTGGATATGACTTAACAGTAGCGTTTTCTATCACAAATGTATTTGAAATTATTTTAATTTTTATTTTTTTGATTGTCAACAATTCACCGCGGTACTATGATGAATATTCTTATAAAGAATATTTTTACGATACCCGTACCAAGTATTTTTTATTAGTGTAGTAAAGGGAAAAAAATACAATGGCAGATAATCATATTTGTAAGGTAAGTCGTGACTGTCAGGGAGGTGCCTGCTCCATCGTCCCTTCGTTCGTGTGTAGTGTGGCGCGCACGTCGCCTTTGTTCCTTTTGTTTTTATTTAATTACCGAGGCCACGGCGAGCCGCGAGCCCCGAGCGTGAGCCGTGAGCCGTGAGGGGCTCGACGGCTAAACAAAGGTAATTCGATTACGTAACAAAGCAAAAAAAAAAATGGAATCGACAATTCCCTAGAATATTGCGGTATTATACAAAACGCGGAACGAACGGTACAGACTAATTCAATACAAGATTGACTGCGGAGCTTTTAGGCCTAGCTAATTATTTACTGCGCTCCGCTCTACTCCGCTCCACTCCGCTTCGCTCCGGAGGGATTCATTCCGCGGATGGACAACGTACAATGTTTTGTTTTTATGAATTTCACGTACAGCGCCGCGGTGCTGGTCACTACATACTGTTATTTAAAAGCATGTCTCGCATACCTTGTAACAACAAAAAAACTTTTTTTACATTAAAAATAAGTATTTAATTACAGCATAAAATAGTTTCTTTGAAAATTTTAATTCGTTTGTTGTTAATTAATTTGCTCGACCAACATAAAAAATACTATAAAATAGTGTTGAATGAGTTAAGTAACTTACAGAGTCGTAAAGTTTGGACAATATAGAGCTTTATTAAGGGCGACGTTGCGGCGAGACGCGAGTGGGGGGCGGGGGGGGGGGGGGGCACGATCAAGTTATAAATAAGCGCGGGTAAGTTACGTGGACGTTAATGAAGGAATTAAAAGTTAATTAATGGCGGCAAATACCATGACACGCTACCACTGACCCCCACTCCCCAATCTCTCTTCCACCATCCCCCTCACCACCCGCCGACGTAGGCATATGACCGACCACTGACACGTAATAGGTAGAAAGTTCAGTGAGTGAGTGACTAGATTTGATCATGTATATCCGACCTACCAGTGTATGCCAGATGCTTCTGGGCTTTGTGCTCACCACCTTCGGCCACATCATCACATATCATGGTGAGGTACTTAGTGGTCAAATACAGACTTATTATAATAAAAAAAATCTAAGTTACTTATAATAATAATAATAATAATTATTTTTGTTTAGAAATATTGTAAAAAATGTATTCTTTTTAGGCTAGATTTTTTATAATGTTTTTGATTTTGATATTAATGTTATAAAAAAAGTAGTCTTAAGATAAAAAAAAAAATAAAGGAGATAATAATAATAAATTTAATAATAAATTTCTTTATTTCTCTTTCACAAAGGTAGATATCCAACAAATAGACAATTACAATATTACAGTTTTGAGGTAACATTCCTTTGTGAGAGACTGGTGTCTGTACTAGGAAGACTTGTATTACAGATTACCAGGCTCTCTCCCCTTTAAATAATACTGTATACTAAGTAAGTACTATCTACTGTAAGCATTACATTAGTTATTGTACACTTGAAAATATAAGAATAATATATTAGAAGCTAGTGATCGTGTGATTGTGGTTGATTGTGATTGTAGAGAACCAAACAAATATAGTTGCAATTACAATACAACTGAAACGGTGTGTGTAAGTGTATTTGTGGGTAAGTGTAAGCGTGTGAGCATGTATGTGTGGGGTGTGTGTGAGCGTGTGAGAGTGTTTGCTTGTAAGTTTAACTATCCGGCGTGATATTTAGGAAAGAGGAGTAAGGAAGTCTTCTATTTCAGTGTAAGATAAACTTTGAAGCCATTTAGTCACCACTTATGGTCCGCATGTTTAAAAATAAAAAGAAACAAAACTATATATTGTAAACTAGCTGTCGCTTCGCTATTTCACCCGCATTCCCAGGATATAAAGAAGCCTTAAACTCTTAATTTTGCTAAACTATGTAGTATACCTATTTAATTTATTCATGACACTCAAAATAACCATACTGTAGAACATTATAGACACATTATGTGCACACCAAACATTTGGAGAAAAGAGAACGGAATGTCCTTATATAAATACTATGTAAAAGATACAAATATTGTTAATTAATTCTATGTTAGATGTAATAAAGTTGTTATTGTTACAGTGAGGTGTGCACAAAATTTGAAATATCCTAGGACATTCCTCCCACACGGCCACTGATTCTAAACTTGACTTCATATACCTATTACGTTTTTTTTCTAAATAGACTCAGGACAAACGGAAATGTTCATGCACACATGTCTGTCCTGGGCGGGAATCAAACCCACAACCTGAGGCGTGATACGCATGAACCATGCCAACCGACCCATCAATATGTACACCACAGTATGTATTTATATTGCATAATATGTACATGTGGACCACAGTAATTGAAATTAGCACAGAACTAAAATCATTGTAGTGATAACAGGTTTGTTTAACAGTGAAATCCAGAATACTAATTAAAAAATCGATCATATTTCCGACGGTGGGACACATACTTTACCTCACATAATAATTTCGCGGTGAGATTGACCGCACGGTGGTTTAATTAGAAACACAAATTAATTTCTAACAATTGCTGTACTGTTGAAGAAAAAAAACACTTAAGAATTTCGTGTTGCCATGCTCACTAACTTGGAAAAAAAATCTAATTATAAAGTATAAATTACTTATTTTCAATTTCAAGTGATGTTTATTCGTAGAGATGTGAGAACGAAGACAATTATGCCCTTATTATAAAATGCTGACATTAATATAAGAATGATAACATAAATTGAAAATGACACATTTCAGGCGAGAGATGTGAAATTACATGAGTAGTAGCTACATACACGCCCACATCCCACTTGAATTAATACGGAGCTGTTGTAATAATAATTATGTAAAGCATTTTATGTAAGGGAAAGGGTGTAAATTAAATTGTATACTGTGGCGTAATGGACTGGCTGTAAATATATGTACAACTCGTTTGACCACTAGCTCTCTCGACTTTGTCCGGTTATTCAACCCTCAACCCGGGATAGCTTACGACTTCCGCCATAGATAATATTTCTTAACATGTTCCTCATGAGGCCGACCTAACTGGTCGACTTATCTCCAACTACCCGCACAAGCACTCGCCCAACTTCAACGGCAAATTGTAACTTAAGTTTTGAATTGTTACACTCAAGACTCGTATTTCTTCGCTTATATCGTATGTAAAATTTGAATTTCAATATCACGAGCAGTTTTATACTTTAAAGCTAAGCGATAGGGTTGATATTTGGGCATGGAGCTAGATCAGATGGTAGTGGACCGTCATAGGCGCATGTGTAGGTAAGTTTTGTTGTATTCAGTTTACGATCGGGGGCGGTAATGCTCCGAGCGGTCGCGCTATCGCCGGCACTTAGCATATTTCCACGATAAACGCAATTTGCGCCGCCTCAGCCGACAATCAGCCATAATGCGACGTATTTAGGGCCGAGATTACATTATCGTGGAGACAGAGGTAGCGGCAACGGTTGTTGGCATAATGTTTGTACGCGACGAGCGAGCAAACAGGGCAATCAGTGTTGTGTATGTTACCAATAGTACACTAATGTACGCAAAACAAACCGCGGCTGGCCGGTGCGGTGCGGTGCGGAGCGGTGCGGAGTGGTGAGGAGCGTACACCAGAGCCGAATTACTATCACAATCTGATTTAGTAGCCACACATGACCATGACGTCAACAATATCCAGAACAGAGGTAATTATAACCAAATAGGATTATAAAAACCAAAGCGTTAAGAAAAACAAATACAAATTCTTTAACACAAATTATCCTGATTCTATTCACGAATTGTTAACGTCGAAACAAAAAACTCAATGTAATACAAACTCAACGATAACCGAACGTGAAGCAGCCTCGACTTGTCTACTGACTAAGCTTTATTACCTTTCAGCTGACGCTTTAACGCTTTTATCAGTATCCATCACTCAGGGCAGATAACACATTAGCTCGGTGCATGCCGTGGTCTTTATTACTTAAGACGCAGAGTCGTAAATCGTGTTGTATTAAGTAGTGAAGCAGCACGCGAGACACAGGTGACGTGGCTGGCGTGTAAGTAACACTAAATAGGTGCTCCGTTCAGAATCGTTTATTGTTCACGAAGTTACACTAACCGCTGGAACACGAAACCTTTTACGGGTGACAACAAATTATTAGAAGGAAAAATAAGTAAGTGCGTTGTAGTGGTCGTTCAGCTCATATACCTACTTCTTTACACTTAGTCAACTCTCTCAGTGAGGGAGATAACAAAGTACTACGCGAGCTTAGTATGGATTGACAGACTTAGATTTTATAGGTGCATATTGAAGTCTAGCACTTCCACTTTCATGATAATGTAGGTGGGCACGTTTGCCACATAGCTATCACTAGCTTTTTCAAACAATCATTATATACATAATTAAGTACTTATGTGTAGACGGTCTGAAAGTTACTAGTTTTCCATTTTATAAGATCTGCAATGTTGCTCTTTAATAATACATTAGACCTCGTAGACGTAGCCGCAAAAGTTACGTGTTTATTTTTGATAGCAATAAATTTCTTGAATATTTAATGTACTTACCGAAACTACCAGATAAGCTACGGACTCGTCGGAAATTAATTTGGTTTGTTGAATAACTAGCGACGATACAAGATACACAATTCGTGGAAATTTATTAAGATAAAAACAAATCGAAAGCGTTTTTCTTTAGATATCATTATTATATCATATTACATTAAAGGTATCTAAAGAATTGACATTTATTTTGAAGGGAAATGTGACAAATATAATAAAGGCACAAATAAGCAAAGTATTGGGAATCTTATAAGAATTCCCAGAATGTTCGGTCAGCGTCTCGAACGATACGACAATTATACCGACTCCACGAGAGATTACAGATAAAGTACCTAAAAGAAATTACCCACAAACAAGGCAGTTAAAGCTCAAATGTGAACGAATCATGAATAAGTAAAGAGCTGAGCCCTCCGGCCGATTTCATTAAACGCTGGCTCACTGAATGTTCGACTCCAGGCGTAAGCTGCTTGTGTGATGTGATCAGGCTGCCAAATGCAGATATAACAAGAAAACAATGTTATTTGGATTAAAGAATTAATTAAGATTAAGGTAGAAAATGAGCTACTAGTAGGATTAACTATGGTTTAAATTTGTTTTATATTTAACAATGATTATGCAACGTTGATTTGGTGGTTCGTATTCATAAATATTGTCATCCTGTTTTCAAAATAATAATAGTTGTCTTTCAAACCAAACGCATCGCTTTGAATTACAGATTTACGTAAAAAAGTGGATATTTCCAAGCCAATGTTGTTGATTCTTGAAAAGGAAACCAACAGAATGTAGTCTATTCAAACAAAGTTGGCTTAAAACAAATCTTCCCAGTGTGTAGTGTATTCAGTCCGTATGGATACAAAGGGAAGCGCAGAGAAAACATTAGGTATGTGCGGGGTGGGGGTAGTGGAGGGGAGGGGCGGGATGGGTCAGACTCGTGATTAATTACAAACAATACGGCCGGCCCGCGACGAGGGCGCGTTCACACGATGCGGCGACGACACGACGGCGACGCGACATAACCGATAAATATGTAGTATTATGTCATTACATATTGGCTCACCAATATCAGATAAATAATAATTTCGAGCGAATGTGAAATAGGTACGTAACTCAAAAATTGCTTATGATAATACTCATAATGAGAATGGCTATGCGATGGAAAGGAAATAGGACTTATCATCTAAGTAAATATATAAGATTCAGCTAAAATGAGAAAAATAAAACATCTTGCGTAAGCAGAACTAGTCCGTTATACATTTTTGTATTATTCAGTACACGAAACAATGATTTCTATAAAAGAAAACAATATATTTTTATTAATAGCAGACGAGATAAATATTATTATTCGGAGGTCGTGCGTGGAGTGTGTGTAGAGTGCTGTAGGGCCGATCCGGGTCCCGGGTCCCGGGTCCCGAGTCCCGGGCTGCGGGAACAAAGGGACACAATCCCGGCGAGCGAGTGCACAAACAATGGCCCCACACTTTTGTTTCTATAATTATCTGAAAGGGGATAAAACGTTTACACTCCACAAACTGCGCAAAATAGTGAAGATCTATTCTTAACTATTTTGCTCAGTTTGTATAAAGTGCAACCATTTATTGTTGCTGAGAAATAGTAGTTTTATTATTGCACTTAACTCAATGATAGCGCAGTGGTGTTGACGCTGAATACCGTGATGCAAGTCGTGGGTTTGAATCTAATAATGAGCTTAGCACGGTGGCAGGGTACTTAGGTGTATATTGAAGAGTTACTAGGTCACCCGCTGCGTAATAATACACTAAAATATCAAAAGTTTATAAAACATAAAGTGGAAAGAACAATAAAAGAGAGTAGAGTTATTAATAAGATGTACAGTTGGCGTGCGTTGTATCAGTGAGCATGCTAATGCCGGCCATAACTCTGCGGCTAACTGGCCCCAAGTTCAATTTTCCCGACAATTTACATAGCGTGGCCGAGTGGCGCGGCCGAGTCGAGCCACGCCTCACACATATTAACATATAATGTATTGACGGCTATCTGTGGAACATAATGACTCGGTGGCGCACGTTGGTTTTTAATAACTGATACTAATATATGAAATAATTGTTCCTTGGATTTAACTTTTTTATCTTGTTTTTTATTTCGACCCATATTTTTTTTTTATTTCGAAGGATTTACTAATGATTGTGTAATAGTATGAGACATGTTCTTAGCCGCTAGTGATTAAAAACATCTGTTGAAGACTAAATATACATTTGTTTGTTTGTATAAATTGGTTTAATAATATTACATTATAATGTTCCATAAATATCAGCTAGAAAACTTTTCATAACAATAAACTGATAAAATAAAACTAATCTTACATAACGAGTTTGTACAAAATACTATAAATGCAGAACAATGACACGGAATGGCTGAAAAACATCGACATTGCTTAAAAATTTAAAGCACGGAAACCTTCAAACGAAAGAAGTTTAAAAGAAAATCCTCTATTAAGAAATAACAGAGCGGTGTCGCGACGGCAAACGGCAATCAGTGTAGTCATAATAGTATAGCAAGTACAACAAGTACAAAAGTGCCGCCTGCAAAAAATGATTCAGTTTCAGCTAAAACAAGCCGTCTACGAGTTGCGTTACAAGTAACAATAATCGTTTGTGCAGTCGCCGTAGCACCGTAGCACCGTAGCTCCGTAGCAGTAGCTTCGTAGCTCGTAGCGCTACAGTATACGATAACAGTACAGTATAACTAAGTTTTGTGACTTACATTTTGGCAATGCTCATTCAATTCTGAAATGAACAAGTTTACAGTTCAAAAGAAATAAAATATCTTTACTGATAAATGTACAGGTTGTATGCAATATATTTTTTTACAGTTTTCCATGATTAAAAGAAAAGTCGTTAATAAGTCGAGTTAAATATACCAATTAGTAAGTAAGTCTCGACTGCTGAAGCCACTTGTGAATTTATTCAAATACTTAAACGCATTTCACAAGCAGGTGGTGGCCTGCGGCAATTGTAGCAATTAGTGCAGTCGAGGGAAATTGCTGTTTTCATACTTTGTTACTGGACTATTGTAGTGAGGGATTGTCGCTAAAACATCGGCCAAGTTTTGTTTATGTAGTGTTCTGACCTTTTTTTATAAGTATAACTAGTGGGTAAAATGATTATGCTTCCGAGACGCTTTGCAAGAAATCAAGTCAATTCATCGCTCAGTTACGACGTGAAAAGAAATTGAAAAAAAAAATACACTTTTTAGAATCAATTTCATAGAGGTACCAATTTCGACACAGTTTTAGTTAAATTTAAATCTGCTCAAGTTGTTTTCTGTATCTAGCGAACTATTATGTAAACTACAAAGTTTTGACAACACTTCATTTAAAATATGAACTCTAACGCTCGAAATCAATAACTGATGAGGAAAACCTACGTCTAAAAGCTTACGAGTTAAGAATTTTATACTAAAAAGACTTTTATTACTAGATTTGTAAGCTTTCAAGAATATAGCTCTAAGCTGGGAGTATGTTGTCTGGATGTAATAGCGACCTAATGGTAAGGTTTTGTCGCGTGCTCAGGGCGCGTTACAACGCTTCCGGGGTGATTCCGGCGGCGCGGGTAGTTCGCGCGGGTGATGCGCCGATAACGGACCCATTCACGTCACATTTGTGCACCGTATGCGTCACGCGCGGGACTAACACGATACACTAGATACTGGACGTGTCGCCAACATGAGATAGTTAATGGGTAGTTAAACCGTTGCCTTTGTACCATTACAGGAATACTAAGAGGATCGCTAATGTGTTGCAACTAATGATCATAATAATATGGAGGAGCAAAGTTGAAAAGGGAAGATCTTCCGCCAGGATAGGTCATAGTGTCTCCCTCCTAGGGCCTTAACTGAATAAATGGCGTTGACTTTGACTTTGAATTTTATATTCTTGAGTTCTTAATTTGTCGTAAGATAGAAGTGAAGTCGACTTTACGGTACACCTCCGCACTAAAACATTTTTCACATCAATTACAACAAATTCCAAAAAGATTCTCATGGACAAAACCAAGCGGAAAATTTAACTGAATATTCAATACAAATAAATACAACATAAAAAGCTTTAAGACCGGAAGTATGTCATAAAATGATAATGTCGACTACGGCCACATAATTCGAAAGGAAAATGAGCACGTTTCGGGTCAAGGATGCAGCTGAGCGCCGCCGCATGGATGGGTGGGCGGGGGAGCGGTTTGGCACATGAACAAGACATTAACTGTATGGTGCATAATTAGGTAACCGACTATATCTACTTTATTTGGTATTTTCAGTAACGATCAAACACAATTTTTAACCGACTTTAAAAAAAAGGAGGAGGTTCTCAATTCGATTGTATTTTTAATGGATGTTCACTCATTACTCCGTCATTTATGAACCGATTTGAAAAAATATTTTTTTATTTGAAAGGGTATTATACCTCCAGATTAGTCTCATTTTTATCAAAATTCAGTTCTGACGATGGAATCCTGAGGAATTGAGGGAACTCCTCAAATATTATAGGCATATACATAGTGATTTTGATATTTTCGGTAACAAATCAAGCATTTGCATTCATTTTTTATGTGAAAGTGATGAAGAAGACCATAGACTACCACCGGAACTTCTCAATGATCCTACCTATTTCTGGGGAAAACTTCTTTGTTTACGAACCGATTTATTGATTTATTTGATTGATTTAGTATAGCGTCAAAATAGTTCCATTTAAATTTCATTGGTATTGGACAGTGGACTCCGAAGATATACCAGACAGGAATTGTGTAGTGAGTGATTGAGGTATAGTTAGGTTTATGACAATTCCATTACGAGAAGGTGTTAGGACGTGTTGGACTGGACTGGACTTGGACTAGGAATGCATACAATGGAACTCCTTAATGACAAACAGCTCGAACGTGTAAATTGAGTACCAATGGATATTATCTCATGGCATAAAGTTGAACATTATAAAGAGTATCATTTCTGGCAATGCTCTTTGACGAAAGAGTATGTGTGGTCTACTCAATATTTTATTTGATTCTAAATTAGACAGTGCTATTCCTTCAAAGGTTTTTATACGACTGACAGCTAAATACATACACATTTAGGGTTTAGGCCTATAGAGTTTTTTTATTTCCAAGATCTTTAACAGCTTCATCAGGTGTAGTGCCTTGTAACTTGTGCACCGTGACGGCCCAACTCTTACGGACTTTCATTAATATTTTTTCAATATTTCTGTTTCTGTTCGGTTCTGTTTTATTCCGTTTCATCTAGCCGTCGTTTCGGCATTCAAAAAGCTGCCTTACTAGCTCTACCCATAAAATTACTAAGAATAAAATATTACAACGAAAAAATATTAAAACCAATCATTCACACTAACTTGAAATATTATCAAAAATAAATTAACCTAAAGACAACAATATTATGACAACTTAACTAAATTTATTATGTGTTTATAGATACTACTTAACTATAAAGAAAACTCGCTGAAACAAAACAAATCAAGAAAGTAACCTGAAGACCAAGTAATTTTTATGTTTTACTTGGCACCGACTTCAAAATGATGTAGAAAGGAAACATTTATTTTATGCTTTTCAGATTTTGAAGTCGGTTTTTTATTTATTTATAAATGATAATTATTGAGTAGTAATCGTTAGTATAATCGAGTTTTCTACTGAAACAAATTAGTTACCTATCTATTGTGATAGTTTTATGTTTATTATAGTTATTGTAGTTTTTTTTTATTAAACGTCAGATTGCTCGTGAACGCTGCTCATTGTTCATAATTGATTTCACTGTTTCGCTTTTTATTTTAATAATTTTATACTAAAAATAATTCAGATATGTGACTAAAATAACCACCAGTGTGAACTGTAATCACACAGTAATTTTTGTCAGTTAATTACTATTGGTATTTTTTTTACTATGCTTGACCACAATATCATCGTGGTAAGTGATGATGTGGTCACAGGTGGTAATCACACAAAGCTATACCCAGCTTAAAATAATATATTTAGGTGTAATGTCGTAGCCATATAACTACAACTATTCACATGGATGCCGTTAGCACCGGACCAGTAGTTAGCAGGCGCGCAGTGTCACCGCTGCACCGGTGACACGTCGACGTAACACATTAATAACAAGGGAACACTCTCACACAACATTTCTCTATAGATATTTTCGTCACACGCTTATTTGGGGAATGTTTGAGGAACCCGATACTTGTGGATATTTATGGCGGACTATGAAAATACGCTATTAATGTTATTTATGTTTGAATGTTCAGCAACTGTCGCATGGATACGTATTTCTCTTTATTGTGATGGCTATAACAAGAGATATTAAAAAATCTTACAGATTTTTTAAATATTCTATGGCTTTTTTTTAACAAAATCTACATCTTGCGTTTTTTTTTCAATAAAATTCATGTCCATGTTTACCGAAACACAATAATTGCATCATTCGAAGCAATAAAGGGAACATAAAATCGGTGCGTGCATCGTGTCCGTATGTTATCGTCCATTCAGCCACCCGGCCACCCGGTCACCCGGCCACCCGGCCACCCGGCTGCCCGAATGTCCGAGTGTTCGGGTGTCCGCCCCGAGCACATCGCATTTAATTATCGCTAATTGCTGTTGATTTGGATGCGTTTAATTAACGTTAATGGATTACACGGCGCAGACATTTGTGACCATTCAATTATTTTTTAAATCAGAATTGTTGCGGACGCGGCGTCGGTGTCCAGGGATCTACGGTAAAACTGGACAGGACACTGGTGTATACCGACAATGTTGCTGTATCGGAATTAATGGAAAGATAGAATGTACTATTTTGGACTCACACAAGAGTGCTTTTGAAAATGTAAACAGATAGTTTCCTAACATTAAGTTAAGCGAAAATTCAATGACGATAATGTAGATTTGGTATTATTTAATAAATCAAATAGGTACATAGTAACTATTTGCGACTATTTCGCTCAATTTTGAAACTACGAAGGATATAAACTCTACTAGTCTTTAGCTAATGAATAATTTTTCACATAAAATTTGCCATCTGTAACTTACACAAAGTTCTCTATGATCAGATTATTTCCAAACATGTCCCGTTTTCAATCCTATTATATTGAAACTCATCAACATTGCTTTTAACGGCAAATACACTTATTCACGACGTTATTACCAAACCGATCTCCATATCTGATGTTAGTTCACGCGAGGGCGACGGGCGACGGGCCACGCGACGCGACGCGACGCGACGCGACGCGACGTAATCATCGCGATTTTAATTGAATCGCTTCCCGCAGCGCGCACCTATTTGTGGATGTTAAACAAAAGATATGTGTGAAATGAAAATAAAAGGTATTCGGATAACGTTTTATTGGTTTTTGGCAATGTGGTTGTGAGCGAGCGAGACGGAAAACGGCCATGCGAGCGAATTGACTCATCAAGTTTTTATTCCACAAAGGAATGAGGTGGGCGTCCGCGTATATCCGGATGGGGGGAGGGGGGTTACATCAAATCTTTTCAAAAGAACATCAGTTAAAACGAAGATCAAAAGATAGGTGTTTATTCTGCGCGGGTGATTATGCCGCTCGGCTGGACAAGACCGGCTCTTCTTAATTTAAGAGAGAAAATAATGTCATTATAAATGGACACGGTCAAGAGCGAGTTGGTTCGAATTTCGTGTGCCTCGTATTTAAATAAACTTCCTTTTTGATTGATCGAGGTCGGGTAAATAAATGTGAATCTTTTATTCAAGCAGTAACCGATGGCCAGTGATGTGTTTGCATAAACGTAGTAGAATAAAACAATTATTGTAACTACTAGAACGGAATGAACAAACAGTTCTCCATTCATAACTAACTGAACGCAGACTTTTAAATCTCTGACTGAACGTGTCATGTATGTATTATTGATTTTCTATACATTATAAAATGGTTGTCATATATAGTATATTGTGTCATGTTTTTCTCTCGAATATGCAAAAAGACACAATGCAAAGATAGTAAGCACCAATAAAAACATCGCGTCAATCCAATAATAAATATCTTGTTTAAAAATAATGTAAAGGAGATTTTTAGTAAAGTGGTCCACCACGGAGTTAGTTGACTGTTACCTATACTTACGTTAGTAAAGTTCAAATACAGAGTGCATAATTATTCAGTGAGCCGCGATGCGGTTATTTTTAAAAGGAAGTGAGGCGAGTGAGTGGGCGGACGCGACCGCAGAATATTATTAGACGCTACGACTTCCCTTACACAAGAAGGATTGTTACAATTTCATTATACATTATTTATGTTCACTAACGGAATAGAACGTTAAGAATAGATTTTTGTTATCTTCTGATATTCATGGATGCTATTTTGAGTAGCTGTGAAATAAGTTAATTGGCCATGTTGTGTTATTGGATGGAACAGTTTTATGTTATATTTTTTCTTCTTTATGTTTCGTGTAAGTGTGATCTGTTATCTCTTACTGTACCTTTCAATATTTTTTAAAATATTTAATTACTTTTTTAACGTTATTTGTATTACATCTCCTAAATTTGAAATGGTTTGTGAATAGTCTAATTAACGTACGTATTCAAATCAGCTAAATATATGTTCATACCTATGTTCCGGCAAATAAATATATAATTCACTAGCTTCCGCCCAGGGGACCTTATATTTTCCCGGGATAAAAAGTCTATAAAAAGCCTATGTTCTTCTCCATACCATAGGCTATCTGCATACCAAATTTCATCGTGATCGTTTCAGCGGTTTAAGCGTGAAAAGGTAACAAACAAACAAACAAAGTCACTTTCGCATTTATATTATTAAGTTAGGATAAGTTAGGATTAGGATTAATTCATTTTCAATAACAATAACCATCTCTCTATTAATAGCTAAATTCGTTACAAGAGCTAGGAAGCAACTGGCTCTCAAGTGCGATACACAGAACTGATATTTTTTTTACAAGTTCAATTAGCAGCCTCGCTTGTTAATTTTAATGAACAAAACGAATGTCGATCGCACGCTTCAGGCTCAATAGGTACAAGCGTCTCAAATTGAACACACTCGAATAAAATCAAAAGGAGAAAATATTTTTTCCGTGAAAAGAGGCCAAGAGCTCTCTAATGATATTATTTATTTTTGACAAATTGCTTAAGGAAATAGAAAGATTTTAACCTAGATGTAGTGAAGTGCGCAATCATTAGTGCGGCTCTTTGGGTCATGAATCATGAGTTTTATGGAGCGTTCACTCAAGAGCGAGGCGATATTAAATATATCAATGAATGAGACGCTCCACTCCTTCCCTCTCTCCTCAAGTGAACAAATGACACTTTAATTAATGCTCTATGCATGTCCACAAGCCGAGAATAGGTCACACACAAATAGTTAAGCAAGTTACACGTGAAAGTTTGTTTTATAAATGATCAGGGAAATTCCTACATGTTTCACATGAAAAACATTCAAAAGATTTGAATTAAAAGAAATATTTAAATTATGTAATGCTGTGGTTTTGCCAACTCTTCTCAGTTGAGCGTTGTTTTTCGTACCGAGTCGTAATGTTGACGTTTTATGAGTGACATATAATTAAGGGCCTAGCTTGAATACGTTTGTATTGAGTTTGAACCTAGATAAACTCTGTAAATAAGATTTTTAAAACATTTTCTCTACGATGGCTCGCTCTGTTTGTATAAAGATATTTGAATTGACTATATCAGATATATCTATGACATAATTAATTGAAGCTGTGTACTGTGCGCCACTAGGAGCTTCTCAGGTGCGTTCAAGCGCGTGCGTGACGTCACCCGCCCTAATGTCCCGCATTACCAGTTTGATTTGTTTGATTTGGTTTCAAATGGGTGTGGATGGCCAAATCCTAAACTATAATGAGTAGCGAAAAATACTCAAAGGACTCTCGAGCCCAATTTTGATAGAAACAAAAACTGCATCATTGGATTTTTGAAAAATCAATATCCCTAGCCAGGAATCGAACCCGTTGTTTTTTCAATAAAAAACACAGACTGTATTATTACATTATCCGATAGTGTTGCTAGTAAGGATTAATTACTGGGAATATCCGGAAAATTAAAGGGAGTCAATATATTTTACAGGTCAACGGGGATTTATGATCGAGTGACAAACTGTAGGTGCTACATTTAGTACCTACTCGTATTTACGTACTATTTTAGTTCTCGCCGTGACAAGTTGTAGTTAGATTTACCGCGAGCAAGAAGACACTTGCCTTAATATTTATTTTAGTGGAATTGCTTCTGAAATGAAAGTTGTCGCAAAGTTTCGCGCCATTTAAATGTCATTCCCATTTAAGACACGAACTACTTCGCGTCACATTTTAATTGCAAGCGCTACGTTAAGGTTTGTTCAACTAAAATTGAAACTTCATTAGCGCGATGCAGAACCGATTTTTGTTTACCCGCCGCCGCCTCGGCGACGTCGATTTTACTTAAACTTTTCATTTTATTCCCATTAAAACTTGTTTATGATTCGACGAAGTTTGCGATGAGTGAGCGGCAAATTCAAATTGACGTTCCAAAACGTTTAAATATTCATTAAAGCTAGTGTTGCCGATCGGCGCTCGAGTGGCCGCGAAGGTTGCCGAGCCTGCCCGAGCTCTCCCGACCGTTGTTTACAATACTCCACTTAACAAAACATCCATAAGCTACAGTAACAAGCGGCGCAAGCGGGATCCCACCTCGATAACTGTTCGCTTGTATTTGCACTACTCTGCGGCATTTACATTCCGCTCCGTATTTAAATTATACACTCGCCTACGATTTGTGATTTATTTACATACACTCAAACAGCGTTAGCTTTGCCTCTCCCTCCCTTTGCAGTCAACAAATATATACGTCAAATTTAGTTAACGGCTTACATCCGACACTCAGTCATAAAACGGAGAGAACACTCTTGTCGTTTACACCTGCTACTTACAATAGTCTGTGACGTGTTGATGGCCGGTTTATGCTTCGTAGTATACCTAATAGTAATTTCTTTACAATTATAGTAAATTTGTCAACAGGGAAAACCCGTTATAAAATGGGATCATTGTGTAATTTGCCACGCACCATTCTGTATATAAAAGACGTTCATGTGAATGGCCACTGCGTAAAACGTAGAATGTCTCATTCGTTCAGAAGACGGTGCGAAGTATCATAGATGAGTAAAGCTATGAGCAGAGTGGACATACCTTTGATGAGGTGCGCGGCGAGCACGAGCACGGTGGTGAACGCGTGCAGCCGCCACGCGCACGCGCACATGTTGCGCGACGCACCAGCGATGCGCCACTAGTAGTTACAGCTCTGTAACAAAAGACAAATAAACCTGTATGAAACTACTTTCACTTTGTGTTTATTCACTAAATGAATTTATCACTTTTAAATTCCATAGATATTGCATTAATTGGCGTAAATTGATTTAGTGTAATGTAAAGTGTAGGGACTCGTGGAGAGTAATGAAACTTCTCGTGGATAATACTGAACTACTATATACTATTTATGTTAGACTTAGTTAATTTACCTGTCCGACCTCAGCACCATTGACACTACGTGATGTATTCACTGCCTAGAGGTCGGCACATAAAGGTTTTAATAAAATTTATTATTTCTTAATATAATAACACATTTTGCATGGTGGTAGAGTACTTTGTCGTATCCGACTGGTTGGCTACCAACCCTCATGTTGAAAATCAGTCACCAAACATCTACCAGTATGTTCCAGCAGCTGCACTTGAGAGCTAGTTCCTTCAAGGCTTTGTGTGCTTACCACCTTCGGCGACATCATCACTTACCATGGTGAGATTGTGGTCAAACGCATGTTTATAATTAGTAAAAAAAACAGGTACATAACAGCAAATAGAACAGTGTACGTAAATACTAAATAATTAAAAACTATATAGTACAAGTCTAGGGCTCAGCCTTGAATATGCAGTCCACAGTGGACTAGTATGGTCGCTGATACTTGCCCTAGCCATACAAAAGAGTAATTATTATTAAATATATAGTTAACAACAAATGTAGAAGAAAATAACAGCGACAATGTAAAATGTATAATATATATTTTGATACACAAAAATATATTAAATTTACAATATTTTAGGATAATACAAAATAAACTAAATAGATTTACGATGTATAAGAAATAATATAATTTTTATACAATAATAATATGAACGTGGATTAAGCAGGCTTCCGATTACTGCATGGTAAGTCAATTAAATCAATTGATTTGAAAACTATAACAGATATATAATGTTTTAATGTCCGATCAACAATATAATAAAACAAAAATATATTTCCAAGCTTTTTGGTACTTTGATATAATATAACGAACTAAATAGAATCTTAAATAATATATGGTGTATTTTGACACAATAACTAACAATAGACAAGTATTATAAATGACTGATAAGTAGATGGTTGTATCGAATCAATTACTTCGAGTCACGGCATCGATACTATCGCGTTATTACAATGTTATCGATAGGTGGGTGTGTAGCTAATGCTCATTTATTATACTTCTGTTCACATTCATCGAGTAGAAGTAATTAAAAAAATAAGGTACATATAATTCAGAAGATCGGAACATCGCCAATGTTCACAAGTTAGTGTCATCTTTATCATCATCGTGATGGACGTTACTGTAATTAAAACTTTTCAACTTGAACGCAATATAAAGTTCAAATTCGGATCCTCGGCTGAGCCCCTACCGGGTGACTCTGAGCGCTGGATTTGTTTACACGAACCAAAATGAAAGTTTTCATCCATAACAAAATAACGGAGCTTGTATTTTGTTTGTTTGTAAGCAGGGCACCCTTTTGAGAGCCTAAATGTGTTAGGTTTTATATACTGTCCATACAATATTCCCTTACGCACTTAAAACTTCTCCGAAACTGTTAATAACTAAATAATTTAAATTTTCAATAGAAGAGAGGTTTCAAAATAATATTCTATTAATAGTATATACTAAAATAAATAGAAATTCCATTCATTGGAATTTGTACATAGGGTAAAAGTTTGTAGGATTGTTTGTTGGTTAATAAAGAAACAAAAATACAACCGCTGACTATCAGGCGGGCCATATATTTATTCGCCTTGGTGGTATAAAAATTAAAAATAAATAGGACTTTTTAGAAGCTTTTAGAATGCGAACGGGGCTAGGGCAAGCAATCTATAAAATGTAACACGGTCGTGAACAATAACACACGTGTTTACTCGAAACAGATATCCAGGAGATAATGAAGCAGCGGATGAGGTAGAGGCGGAGGAGAGAGTGGAGGTAGAAGCGGAGGCGGGGGCGGGGGCGGAGGAAACTAAACAAAAGAAATAATAATCTGTCGTAAGGACACAAGTTTGTTCGCAACTAGTTATGAACATCACCCATTTGATTGAGATGGAACTTGTTACAAAGTGGACGTGTTGAGATTGTATACATGGTTGTATTTGGTTCACTACTTTAATTACAATGTATTAAAAATGTAAATACCTATGTATAAACTTCACACTGTTATTCAAAAAATTCTTCACTTTTTAGAATTAATAGGATAATGTTGGCAAAAAATGTGGGACATAATTAAAGGACAAGACGTTGCCACGTTGATAAGAATGCTTTCTTCAAGTCGTTAAAGCGACTACACAAATCGTTTGACACACACCCAACAATCTTTTTTGTATGTGAGTAACACAAAGGAACATACAATCCTAACATTCGTAGACAATCGTCGTGTTTCAATGTATGTCCGTGCCTTTAGAGATCTGGTCATCGCACCGGTGCAAGCCACTGAAAGCAGCTCAGAGATATAACACCTGAGAGCTTGTTCCAGGTATGTACTACCAAATTCTACTATAAACGTACAATTTAAAGCTCGTAGCAAGCTGTACCTAAATTATCTTTACGAGGCCCATCAATAAACAACAACTGTAAAGTGCGACCGAGCCGAGCCGAGCCGAGGGCCGACGATGTTAATGAGTGATTCAGGCCTAGGCCTTTATAATTACCCACTAAATATGGCCCATGAAATATTCAGCCGTCGTTTATTTACTAATGGCTCTTGAAATATATCAAGGCCGACCGGCCCCGGCCCCGGCATCGCTAATCATACTCTATTATTATTTGAAGTATGAATTACTGATCGCTCGTTATATAAAGTTTTTTCATTGTTTGTTCCAAAGTACGTAAAATATTCAGTCGGTTATTTTATTGACATTTATTATTATATCGTTCACTCCATCGCCCTCACCGCGGAATTTAAATTACTTTAATAAATTCACAATTTGATCTACCAAAATGGTCAAAAATAATGTATTTATCAACAAAAGCTTTCTATTTGATTAAAATAATGAAATCCGGAATATTGATGGAGGTAAATAATTTCTGGATTAATTTTATTAATACTCATTACTGCGAAATTTGACCGTCCGGATACCTACATATACTGTGTAAGTGTGGTGTGGATTGTGCATATAACAATTCCACATAAATTTGGTTGACAAATTATCTTTTCATCCATATATATTTTGTTACTAGCTGTTCCCCGCGGTTTCACCCGCATCCCCGGGATAAAAAGCCTTCCTCACAAATTGGGCTATCAAATGCAAAAGATTTTTTCAAATCAGAACAAAAAAGCTTTCTCCTTTATTATATTGTATAGATTTCGATTACTGATAATTTCAATGATTGAATGAATGAGAGAGTTGTATTTCTATAACCTCATACGAAGCTAAGGAAAAAATATTTGTTGCCATTCATAGATTCCATTTACTCTTCACGAGGTTTTCTTGGCAAAGAGTGTGCGGCTTTATCTGTAATTCACACATAGCTACAATAATGTCGTATTACAGTGTCGCGTAACTCTGGTCATACACTTGTACACGCTCCGAGATATACCCGAAGCTGCATTTAAAGTTTTGTTTAAAAGTGTTTATCTCCCATCTCGACCATGTTTCTAGACGTTTATTTGTTAATATAAAGATATTTTCAAAGCGACAATTCTGTTAAAAGCTTTTGTTTGTGTTGCTTTTATAGAAGCCGTTTGAATACAACTAGAACAATCACAGGTATATTTAAAAAGCTTTATCTTAAATACAATTTTCTGCACTAAAAGCTATTGTCGTCGTTACGAAAACCTCTATTAGCGAGCTTGGACTACGTCTATACAATAGTTAGAATAATACTACGTTTGTTTATTGTATCTTATGGGTATAATTACAATAGTGTTGTTGTGAGTCACGGCCAGACATCACCATTAATAGTCAATTTGTGTAACAGCATGTATCGGATGACACGTCGCGGTCGGTCGGGTCGGTAGATGTGAACGCGCCATAAACTCGGCCAATCAACGTAATACGCAATCGGCCGGTTAGCTGGCAGTTAACGCGACGCGCTAATTGCCTCCGGAGCGGTGTAACCGGCCCCGAATGGCCCCGATCACATTAATAATGTAACCTTTATGAGGTAGGTCGATGGGTTATTCCATATTGACATTTTCATAATTTGTTTGTCTGAAAAGTGAGCGGACATTGACATTGATTTAGGTATGTAATGTATGTATGTTCGGGAATGAATTTGCATTGACCTAATATTGTGCTAAGTGTGGGTTAATATTATGTTAGGTTACTTATTTGCAGTTTTGAGCACTTTTTGTAAACAAGTCGAACTAATTCACTATATAATGTTGATGTTACTCTCGAATTGAAACCGGGACAATTGTATTTGCCTTTATAAAGCGGATGAAGTCGAGAGTCAGAACAGACAGGCTTTTACACGAATTTTCTTTGAGAGATTAGTATAAAACTAGTCGATGCAATCCTAAATAAGTAATCTGAAGCACTATTTATGTCCAGCGATTGTAAAACAATGGCAGTTCTAATAAAATAACCGACACAAAAGCAAATAATCGGCGGCCGCCATTCGGCACCGAGCCAGCCGCTTGAGACGATACCAATCTGTGATCGGAAACGAATCGATTTGATATCGACTGTACTCGCTTCTTTGGATATAGACGTACATAGGTAGCAATTTCACGAATGATTACCACTTTTATTTGTTCTGGTCCCGATGCAATAACTCACATAAAAAACACTTTTTTTATTCACATGTTCATAAACTAGTTAAATCCACCCACTTCGCTTTGGCTCAATTTAAACCTCGCGAAATTGTTAGAATTTCCCGTGCACGTGGGAACTTATCGATATAAAAAAACACTTTTAGAAATGCATCGTTGTGTAAAAAATTGACTACTTTTTGAATTTTACGGACACAAACATTATAATTTTTATATAATATAAAGAATGCAATCATAAAATGTAAAATCTCTTAATTTTCAAGAGATTTTCTTAAATAGTACTCAACGAGTAGGACATTGAATCATATATGTGAGAAATAGTATTATTGTTTATATTGTAATTACATTCCAAAGCTTATTCTAAACAGCTCGTAAAATATAAACTTAATTCTGTTCTGTGTTTAATAAGTTACGGCAAAGGAAGAGTGGGAAGGCAAATCAGCGAAAATAAAGCTTCAAGTTTTCCTTCCCAGCTAAGCCAAAAGTCAGTAGGTATCTGCCAAAATACTTACAATGTTTTCTCATTTTGTAGAGATTAAAGGATTAATTATATCAAAGTGGAAACGAGAACATTAAATTATAAAAATAGCATCCAATTATACTTGCTCTGTTGAACATTGTACCATTTATCATTCAGGAACATTCAAATTAATTATTAAAAAAGAATTAACTTTCCAATTCAGGAAATCCTTTCATTTTGAAATTAGGAAATAATTACAATGAATTTGTATGTTTAAGGTGTTCTTTCCATTTGAGATGCAGCTATTTACCCAACATGTCAAAAAAACTGTATTTCCACATAATATTTTTATAAGTAAACTTTTAAACGGAGGATATAATAACACTCTTGTATTTTTTATCAATGAATTTTCACAAAAACAAAACAAATCCTAATTCAATAACCATTATGCAAAAATAATTACAATTTAAAAGCCTCAGAAAAAGGCACCAACAAACCGTGTTTTTGTGTAATAAATAAAATGTTGCCCGAAATAACTGATCCAAAATAGAAAAAAAAAACAAATTTTCAATAATATTATATTGTTGTCGGTGACTAACTCCACAACGCCACCTGGCGGCTGTCATACACAATTTATTATTCATATTTATGAGCGACTGAGCTTTAAACCTAATGAGCGGTGAGTTTGTCAAATATCATTATTATTTCATTAATTTAACACTGAACCTACTGATCATTTTCCGGGGACTTTATTTAAATATACTTATGTATCCTTTTCGTAGAACAAAAAATAAATTAAAGTAAGAAAGGGAAAGTAGGAAGCTTACAATTTTAATTCAGTTTACGCTGCAGCGTCGAGGAGTCGGTCGACGCACACAGCAATCGCAACTTTCAATAAACCACTAGGGTAATAAAGAATACAAATTGCATACCAATTTGTCGCGACTTCAAGTCGGTCCCGCAATATACCGTCCCGTAGCCGTCACGTAGCTCCGTCGTAGCACTACAGCTTTCTTGCTCGCTACGTGACCGCCCGCCGTAGCATCGTAGCTTCGTAACTTCGTAGCGCACATGCAAATATTAGGTTGGGAATACGTTTGCTTGTAAAGCATGTGCTACATACAGTAGATACTATTTACATTTGAACACTGAACATTTTTGAGAGATATGCATGATTTTTACCAGAATGTTGGTAGCAGGTGGTCCATTTACCAGTATCACAAAATACGAAAATATTGTTGAGAAAAATATGATGTGAAGTCAAGTGGTGTGTTCCTAAGCATAAGAAACCTAACCTAATTATTAAAATCTGTTCACACTTTATAGACAGTAAAGCGTAGCGTAAATATTTTACCAGTACGTGCATGCCGCGTAAATGTATTCCCGGCTTTATAGCAGCGATGTCGACAAGGCAGTTTTTCTGCTCGCACGTAAAATATAGCGCGAGGAATTGAACAAGTTTTTATGGAGTGGCGTGTGGAGCGGCGCTTATGTGCTTAGCTTGTGCGGTAGGATGATACCTTTTTTAAAAATGTTAATCAACTAAATGTATTATAAAATTGTTGACTTAATTTTTACAACTTTAATTATTTAATAAGTCCATATTCAAGCAATATGATTATTTCACTGCTAACAACCAGTCAAGTATATTATTTAAAGAGCTCTATATAAATACTTGCTGTCCACCGCAGTTTTACCCGTAGCGGTATAAAAAATAATTAACGACCGATTCTCAGACTTACCAAATATGCACAAAAAAATTCATAGGAATCGGTCAAGCCGTTTCGGAGGAGTTTGCAGACAAACACTGTGACACGAGAATTTCGTATATTAGTAAAGATGTGAATATTTTAAATTAATAGATAGTTGACATTCAAGTTCAAGTCTAAGCCATTTATTCAATTTAAGCCATAGGAGGGCACATGGACTGAGGAGACTCCAGCAAGAAAATCAGCAATTTTTAAGATTAAAAAATGAAAAAAATTACACATTTCATATAACTTAAGGCAAAATAAATTTTCAAGTTAACGTTGTCATGCCGTTATAAAAGCATCACATATAAAACACTTTCAAAACATGGCGTCGTTTCGCAAATGTTATAAATTTTACAGCGAAATTATGAGAATATATCATAAAAATCTCTCGTATAACATACGTTGTTACAGTACATTTACCTTTAGCCAGTGTTTTTTTTATACAAACTTGAGGTGTTATTCTTACAGAGCGGTAGATAAATCGCTCGCGGGAGCGTTTGTAAATTTAATGAATACCGCGAGTGCGAGCGAGCGAAAATAATAACTTTTTCACTCACCGCATCTTGGAACAAGGAAATATGTACGTCGTAAACACACGTGGAGTGTGGAAAGTGGAGTGTGGAGTGTGGAGTGTGGAGCGTGGAGTGTGGAGTGTGGAGCGCGGAGTGTGGAGCCGGCAGCCAGACGAGATATGTCGCCGGATATTGTTTTAGACGACGATCATCTTTTCTGATCAAAATGACGTCACGGGAGATACGCGCGGGAAGCCGAGGTTTGTGTTTCAATCAGTGACGTGAGCCAGATGACGGGAACATGTCACGTAGTACTCGTATATGTGAATCTATTGCAGGTGTTTATTTATATTTTGAGACGCTTTTCTGATTTTATAGATTGGAGAGATTGTTTTCAGTAAAATAAAGTCTGTGAAATGTCGCAGGTGGTAAATTAATGGAAATGTAGAAGACCGGAAGATGTGGAAAATATCCAATAGGCTTGTGTTTGACCACAATTTTACTCCGCGGTAAGTAATTTTGTGGCCGAAGGTGATAAGCCAACTGGCTCTCAAGTGCAACTGCCGAAACACATCGGTAGGTGCTTGGCGATAGATTATGAACTCGTATGTAGTACCCAGCCAGACGGGTACAAAGTACCCTACCACTGAGCTATGGTTCCCTCACGATGGTTTCCTTCACCGAAAGCTCAAGGTAATTGTAGAATTCGAACCTTCGTAACGGCATTCAAATTCACTACCACTGAGCTGTCATACCAATCAACTCTATACATTACCTGCTCTGATACCAATCTTTCACGCTTGTTACGCCAATAAAATACATAAAAACCATTTATTATAAAATTAATTGAGTAGGTACATCAAGTATTCAAATAATTGGTTTAGCCGCGAGTAAATATTAATTATTTTTCGTTAATTATACGGTGTAGGAATTGTTACTAATGAAATCATATTGCCGGCTGATATACATACATACACGAGTATATACTTGTAATATATCAAGAAGGATTTATTGTACACGTGGCTATCTAGTCATACTAGTGGTTATGAGAATAATCTTTTGATGGTAACAACATTATCTTATCAATCTTTATGTTAAAATAGCTTTCTCCCCGCGTTTTTACCGGCGTTCCCGAAGGATGTTGTGTTTTTCAGGGATAAAAAGTAGCCTATAGCCTTTCTCGATAAATGGGCTATCTAACACTGAAATTTTTTTTCAAATCGAACCAGTATTTCCTGAGATAAGCGCGTTCAAACAAACAAACAAACTCTACAGCTTTATAATATTAGTACAGATATGTTTGTTAATTTTCACGAATTAACTTATCACTATAAAATTGAACACAAAAGTAGCCTATAATATGAAAAATATAGAAGAGTTGTCTTACAAAATCATTCATTTATCTCGACGAGCCCCCGGTACGTACTGATGTACGTTACTATTTGACTCTACCACTGCTATATATTTTTTACATCTTATTTTTAAAATATAATGTTACGAAGAAAAAATCTTAATATAAATAAGTCTACTTGATATTATTTTTTATTTGTTGAAGATGCTATTTAAATAGATACGGTATTATATTGTAATTGGACGAATAAACTGATTCGAAATTCAATAATAACACACAAATAATTCGCTAAACAAATCTGAGTCGTGAAACTGGATACATTATTGAGTAAAGAAGCGAATACACTCAACATAACAAAGTGTCAGCAAACATCAATCAAGCAGTCTGTCTGCCTACAGCCGCGCTCATTCTCTGAGGATTACACTTTTTGTAACGATTGAATATCTTGGAGGAAATGAACGATTCGGCGGAGCTCTGCTGGAAGGACGTTCGTTACTAAAAAAGGATATTAAATATTAAACGCTACGTATTCTGTTCGTATTGATTTATGGAATCTCATCACGTAAATGTAGATATTGACGTGTTCAAGCGGAATAATGATAAGGGAAGTTATTGAGCGGCGATCACATTTTTATATGCTTGATTGGTACCTCTGCCTATCAGGCATATCCGTAATTGTCTCATTTATAATTGTGTTGTTTCATTTAACGTTATTATTGCATTGTTTTAAGAAAGATATATTCATATAATCAGGCCCTAATAGGTTATGGCATCATTGGTAAGATACCTTACCTTTTACACGATAGGTAGCGGGTTCGATTCTTACCAGGACATACATTTGTGTGTATGAACATGTGTGTCTGTTTATTCTGAGTCTGGGTGTAATTCTATTTAAGTTTTCTCCAAAGTACAAGCTTTATTTAGATTGGATTTAGATAGCCTTGTAAAAAATTATAACCAAGTAGACTGTCGACAATGACGTACTATATTAAGGAATAATCAATGAACTAACTTCAAATGATATGTGATATACCGAGATGTCACCGCGCAGCCAATCAAACTCATTGCTCTAGAATTACCTACCACTTAGTTAGTTTTAATGTGTTTTAATTACTTCATATTGCCGTAATAGCACGGCAGTCGAATTGACGCCGTCAACTGAGTGGTAATTATATCTCGACAGAATATTTGTGAACAGCGTAGGATCAAAGCGGCGTGAGTCTTTTGAATCTATGTTCAGTACAAAGTAATCTACTATTATAATAATATAACTTAAATAAAAAATAAGTAGCTTTGATTGATTGAATCAATTTAATTAGAATCATGAACCTATGTGACATAAGGTTTAATTTTGACTAATACAATGTATTCATCAGACGATGTTTTGATTCTTATTCTATATACAGGCCTAAGAAAGTTTCTTAATTACATAATATGTAGATTTCATTTATTATTATAACATAGGTCGTGATTTATTTTAGTGATAAAGCCGCCCATTGTGACTCTGTTATAGTTTCTTTTTCATGTTGTGTACAGTCAGCGTCAAAAGTAGATGGGCACTTTAGTACCCTTTCATAATCATCTATTGACATTTTCTTGACAGTTGTATGAAAATTATGAATTGAGTAATGTGACACGGTACTAAGTGCAAATCTACTTTTGACGCTAACTGTACCATGGTACATGGTGTGTCGATAAATGGGCTATCCAACACTAAAATATTTTTTTCAATTGGAACCTGGCTCTCTAAAAAGGCCGCTCAAGCAATATTGCTAGTGCAATTCATTTTTCGATTTCCCGGCAGATCCTACTTATTTCAATATGTTTTATGTAAAATATCCATAAAAGATTTGGTGTTAATAATCTGGCGTAAATTCGAAAAAATTAGTAGTTCCTGAGATTAGCGCACCAAACCAACAAACTCTTCAGGTTTATAATATTAGTATAGATCTATATATCTTATGTAACTTCATAATAAATAAAACTGGCTATAGAGACA
This sequence comes from Tetheella fluctuosa, assembly GCA_951216915.1. NCBI lineage: Eukaryota > Metazoa > Arthropoda > Insecta > Lepidoptera > Drepanidae > Tetheella > Tetheella fluctuosa. Next base: position 11,417,740 of record OX578229.1, on the reverse strand, counting down.
CATTTACAGGCCGATATAAATAAAGAAAGTCATCCAGCTTTTAGTGAGGACTACACTAGCCGAGTTACTTCAGCTATAAACTCCGATGCGGCTAATTGCTTCCGACAGTTTATTGTTAGGAATGGAGTACTGCTACAACTCCACCTTTACATTACTTCCTCCTTTTTTACGGTATTTTCTAAAGTTAGCAGTAGATGGAAATAGTTGGGTACGGATATGCTATAAGTGACGATAAGTAATTTTATTTTCAAACATATGAACTACAAGAATAAAGCAAAATTAATTTGGTATTATACAATTGGTAAATGGATTTTGTTTAATGATTGATTATTTTAAAGACTACCTGACAGTAAAAGAGAGGAATGAATTGGAGGAATAATCCAATTACAGTCTCGCTTTGTCCACGACTGCAGTGAAAATTCATAACTCATATCTTTTTTAAACTCTTTAGTTACATTTTTGTAAAGAGATTTATGTTTCTTTTTACATTGGATACGCTACATTTATCTCACCGTCTAAGGGGGCCAAAGCAGTAATCGGATTATGAACTGCAACTACTTGAAAACATCGGTTGGTTAGCCACAGACTGACTTTACTATAACTTCTTTAGGATTCGTTTTTTTATCGAAAACTCTTTTAAATTGTATAATTGAATTGAAGTGAGAATCAGTTGCCTTCTAGGCTTTGTAAAGGTTGGCAATACATTAGTAATCTCCCTGGTATTATTAGGTAATATCCGCAGACGTAAGAGGCATTGCCATACATGCCTATCAGCCTATTGACAAAAAACAAGTAGATATAGCCGCGATCTTTACTGCATCGTCGGACATCACTACCACTATACATATGTGTTCCAGTGCGTGAGTTAAGTCGCCAGAGGTCATCGAGGAGGGGGGAAGGCTCGGCAACGCGTGAGTGATACCCCTGGTGTTCCAAGCGTTCATAGGCTACGGTTACCCGCTTACCATCAGGCGGGCCGTATGCTTGTTTACCGACTATGTTGTATGAAAAAAAACCAACTAAACTAAGAACCACACAGCAACAATTTCTCTACATTAAAAACGATACGATACTAAAACAAAACGGAAAGCAAGAATATGCACTGTTTACGACAGTTGTAGGAGTTGAGAGCCACTACAGACGTAAAGGTAACATTAACGACGCTCTTACTGTAACGTTGAACGTAAACAATGTTACGTTACGTTACGTTATGATAACCATGTCAGATTAACTTCACACGACGAACGTTCACTTGTAACGATCCTTTGATGATGTACTCTTTAAAGTTTGTGATGGCGTACAACAACATTGAAGCACGTTATAAACTTAGTGAAAATTATTAAGCTTTTAAGAATATCATAACTCAGTGGCAGAGACGTTGAATGCCGTGGTAAAAGTTGCGCAATGGTGGTAGTTACCTGGTACTTTATGGTATCCACCTGGCTTGCCACAATCAAGTATAAAATATGTGGCATTGTGTACTTACCACGTTTGGCCACATCATCACTTACCATGATAGTGGTTAAAATAGATCAATTATATGATTAAAAATAACTAGAAGTTTAACATGACAGGTTCAGGGTTCATAGTTTCACATTTGCCTCTATATTTCGTAAATCTTGTAAAACGAAATTAATACGTACGTACACCTAGAGCAGATTTTTATAATTATTTATTAAGTACATCAAAGTATAGTGAAACAGGCCATCAATACATCTATACTAACTTCTGAACTAGTGTTTAGAAATTTTGCCATCTATAATATTTATAATTTAAACATTACATCATCAATCGCGTGAATTAAAATCCGAATTGTTTGTGGCCATCCCATCCGATATCCACCAAACATAAAAATAGATCTTTACCTCATACAAAATACAATAAATAAACCATTTCGGTAGGTCAACGTTACACTTCAAAGCAATCCTATCATTTGTAGTCTTAAATAATCACAGACTGTCAGAGTAGCCACCGAGCGAACGCCCCATCTATAGGCCATGACACTCTCACACCGTCCCACCGTCACACCGTCGTCTCACCATCACACCGTCCGTCCCGGAGGACAATCGACATCGCATTAACTATGTATTAACTTAATAGGTGCGACGGACCGGACGTCACTGGCTTTTTCCTCAATAACATCGCCGCGCCATCGATGTAATAAGACTAGACATACACTTAAACTATTTATAATATTATTATACTGTTTAAATTTGGCTTCAGAAGTGAATAATGGCTAGAATTATTTAATCTTTAATAAGTTATAGACCAAGACCGGACCTATTGGAGATCTTTAGGGGAGGCCTATGTTCAACAGTGGACGTCTTGCGGCTGAGATGATGATGATGATGATGAAGTTACATGGAATATGTCTCAAAAAAAATCAAAGGTATTACCACAGTCTATGTAACTCTTACAGTCGGCCAACGGACAGGTGCAGAGCAATCGTGCAGGGCTTGCGGGGTGACAGAGGAGCGGTACTGAGCCCAAGCTGCCATACACTCGCTTGGGATACAATGCAGCAATTACGGATGCCTATACAAAGCGGCATTTCGCGCGACTTCAAACATGATAGACCACTGTATGTTATTACGCTGTGGTGTTACTAATATTTTAGTGTGTACCTAGGTGATGTTTGAATATGATTTTCCAGTTGAAATATCTCGCTATTATTTCTATGTCACCGCACATGTAGTATATGTTACATCGATGCGCAGGACGTGTTACGTAATACTGTTGTTACCTGCCGAGGCCGGCCTCGCGTACAGCTGTAGCGTCACGATGTAACGTCTCCTTTATATTGACTTCGGTTCCAATGTGTAACACATACTTTCACGCAACAATCGGTGAGAGAATTGAATTTGTACGACGCTGTCGAGTGGCTCGATGTGGGAGGTGTTACGATGGGATTCGTAATGTTCTTTGTAAGTGTTTTTATGATAGGATATTGGTTTTAGAAGACAAAAAGGGTCAGAAGTTAACTAATGCTATTACAAGTTAAGTTGGTTGTTAGATTATTCATTCAATAATAATAATTAGGTACCTATTTCTCTGAAATTTGAACCGATTTTTTTTTATAAAACTATTACAAATAAGAAAATGTTCTCATATTTACAATGTGCAGTGAGCACGTTGTAACAGTTTACTATACAATTAGTTTAACTTAAACGGCAAACTTTACAAAATCCACTTTCTTTCAGAGTATTTTAGTTGAACGTGAGTTTAAAAGCTTAGAAGAAGCTCCTCTGTTCACAAACAACTGTATAATCTTGTTAATCTTCGGCGCGAGTGATCAAATCCCTTTAATTCTTTTAATCCCGGGATTAACCAGATATTAGCATCCTTATCTTTGATTACAGATTATTTACCGAAGCCGCTTGATATTTGCAAGCCTCGAGATTTCATTTTGGAACACTGTGCCCAAGCGGGTAGGTACTTTATATAACAACAATAAAGCGGGCAGTTCATCTCGCCGCGCACATCACTCGACGAGGCGGCCGGCGCGCGGCGCCCCTGACCACGCGCCCTACATTTCCATTTTGTGACCGTCCCAACCGCCCTTTGGCTGTTTTTGTTTCCACTAAACTTTATAACTTTAGGAGTCAGCTCCATAAAAAGAATATAAATTGAGATACATGTCTGTTAAGGCCCCCCGGTCATGATAAAGAGGCCTATTAATCTTGCTCTGTCACGGCCGTCACATAAAATACATTGTAAGTTATTAAAGGAGAAAAATCGGTGTTTACTTATTGAAAGTAGGTATGAGCGAGCGAGTCGGTTGCGAGCAAAAACGACCCTTCCACCGCCGCCGCGCCGCGCCGCGTTCGTGATATACGACTTACCACATAGTTTGTACTAATACGTTTTATGATAATAAATCCTTTTCTGATATTATTGCGTGTAAGGTTCAGTTTAAGAATGCTTTTGAAATCACGTCGTGAGACAGAACAACTGTTTCTAAAGCCTAATGACACGGAACAGGAACACTACAACACAACAGAAACGAGTCCTTGCGCTCTGGAACACCCATTGTTCGGATATCTAGCGCATACAACAATACGTACAAAACTGCGTGTGTAGCGCAACTAAGGACACTCGGGACAGTTTAGAGAGGGAGGGGCACAGGGGCGGGACAGAGGGGGGAGATTCAGCCAGTTGACGTGATATAGAGCCGCGTCTAGGCGAAATCATGCCGTTTGGAAAAAAATAATAGCGTCATATTTCAGCGGGCGCAGTGACGCAGTGCGAAGGCGCTATTTCACGGTTCATTACAGTAATAATGGCCGACATAAAGTGCAGTGCTCGGCGACGGTGACGAAGCGGACCACGTTGGTTTGAGGTGCTCAGTTTGGGAAAACAAATGTTCAGCACTCTTGATCTGTTGAAACTTTAGCTAGAGTTTATGCATCTACATTTTAAGGAGTCACGATACAGAATATTACGGTAATACATAAGTGACAGTGACGCAACAGTTTGGCATTACCTACGCATTTGGCTCGTCTTCTTTCCCGGTAATATCCCGGGACATTTCTTCACACAAATCCAAAATGACGGGCCGGTTGGCGTGGTTGGTAAGATACCCTATCTATTACGCCGAAGGTCGTGGGTTCGAATCCCACTCTGGACAGACATTTTTGTGTGCATGAACATATCTGTTTGTCCTGAGTCTGGGTGTAATTATCTTTATAATTATGTATTTACAAAATAAAAGTAGTATAATGTAGTATATCAGTTATCTGGCTTCCATAGCACAAGCCACAGAGTACATTTGTATATATGGCACAAGCTCTGCTTAGTTTGGGGTCAGAAGGCCGTGTGTGAGGAATAATGTCCCAGAAAATCAAGCAAAACTTGTACTATGAAAACTAGGTACCTAATAATTAATACTTATTGAGATATTTTGACAACAAACAGACCAATAATTATACAAAATATACGATTGGATGGGAATCAAACCGAACTAAGGCGTGATATGATAGTACGGCTATCTAATTGGCCTGTCAAATTTTGACAATTATTTTTAACTAGCTTTCGCCCCGCAGTTTCACCCGCACCAAAAAATCATAAACCAAAAATTCCTTACATGAAAGAAGGAGACACCAACAAACACACTTTCGCATATAATAGGGATTGTAATACCTCGGTTCAGTTTCAATATTATTCTGGCTTCTTAAACTTCTCTTCAATGTATTACATTGTATTACTCGACGGTTATTTTAAAATATGTTCCGGCACAGTTAACTGCAAAGAGTTATAGCGGAGTCTGTAACTGTCGGTGACTAAGATGCTTTAAAATTGTATATCCACAGCAATGTTGTTGCGGCTCCACCATACAATATATCTATAGTCGAGCTCGTAATGCAATTATTTAACTACACACCAGTTTTATGCGTACATCCAAACGACGTACTAATTCTGGTTTATGGTTGGTTACAGCCAGACATGTTCAGACAATTTTATAGTCTTTATGAAATGAATTGACAGTTTCAATGTGACTAAAGTCAAAAGTAAAATCTACAGCGTAAATATATTTTAGAAATAAACAAGAATACATCGTCTATACAGAAACAGATATCTATACAGACGGTGTTGCCAGGCAGATTGTAATTGCGACGTGAAATAGAATCGCATCCTATTTTGAGAACCGGCTTACAATTCAAAGCTGCCTAACTAGTGAAAAAAAGAGCGCGCAGAATACATGGGAACAGAATATTCGTGTTCTCCGCGCTCGCCGGAACAAAAGAATGATCTCGCGATAAAATCAAAAGAACTCCGCAAAAAAGAAAGTTATATCGGTCCGCGACGCACCGCTCCGCTCCACTCCGCTCCACTCCGCTCCACTCCGCTCCACTCCGCTCCGAGGACTCATACTTTACATTACACAAAGCCGCTGTTATTCTTCAACTTGTAAGCACTTATTACTAAGACAAGCTTCATCGGGAAAATATTTTTCTTATGAAACTGGCTTACAAATATTTCGGTTACGTTAACAAAAACTCTGAGAGTATCCATCGTAATCTGTACCCTAGCTGTAATCTGTACCCTAGCCGTAACTTTAGCGGACATCATATTTTATCTGATGCTTTAAGACAAGATAACGGATTATCATAAATTCAGAGCGAGACTGTTTTATATTTTCTGTAATCAATATAAATAAATGAGATTCAAATCAATCTACTTCTGAAGAATTCCTCTAATAAATGCTCAACTTGATAAATTTACAGCAACGGTTCAACATGCCACAAATTCCGAAAGCAAGATCTGTAATTTTCCTACTTACAAAGGAGCGAAGACATCAAAAGCCAATCGTTGATCTCGCAAAATTAACTATTCATCTACTCTGTTTGAACAAAAGAATTTCTCCGGCAGTGAGCCGTCGCTGATCCGGTGATAATTGCGGTTGTGTGGCTCGTACCAGTCGTACCGGCGCGATGTCGGGACATAATGATCTGTCACTTCCTCGAAACAAAGTATCTGGTGACAAACGAAGACACCGGATACACAGTACACGCAGTAATGATAATATATTCTTTTTTTCCTATTACCGACTACATTTGTATCGTGGAGCAAAAATTCTCAACCGGCACACATTTTCCTATGAACGTGACTTGAAACCTTCATAGGTATTTAAGGTTAATACAAAATAGAATAGAAATACACACAACACTACAATATCACACAGCACAGCTCAAACCACTGGACTAATCGGGCTAAAATTTGGCATACAGATAGCCATTACGATGTAGGCATCCGCTAAGAAAGGATTTTTTTTAATTCCACCTCTAAAGAGGTAAAATAATGGTTCGCGGGCGAAACCGCGGGGCGGTAAGCTAGTCAACACATAAAATACAGATATTTAAACATTTCACAAAACGTAACAAATAGCGTAGTTTGACTTGTACCGGCGGCATCTGATCTTAATAACTTGTCACTGTTCTCTAAGCAACGACAGCAAAAACAATAAATGCATAAATAATAAAGATGTTGATGCACTTACAAAGTGAACATTATACTATTTTGTGTCTTCCCAGTAGGACTTGCAGATGGTACTTGTGTCAATACATAATAATTCAGTGAACAAATCGGTTGCACTTATGACAATCGGAAACGATGAATGTTGTTTATAGGTTGCAGTGACAGTTGAGTGGCTACTCGTGTTTAGTGTGCGGCAGCGCAGGGGGTGTAGGGGGCGCAGGGGACGCAGGGGGCGCGCGGTCCAACACACTCACTCTGTAAATAGATCCTTTGATGTCCTGGTGGCTGGTGACGTGAGCGGTGTGACGTCACCTCCGAGCCGAGCTCTACACTCTATCGCTTCACTGAACATGCACCTACACACACTATTTTCATACGTTACACTCTCTCATTCGTTTTACAAGACTGACACTGCATATTTTTATATATGTGACATTATTATTGCTACAATTATGATAAACTTCGCACCAAAGATTTATCAACTGAAAACATTTTCAGACAATCGAAATTATGTAACAAGTTTCAATTTAAATAGAACGCAAACAAAGAATAAGAATAGTAAAGTTTTATTGAAGCAATCAAAAGTAAGTAACGAAAAGGTCAAAGTAAGTAATGCGAATGCCTAGTTTATTGCTTTTAAACTGACCATAAAGTTTATCTTACATGGTGTCGATAAGCAGAGGGCGGGCGAGTGTTACGACTGTGTCGTGAGTGTCGGATATCGCGTCTTACGAGTACGACAAGAGCGCACGCACGCACCGCGTCGCGCACGCCACGCAGCACGCCACACGCCACACGCCACACGCCACACGCCACACGCCACACGCCACACGCCACACGCCACACGCCACGCGCCTGTAAGCGACGGCTCGCGTGCGCCCGTCGCGTCGCCGGGTACCTAAACAAATTGACTTTTTCCGATATTTTGTTTGTGGCCTCCACAATTGCACACAATTTTACATTAATGAGTTTTTGGTATTTATCAACCAAAATTATCTTTATATAGGCTTAATTCGTATTGTTACTCATACTTGTGCAAATATAGTAACTGTAAATTGAACAAACCATGGGTAACATTGAAATTTGAATCAATAAGTAATCTTCTAACAAAACTAGAAATGTAATTCTTTGATGGGCAGTTTTAAAAAATAAAAATTACAAAATAAAAGTTGTACTATAAATACACTTATAAAACAATCAGTAATACTTTACGAGGTTTTACATTCTCGACATATTATTTTTTACTGTTTAAAACTTTATACAAATGTATTTTACGATAAACTTTTTAAACGACTTCATAATTGATTCGAGTTCTATTCAATTAGAATATACGCAACCTCCAATTCGATAGAGTTTATTGTTCATTTCATGTCTGTCCGGTGGTAAATTCAGTAGCTTCGACGTTCATAAGTGCCCTCCTAGGGCCTTAACTGAATAAATGGCTTTTACTTTGACTTTGACTTTCACTGTTTTTTTCTGTCATATAAAGGTGTTGTATTGCAACCTCCGTAAATATGGCGAGAATGTAAAACCATACACTAAAGGTATAAATAGAGTCTAATTAAAATTAACAACATGTTTCACGCTTCGTAAACAAAATAATGTATCCAAATTGTAAAAGTACTTTTTGTTTTAACACTTCCAAGCTATTGTTTAAAATTTTACACCTAAAAAAGGTTTAAATTGTACCTTCGTCAAATTGTTAAAAGAAAAAAAAGTGACATTTACAAGAAGTTAATTATTCGAAGCACGAGCAAACAACGCACATTAAAACTTGGTATTGTAAACGAGCTCATTGCATAAATTATAGCCCGCGGCGAACTTGTACAGGATCAAACAATCAGTCGGAGCTGAGGGGCGCGAGGGGTTCCGCGTACCGTCCCCGCGCCGCCCCGCCCCCGCCCCCGCCCCCGCCCCGTGGCAGACGTGCGCGCTACATCCTCCACGGTGACAGATAAGGGAAGCTTCAAACAGTAGGCCACAGACAGATTTAATTAGTTCCGCACAATACGACATTCTTTATGCTGAACCAAGTCATGTCACGCGTTAAGCGCCTTTGATGATATAATGGTTTATATTTCGACAATACGAGCACGCTTTCGGAATTCAATTACGGGATTATGATTATTTCAGATTGCTTAATCTTTTTTCTAATTTCTTTCTAGGCTTCCTAAAGGTCATCAACAGAATAATCCTCTTGGTATTACTATGTCTATAGGCGATGCGAGCCACTTGCCATCAGATGGACTGCCTGCATATTTCTGTCATAAAAAACATCTATCTACTGTTCCACTAATTCCACTAATAGCATTTAAAAATAGCTATTTTTCCCAATACCTAATTAATTTAATATATTAATATGTAAATACATGAAAATTTGATTTTATGTTCACCTTACATTGTTGGCAGATTAATTAACACAACAGTTAGATGTAGCAGTGGACTCCAAACTAGGGCAAACCGGAGTCCACATCATCTAGAATCGTACATTAAAAAATGTGTCTTATGTTGGCACACCACAGTAGGCGCAGGGTGTAACTCACAGCATCGATATTATGTACATATTCATGTCTAGTTGAAATAAGGCAAAGAAATAATGTTAAAGTCCCTATTTGAAAAAAAAAACATTAAATTAAAAGCCCGATAAAATTTATAAACAAACATAAATAATGATAACAATTGCCATGGCTCCTTATGCAGGCATTCACGTGAGAACAAGCGGAGTCATTTATTTCACCACTTGATGTAATGGCGTGATTTCCCGTGACATAATGAGCGCCCCGTGCCGCGAGCACACGCGAGTCAACCGCCCGGCCCCCGCGTCCCCTCGGCCCCTCGCTCCCACGCCCCTCGGTGCCACTTCATCGTGTGAAATGCGCTTTAATATCATTTGTGTTCATCATTACTTGCCATTACTGGGAGATGAGATCCTATAAAGTGATATCATTGTACTAAGGGTGATTTTCCACTAAACATGCGTAGCGAGTGTTGTGTTGACACCCGTCAGTAGCGATCCGCTTCATTAGAGCTATATGACCTGTTAAGCTACGATAATATCGGGCCGTGGTTGGTAAGATACCATATCTATCACGACACAGGTCGTGGATTCGATTTCCATCCAGGACAGACATTTGTGTGCATGAACATGTCTGTTTGTCCTGAGTTTGGGTGTAATAGTAAATGTAGTATATCAGTTATCTGATTTCCATAGTACTAGTTTTGGTTCGTTTAGAATTAGATGGCCGTGTGTGAGGAATGTCCCAGGATATTTATTTATTTAATGACGTGAGCCTACGAGCTTGCTACATACTGGTGTCCTAAATGACATTCCTCGCTACACACCTCTCGTAGAAAGCCAGTGGCTAGGATTGTGGATCTACGAAGACATGTGTTATTCTTTCTGAAAGTGGCTTAAGAAATTATAAATTAGCACCAATAATGTAAAATAAACTGCCAAGATCTAAATAATCAAAACTGAAATGATCCAATATTTTTTTAAGTAGGTAAGTACAGTTTACGATTTGCATACACACTAACTACTACATACTAACAATTTTCCAAGAAGCCAATTTAGTAATAAAATAGTACAAATACACCGATTAACAAGTTTCCACGCGAACGGGGCCGCGGGGCGGAGCACGCTCAAGTGTACAGTCATCGACACAAATTGCAGTAAACTTAACATTGTGCCCGCGCCTTGGTGTAAGAACCCCGTAGGCCCAACATCGACCGACACCGACTTAATAAGAAATCTTGTTTTCCTTTACACAATAATTTCAGGTTTCGTGAATGGCTTGTTATTAGCGCTCCTCGGTGAACATATTTCTTTACTGAGATTATTTCTTGGGCACTATTTTGTTTTCATTTTAAACTAAGTTGCCTTGGATGTAATATACTTTCAGGTGGGTGTTCAATTTTACTGAGTATATTTATAATTAAGCCAAAAAGGTTTTTCGTTATCCTTTCAACTCTTGCGTGGGTAAAAAGATTCTTACTTGGCCTGTTTTATGTTTGTAATTATTGGATTATCACGTAAGAATCTTCGTAGGGACCTTCGTACCTAAAATAGTAAGCAGTAAACATTGACAGTACATATCCAATTGCAGCATCTCGTTAAATCTATCTTATTATAGAAAAATTACAAAGCCCTGTCATCGCAAATTTAATAATTAATTAAATTACTATAAGTACTGGATCCCTTTTCCACTCAGTTAGCGCTTTTTCCCAATCTGAGACTACTACAAGGGCCAATCGAGCCCTCCCTAATTATTTGCGCAAGACACCTGCCACGGTTCTCAATTTTGACAGCGAGAGGACGACACTCTTTGTCAAACTTGTCAACGAGGGTGCTCCGTGCCGCGCCCCTGCGCGCCCCCCGCGCCCTCGCGCCCCTCCGGCCCACGACCAAGTGTCGGTACGTGACTCCCAGAGCACCGATAAAATTATTCGAACAACCTGTCCTATACATTTTGAACATGTTTAGAAATATCGTGAGGGGGATCCACAACGATGACGTTTCAAATTTATTGTGAAAAAATCAACAACACAGCAGAAAAGTCGTATTTTTGTGAAAATTAAACAAATAAGCAAATACATTCCAGCTAAAAAATCTGCATTCATAAATTTTTTACACTTTAAATTACAGTATCAAAATAAAAGGAAAAGTGTCATAAAAAAGTAAAAGGTATGGTTGAATTGCAAATGGAAACCGTTGGGTCGTCCAATAAATGGGTGTTTCCTTTTGCCTTCTGACAGAATTCCATAAGGCGATGTACGTGAGTGAGGGCGAATGTAGCTGGGAAATATGTTCATAACATATTCCTGCTCATAACTTTTTGTATCTAAACAACCGCAAAACGATCAGTGAAATGGTTACACAAAAGACTTACTTAGTGCATAAACTACACGAACTTCCGCTCTGCGGTTTCACCCGCGTTCTTGGGATAAAAAACCTACCAATAAAGAGTAATTTTATATCAAACTTCATGAAAATCCGTTCAGCCGTTAATAAACAAATACATACAAACGTTCACTTTATTATTGGAATAGTAAGATTACACAAAGAGGTTTTAAATATTTGTATTTTATTTATTATTCAAAAAAATATAAACAGTATAATATATAAAAGGAAAAGTCACCTTTTGACTGACTGATCTATAAACGCACAGCTCAAACCACTAGACGGATCGGGCTAAAATTTGGCATACAGATAGCTATTATGATGTAGGCATCAGCTAAGAAAGGATTTTTGAAAATTCCACCCCTAAGGGGGTAAAATAGGGGTTCGCGGGTAAAACCGCAGGGCGGTAAGCTAGTCATACATAATAAAAACTTTAAAAATAAAAAATAAAGCGATTATATCTCAGAGATAGTGATATTGGATGCCGCACTGTAGGTCGAAGGAAAACATCGTGAAGATAGCAGGTGGTAGGGTAATTTGTTGCACCCGCTGGCTACCTTCAAGTTGAAAATCTGTCAAGCACCTACTGGTGTGTTCCGGCAAATGCACTTGAGAGCCAGTTGCCTTCTAGACTTTAAAAAGAAAAAATCGTCAACAAAACATCCATACAATACTGCACAAATTAAAGTAAATAATAAACTCTTTCTGCCGTCTCTGCACGGCCACTTACTTAGCGCGGGATGTAACGCAGGATGAGGTACTAACGGTAACGAGCTGGGACTGTGGTGTGCAGGCCTGCACGTGGCGGTTAGAGATTACATAATGGTACACCTTGATTAAAAATTGCTCACTCGTACAGAGTTTACTAAATTAAGTCTTAAGTATGGTAGAAATGTATGCAAAAAAACTTGTCAAAAAAATCATTATTCCTCACACACGGTCATCTGACCCCAAACTAAGCAGAGCTTGTACTATGGAAGCCTGATTTGGATTTACGTAGTATACCTAGTATAAAATAAAAATAACAAAAGTAAATTATGAAAATCTAATGTCTGTTTGACACGTATAAAATTGAATACTTTAATATTTTTAATTAAGTTTATATTGATACTAGCGTTTCATTCTTATTCCTGGTATAAAAATTTGCCTATGACCCTCTCCGGTCTATAAACTATATCCATTGCTGCGGGAAAGACGGACCAACAAACCAACTTTCGCATTTAAAATAGTAAAAACAAGGGATTTGGTAAATATTGATCCCATTTTCATAGCAGGTTCGGTTAAAATTCTTAATGTACATTAAATATATTTAATCAGACATTAAAATATCTGAAATTCTGATTTGTATTAATTTATCTCGTTAGCGTGAATAATAACAATAATTACGTGCTTAATTAAAGCGAAGGTAATGAAAAAGCCGAATTAAAAAAGCCAATAGTAGTGTTAGAGTGCGTACAACGAGCAACCATTAGTGAGATCAAAAGATAAAATGTAATCGATCACAGAAGAAAACAAAGCCCAGTTTAATTGTACACCCTCGACAACTATTAATAGTTCAACGATTTTATCATACTGACCTCTTTGTGTAAAACAATTCACTGCTTTTGAAGCTTTTGTAAGTAAATCACTTTCAATTCACGGTAGAAACGGACGCCTGTTTGAACACACGTCTGAATTTAATAAAACGATGGAATTAAGGTCGTAAAAAAAGGGTTACGTTTCCATTTACAATCAAAATATATTCTTGTTTTGCTTTATGCTGATTTGTAGGAGAAAAAATGGAAGCAAAGTTAAACCAATGAAAAGCAGACATGTAATTCAAACAGTATGTTAAACTGAGAATAAAGTCCCATAAGTGAGAAGTTGGGAATGAGAGTGAACAGAATACAAATGAGCTAATTAACAAAACGTAAGATTGCAGGAGAGAGAGACCTAGACGCAATTAGAGCTGAATAAGCTCCGGCACCGTATATCAAGAATACTTCAATGAAGTCTCTGTTGACACTGTGACGTTTAGAGATCTGACTTGTTAAGGAACATAACGTAAATTTTATGGTAAGCATTATAAAAAAAAAGACTAGTCCTATTAGAAATCCTTAGGGGAGGCCTATGTCCAGCAGTGGACGTCTTGCGGCTGAGATGATGATGGTGATGATGATTATAAAAATAAGTTGATCTAGATTACAGGTGATTAAATTAAAACATTATTAAAGATGGTTCAGAAATAAACATGTTTTTTTTTAAAAAGCAAATTCATCAATATATAATATACGAATTTTAAGAAAATAACAAATGAATAAAGCAAAAGATTTTCAGGAGATAAATATCAAAGGTCAAGTAATAAAGTAAGTCAAGAAAAAAGGTCTCTTATATGAGAGGAGCGATTAGCATCCATTAAGGGACAGTTGTTTATCGACACGAGCCGATCCATCAACGCGCCGCATCGCACGTCCGAGCCTCTCTGTCATCATTCAACTTTTAAATTATGTAGCCGATGGACAGATCGGATAATAACTATTTATATGTATACATATTATTATACACGTATGAATAATCAGAAATTTAATTTATATCAAATAGTTTTATTATTCACATTAGATGATGGGAAATAAGCACAGAGAAAAACGTAGAGTAGGTACAAGTATACTATCTCACGAAGTACGTTTATTATGTTTCACGCGTGTACAGACAGGGTTATTTTTAATTCACCTGCAGTACTTTAAGGGGTAGAAGAAGTAGTCTTCAATATGAACTAATTTTACTATGGAACCAAGCTTAAACTCGCAAAAAAATATTTTTATACATTTCATCGAACAATGTTGATATTGTATAAAATGTTTGTATATTTAATCGCAATTTCAAGAATTGTTTACAAATAACCCTGTTTACTTTTAGTTTTTTTTTGTAAACATTCAAGGGTAAGTTATATTTAGATAGAATGAGACTGCACCTTATTATTGTAAGATATAAATTTGTGTAATTAATTAATTTGTATGCCAGTTACTGGTGCAAGGTGAGAATGTAAATAGAATAAGATCTTATTGTATACCACGTTGTTTCGAGCGATACAAACTAATCTATTCTATTATATTCTTAGTCGGAGCATCACTTGAGAACGGTTCGACTTGGCTGATTATTTCTTGTTGTCTCTGTAATTATCAGGACAAGGTTGTATGATTTTTTTTTTGGATAATACATCGAAAAATGATTGTAATAGTCCGAATAAGATTTTTAGGAAAAATATACTATTGGAAAATTTTTAAAATCAGAAATAAATTAAAGTGGGATTTTTGTTTGAACTCAAGACTGATATTTTTGCGTTAGACATCCAATTTATTGAGAAAGGTTATAGCTCAAAAACGCAGATAAACCGCGGGGAATAACTAGTAACATTATAGAACTAAAACAATATTTAATTGGTCACATATTTGTCGACCACTTTGGTTATTCACGAGATCATATAATATTTAAGTTACAAATATGTTTTAGGAGTAAAGGTAAGGGATTTAAATAAATAGTGAAAGGGAGGTCTCTAGATGGGCTGAGTATCAATATTAGCACAAAGTTTCCTCCTACTACAACAATCACGTTGTAAACTTTGTCTATTTCAACTTGTTCGCATTCCGTCAGCTACTATTATTCGAAATATCTCGTTTCTCCACAACATATCCCTGACTGTTCAATTTCTGAGTAAATAACGTGTACCAATGTTACTGTACTCAATCATATTAATATTTATTTGTGAATGTAGCAGTTTTTCTTTAGAACTCACTAGCTTTCATCCCGCGGTTTTGCCCGCATTCCCGTTAGATCTTACGTTTTTATGGAATAAAAAGTTTCCTATGCTTTATTTCAGGATATGATCTATCTTTGTGCCAAGTTTCATCCAAATCCGTTCAGCCATGACGGAGTTGAGTGAACAAACATACACCTCCCCACAGAAACTTTTGTATTTATGATAGTACTAGCATCTGCCCCGCGGTTTCACCTGCATTCCCGGGAAAAGTATTCTACATGTTATTCCAGGATAACAGTATCTATCTATGTACAAAGATCAGCATAATCCGTCAAGCTGTAGCGGAGTTGAGTGGTAACATACATACATACCTACACAAACTTTCGCATTCATATTATTAGTTAGATAGGTAATATAAAGATATATTATGTTTGATTAGTCTTTCTTAAAATTGTAGTTTCCTTGTTTATGGTCAATATGTTTCCGTGCTACCCACGTTCCTGAGAGATAAATTATTTTTGTCTTATTGTTGGAATAAAAAGTATAAGTAAGTTATCTGTGTGCAATATTTTATTTATTTTTCCTGTTGTTATTTTTTTTTACATTGCTTTATAAATTGTTAAACATTTAATGGAAAAAAGCTAACATTGTCAGACTGTCCAAAAAAAAATGTAACCTTGCTGAGTTTCTTGCCGGTTGTTCTCAGTTGAAGGCGGCTTCCGAACCGGTGGTAACTTCAGCAGTTTCGACGTTTATAAGTGCCCCTAGGGCCTAAACCCGCTTTGACTTTGACTTTGAATTACCATTCAAATTCGTTCAATCATTACGTTGCTATTGAGTAATAAACACAATATACTAATGTTAGAATAATGCAAATGATCGGAGCGCATAATGTAAATATATTTAGGATACAATTAAATAGTAAATTGTAATGGTGATGGTGATGGTTTGTCAAAAGTTAAGAATTGAATTTATTCAAGGTATTTTTAAGTAAAAAAAAAATACTTCTTAAATACGAAGTAGAAGTGACATGAAGTTTCCATGCCACTTTAATCAAAAGATAAAAACAATAAACATCAACTGTTGTATGTTCTGATAACGATGTATCGATATAAAAGACATCACGCTTCAGATCCGAATTTCACTAAGGAATAATTACAGCCAATATCTGCCCACTGCTGAGCACAGGCCTCCTTTCACGAATAAGGGTGAAAGGGGAATGGGCAAATACTCCACCACGCGTGCCCACTGCGGATTGGTGGAGGTAGGCTAGTGGTCAACCTACTGTTGGAGTTGTCAAGCCACCTAGGAGGTCTCCAACTAGCTTAACGACCATCACAATTAAGTGATAACCGGGACCAACGGCTTAACGTGCCTTCCGAAGCACGGAAACGCTCAAGATCAAATACCACTAGGCGGTCACCCATCCCGGTACCGACCAGACTGGACGTTGCTTAACTTTGCCGATCGGTTAAGAACGGCTAATCAAGCTACGCCACGAGCGCTTCTAAACAAACACACAAAGGAATAACAATCATAAAAAGGTATCGAGTTGCTAAGGAAATTAATCTTACATTACTAACTCGTGTAGCGTTGAGGAACATGTTAGGTATTATTATTCAATTACAAATATACTATTATTCAATTAGAATCGTCTTACATTATAGGCATGGGAGAATATAACGTACATATTTGGGTAATGAAGCTATTCTTGATGTCCGCACCGCGGGACACTGAGCGAGCATTCAAATATCTTCATGTTTGTATTTATTTACTTGTTAGACAGTATATTCAGTTATCTAAGTATATGTAATATAACTGAAAAGGAAACGCTGCCAGCTCGTTGGGAAAATTGAGCAACGGCAGTGTAAATAAGTAGGTATTATAATTTGTATTTTTTGTTGGAAATGAATATTCTTTTAGAATGTAAGTATCCAAATCAAGTTATATACATAAAGTTAAGCACCCAAAAACTAGTTATAGAAATCAAACAATCGAAACCGGTGAGACGGGCACAACTATTAGAGAGATCCAAATTCTTGACGGTGATATAATTAGCAGCACTGAATTATTCAAGGGCTGAGTGGTAGGGTTGCCGACGGTTGTTAAGGGTTGATCGATGGGCTGCCTCTTGACAATTGTTTAATTATATCAATTGATTACTTTCCGCCACAATTCACTTTGGGTCCTTACCGTAGACATCAAATGTTGCTCCAATTGTTAATTAAAGACCCTTTTACATCGACGATCGGTTTTGGTGCCTCAAAGATAACATTGATTGCAATAAGAAAAGATATTGTGTTTTTGTGCTCTTTTGGAGCCTTCTTTCAATATTGTAATTTCCATCGTATTATTAAAGAGATGTAGATGTCTATTATCTTTTGGTGCCTTTAATTTTCCTTAAATTGCTACAAAGGCTTATTCATTAAATTTAGTTATTAATATAATATTATTGAAAGGGTGTTCTAAAATTGAATAAAAAAGGTGAAGTAAAAATAAAATTGAATCAGCAGCTCAGTGCAACTTAGCACCAGTTTTGTCTGTGTCGATTTATTCGGCGGCCGCTTTCATCGGTGTAGCGTCGTACATTGTGCGCGGCGAGATAGCGAAGCCCAAAACAACAAACATAACTTTATCCCTAACCTTTCGGCGTGGCGTTAAATCGCGTCATAAAATAGTGAAGGTTTATACAGCGCAGCGGGATTGGCTTATCGGTTCCCGGGGGTGCGATCCGGGTCCGGGACGGAGCCGAGCTGAATGTGCTCGGGCCTCGTGTTCCCGAGATTATTCATGACACCCTGTAGCACCATGCCGCAGGATTGTGCTCAACACGATACGTGAAGTGCCCAATAAAATTGATGAGATATTCACAATAGAACATGTTATAATGCAAGATTGTTCGCAACAACTCTCGTAAAACTCTAGTGAGTATGTGAAATTATACTTTGTTCATGAAAATGATCCGCGTGGTATAATATCTGAATGACTAAAACTATGAGATTTATTGATTTCTGGAACATGGATCACTTGAGTTATCCATACTAATCTATACTAATATTATAAAGAGGTAAAGTTTGTGAGTTTGTGAGGTTGTAGGGGGTAATCTTAAGAACTACAGGTTCGAATTGAAAAACTATTTTAGTGTTGGATAGCCCATTTATTGAGAAAGGCTACTGAGGGCGGCTTCTGAAAGGCTACTTTTTATCCCGGAAAAATATAAAGTTCCAGCGGGCGAAACCGCGGGGCGAAAGCTGTTTGCTTTAGTTCCAATTTGATCAAAACTGTTTCACTCCATAAAATCTTTAACGCTTGTATCAAAGCACAAGTAATATGTATTAAATATTTTTAATAATTAAACTTGCGACCCGCACGGGTGCAATAATGTAAGCGCACAAAAATGTTTGTTACGACATCACATTACAAATCTTTGAATTTCTCGGTTTTTCTGTATTATAATATGCATGTATTATACATAAAAACCGTCCTCTTGAATCACTCTATCTATTGCAGAAAAATGCATTAAAATTGCGTAGTTAAAAAGATCTAAGCGAACAGACAGCGGAAGCAACTTCATTTTATACTATGTAATGTAAAGAAAAGATAAAGAAGAAGATTGAGTTATTAGATTATTTGTAGTGTAAGTAAATACTACAATTCTGTGTCTCACTCTGATGTTGATGATGTTTCTCACTCTGATGTTGATGATGTGTCTCACTCTGATGTTGATGATGATGAGAGCCGTCTCCCGGGAATGAAGAATGTTCTGCTTTAACGATCAGTATTGTTCAAGTTATGAAGGTGCGTTGATATAGTTCATGTGTGATTGTTCTTACAATCACCATTATAGCTCAGTTTCAGTTTCCTCAGTGATTCTTTTATTTTTGTAACCTAATCTTGAATATTAACGCCTATAATCTGTGTAAAAATATCAGGTTCCTGAATTTAGTTCAAGAAATGGTTAAATATTGTGTTATGTCGTTTCACTATTGTATCTTCTGAATGGAATTTATTCGAGCGGCGCGTAATCGAGTCCACAGCGGTTTACCGAGCCGAAGAACAGAGACGTATATTATCTTCTGGACCGAGTGACGTCGGTCGAAATGCGCATTAAATAGGGTTATTCGAAGCAATTCGAGTCCGCATATTAGTTTATCGTATCCCCTCAAAAGGGCTAATCCCATTCAACCCTCGGTAAAGCGATTCCGTCGTCGTAGCCTCAAATGCCCCTCGAATGGCGCGGCCTCAACCTGCAATAAGGTTACTACTATTTCTTGGACCCGCTTTGGAGGTATTCTAACTAAACTATTCACCCATCGGATTAAAAAAGGAATCCTCTTTGCTCGGCCGGGGGTGGCTGTCGGCGGCTGCTTATCATTTTAGTTTATTTTTCTCGCTTGCCTCGGTCGCAGTGAAGCAACGGATTGGATTTGCGTCTACGCGATCTCTGGGCTAAGTTTTTAATGAATGAAGTTTTCTCGGAGACATTTCATTATAATTTTCTTTTAATAACGTCTTTCGCGTTGTTCTCCCGCGAGAGGTTCTGCCTACGATTATTCGAATAAACAGACAATTGTGCTTTAGAAGTCGATCTCTCCGAAGACGTCTGCGGGCGAAGTTATATGAGTAATTACGACGTTAATCAAATAGAGTGGGTTCTCTCGGAGATTGAATGTTTTATTCAGAGCCTGGCGTTATCTGTGCCGAGTGCTCGTCGGCTAATGCTCGCTTTAAACCGCCCATAAAGTTTTACGCGGTGATCCGACGGCGCTCGGCCGTCTCTGGACACGGCCGCGGGCTCGGGCTCGGCCGGCACAAACTCGCCATTCGACACAAGGAGTTGGAGTTGCCGCCACCTGCCAACTCCACTTCATTCATGCAGCGACCGAGAGCTGAGCTCAGCAGACTTCAGCTCACCACCCTCGCTGTCAGTAAAAATATGCAAGATGATCAACAGTAACTGGCAAACCATTTTGAGCGTTTTTTTTTTACTTTTTTGCTTAAAATATTACAGGACCTTTTTTGTTTCCTTTTCAATAGGTTTTTTTTTTTTCATGTTGCGTATTGTATATTATTTTACACAGGACGTGCGTCGCATACACGAGCCATAGGGCTAATACGATAATAACGAAAGGATAAAGGATTTTTTTTATAAGAAACTGTACCTACTGTGACTGATTGATTGACAGTCAACGCACAGCCTAAACCAGTGGATCTTGTTATTTTAAAGAAGAGGAAATATTTCTTGAGTACCTAAGGGGAGTAGTTTTCCGAAACTCAATCCCTAAGAGGATAGAATTGGGGATCGCGGGTGAAACCATGGGGCAGAAGGCTGGTACAAAAGTTAGATTATCATGTATTGGAGTTTATTAATAATAATAATTATTATTCAAAATATTTAAAGTATAAGAAAGTTTAAGCGTAAAGTTTCAAATATTCTAATTGAAGGTGTATCAGAATATCAAAATAAAACTTAGAACTCGTGTAAGGAACCTATTTAAAGTACCTATTCAAAGTAGAAGCAGCGACGGAGGCTCGAGCGGATCTTCGGTGGCCGCAATCCACTCGGATGCGAGATAACTCGCGTCAGATGTGGCGATAGCGGCCTAGCAATGCTTTTGTGACGCTACCTTCACTGACACTTCAGAACACTTCCTTTACGGATGCCTCGATCTGCGGCATCGATAAAAGTTTAACGGCAAAACTAGTCACAGGGAGTGCGCAGCCGAGCGCGACCACTTCAGTCAGGGAACAACACCGAAACTTACTGAGTGGACAGAACTACGAACGGACGGTTCGCGTCTGTCTCAGAGCGCGGAGACGGGTCGGTCTCGCACTCGCATCGCGCGGCGGGCGCGCGCCTCGTGCGTCCACATAGGGCACTCACTGCGGTCACTGGCGCGAGCACGCGGCGGGGCGGAGGCGGGGGTGGGGGGCGCGAGGAGCGGGTCGGGGCGCGCATCGCAGTCGCACGTGCGTCCGCCGCGGCCGGCCCGGGACACTGCCGCCGGCGCCGCGCGGCCGGCGCGCGCACCCCACCCCCCGCACAGCCCGCACCCCACGCCGCCCGCACACCCCCGCCCTCGCCCGCAGCGCGCGCACACCCCAACGATCGCACCAAAGCCTCTGACGATTTTTACATCTGCACTGTTGTGACATTGAAATTCAATTTTCGATTGAGCGGCCTTCGACGACGTACCGGCGCGAGCTCCGAATGAGTTCCGGAATCGTGTTCCGGTTTTGTATTTGAATAACGCGAATCGGAATTTTTGTCGAGGGCACGAAAATTATATTCGAGATCGACGAGCGCTTCCTTTGTCGAGCACTGATAATTATTTTGGTAATTTATTGATGAGTCACCGATGCGCCAGTAGACATCATTTTTTGTGAGCGATGAAGCACACTAAAGTGTCCCGAAAATCCCAATATCGCAAAAGATACGAATACCTACCTCCTGAAACGTATTGGGTATTAGAAGGGTATCGCGGCGCGATTCAAATACGTTTCCCGCATCGGATGGAGATCTAGGGTGTTCCTTTTACGGTCGTAATATAAAATATTGCGAGATTTCAATAAGCGCCGCGTCTTACGTTGTTTTTTTATTGTTACAAGAAAAATATTCGTTGCGTAGCTCCCGTAGCGGTCGTAGCGGAAAATGCCACGCGCGGGAAATAGTTGCGTAGTCGAGTATTGTGCTACGATAGATCAGTAGCGCGGACGCTCGCTACGCTACGATACGCTGTGGTGTGCTACGCTACGTACGCCACCGCCGCCGCGCCGCGCCCGCGTCGTCGTCGTGTGAACGCGCACTAATCCCTCGCGCGAATCTCTGCGGTTCTCTTTACAAATGACTACGCTTCGGAATTTAATTTCGCGCATTTCTTTTACGCTATTGGATATTGTAAGGATTTGCGGATTCCATTTATCCGCAGACGACATACGTATAGAGAAGTGATATTTTTCGCGCAATCGGTGGAGAGTTTACGTTGAGTTTGGTCGGGTATAATACTGGTTTGTAGGCATTCTGCGTCTCTGTGGTCGAGGACGGACGATGCCGGGGGCGGGCCGGGCGAGGGGTGAGGGGCAGAGCTCCTGTCGGTACTCGAGTGCTTTTCAATTCAACCTCTATTGTTACGTAATTGCGGGTACAATGAAAACCATATATTTCAGCGCTGTTATTTTTACTTTTCACATCGAGGTCTGGATAAATAGGAACGCGTTGTAACAATGCCATTTTACTATAACATATAATACATAAATTTCATTAATATATTTAATTGTGACTTTAAATCGATAAACAATAAACAGCGCAAATGCAGAATAGATGGTTACCTACCGAAAGTCTCTGAAGGCTTACGATAAATTCTTTGATAAAACAAATTCTAGTAAGAAAAATAGTTATAAGTAACTAAAGGTTTTTTTTTTAAATATTTACATTACAATAATAGAATATAATAAATATAGAATCCGAGTACGCGCGCGTCATACGTGCCGATCTTTTGGGTCAGAATCTGACCCAAATGCGTAACTGTAATTGCGTCTGGGTGTTTGGTACAGTTACGCACGCATAGCTAATTTTTGGCTTAGATTTCGAGCAAGCGTTGTTTGAAAACCTACTTTCCGTAGGTTCTACTCTATTCTATGATTTACAATCTAAAATACTAATATTATAAAGCAGAAGATTTTGTTTGTTTGAACGCGCTAATCTCATGAACTTTTGGTTCGATTTGAAAAATTCTTTCAGTGTTGGATAGCCCATTTATTGAAGAAGGCTATAGGGTATATTTCTATTCGGGGAAAACACAAGATCCCTCGGGACCGCGCGGAAAAGCTAGCATGAAAATATAATTTCAATGGACATGTATTTCTTAATTTCTAAATGAGACGTGCAATATTAAATTGTTTCATTACAATCCATTGCCGTTTAGAGTTGTGAGTCAGTAACAAAAGTAATTTTCGACTCAAATGATTAATTTAATCGGAGGAGCCAATATCGACAGTGTAATGGCATCTCAGCCACTTGCGTCAACAATAACTCTTAACTTATTTAAACTTTGCAAATTCTATTAAAAACTTAGCCGCTCCGGAGGCGAATTCCTCTGGGCTTAATACATTTTGAAAGGGAATAAAATAAACATGGGCCCGTCCGTCACGTAGGATTAGCCGCGTTTCTTCAGATGCCGAGGATTAGCGAATGGAAACGTTCCGGCTCCACTCACTGTAACCACCTACTGATTTTTTATTGAGTGAAACGACTCATGTCGACTTATTGATTGAGTAATTTGCAACTGTTGAATTGGCCTCCACGATCGCATCAATGTCGCACAATATTGCATTCACAATTTTCTGATGTCAATATTTTGTGTATTTTATTATAGGTACGGTCAGGCCCAACAGTAGATGAACACTTTAGTTCTGCGTCACATTACGCAATTCACAGTTTTCATACAAAGTGTCAAGAGAATTTCAATATATTATTATGAAATGGACTGTAGGTCCTAACGGTTTACATGTGCTATGTTGTATTACCAGATGCTGACGTTTTTGGTAGCATATAGAGAATTCACTATTATAAATACACTAAACTATCCTATAAATAGTATACGATGTAGTAATTCGAATATTTATGGACAGAACCCCTTTTAATAATAATAAAAAAACAATGTTGATTTCCAAAGTAAAAGTTCTCAAATTAAAATGTATAACAGTTCAATAACAGTCAACAACCAATCACTTACTAATTGCCCAAAATCAACAATAACCCGCCATTGACCGCACGGGCGACGCGTGCAGCGGTGGCGCGGCTGTGGCGCGGCCGTGGGGTGGCTGTGGCGTGGCTGTCCCCCGGGACGCACCGAGACCAGACCGCCTCCGAGAATACTTTAAAAAACAATCCGACTACAATCGCAACTTTGAACAAGTTCGAGCTCCGAGGAAATCAAGACTTGCCAACTTTTTGTTTTATTGGTCAATTTGTTTCGGAAATATTAAACGCTCTTCTATCCTCTTATTCATTATGGTTCCAATGTTTTTGTCCTTTTTTTGCGGACACAAGCAAATGATGGGGCCGTTTATCGTGTTTCATAGGCTCTTCTGTTTGTAGTTACTAAGTGTTTTCTTAAAAGTAAAAAAAAAACATTCCAATTACTCAATTGTTTTTAAAAATGAAATATAAGCTTCTGTTTTTCAATCCTTAATGTCAGTATTATAATTGTGTCATTCAAATGTTTCTTTAAGTCTTACATATCAATTAGGTATACTCTGTCTTTATAAATAAATTAATATAGGGACAAAGACAAAGTAAAACGGCACAATCGTACCGCGTACGTACCGAACTCGTTGGCAAGTACCTACTGCCAACTGCACCGCAGGCACATCGCATCAAATATTACGAAGCACCTTTATTCATCAAGATGCCCTTTGTTGCATATCCAATGCACGCCAACTTACACTATACGCCTTGAAAATCTTAATGGGCAGACTCGATTTAATATGAGCCGGCGGGCTTCCGACCGACTTCTACGGCATAGCGGCGCGTCACCGCCACACAATGCTTGCGGGCTCACGACGGCCACCGTTTAAGCAAATACCCGACCATATGAATGAGTAAACGCTCAACCAATTACTCAAAGACCATCAGAGAACTTAAATTAACTGGATGGAGTAGAGCGAGCCGCCGTGAACTGGATCGAAGCGGAGTTAACCGGAGTAGTGAATAGAACTGGGTGAAACTGGATCGACCGAGCGAAGGGACGCGACAACTTTAAAACAACTGCAGAGCAGCAAGTGGCGCTTCAGCACAGAAACTAGATAGGACTTCCTCCCTATTCACACTCCCAACCTCGCCCCCCGCCCCGCACCCCTGTCTGTATTGAAATGAGAACGCAGATTATAATCTTAATGTATTCCATTTCAATATTAGGATGTTATGATATACAGCGCTATAATTTCAGTATACTGGTTTGAAATTGGGTAGTACTATCTATCATATGTGTAGGTACCTACTTATATTTTCCCTGCAGGTAGATGGTATGTGAAAGTAGACGGATGACGATTATAATTTGAATTGTTTCTAACTTTTCCAAGAGTATAGAGTATCCAATTTTATAAATTCCGTGGGTTAAGTCAAATTCGTAGTAAAATAATTTGCATTAGTCGATTTCTAGTTTCTACAATAATTTCTTATTCAATTTTATATTTCTACCAATTACAGACAGACCAAACTGTCTGTTTTCATGTATAAAAAATACTTATATGTAGTTAAAAATTATTGAATCTCCTCCATATATAATATAAAATAATTTGGATCCGTTTTGTTGCTAAGCAACCTAAAACGAGCAAATTTATCCCTTAATGAATTCCACCACATACAAAGAAAACTATTTATTCGAATGGTGTAACATAATTATCCAACAAACTTGTACCGTTAAGCTTTATATTGCGGAAGTAGCCGGAAACTACCTTTTTTGTTATCATTAGGATCTCCCGGGACTCGGGAGGAAACTTGGAAAATTTTACCATCTCAAAGAGAACAGAGAAAGAGTGTTCGTTCTCACACAACTGTCTAACATTTATTAGGATATCTAGAGACATTTATTAGCGGAGTATGGCAAGGATATTACTTAAATGTGTATCGTACACTTACTATATACGGTTTTAGTAAATAAACCACTCCAGAAGACCGTATTACATTTTTTACTTTTCCGCGCGGTTTCACCCGCGTTCCCGAGGGATCTTGTGTTTTTTATATATAGCCTATAGCCTTCCTCAAAAATGGGCTATATAACACTGAAATAATTTTTCAAATCAAACCAGTAGTGCCTGAGATTAGCACGTTCAAACAAAGAAACAAACAAACTCTTCAGCTTTATAATATTAGTATAGATTAAGTAAAGCTTTTGTTTTTACGAAAATTCTATATAGAGATTGGAAAAGCCCTTCTAGTTAAGATGGATATCGATCGATGTCAATTATACTAGACGATCAACTTTTGTATGTGATTGTATGGAAGCTTCATAATTTCATTATTCTTCATATTTTTTTTTTTCAGTTTTACTATATTTAAATTCAATTCAGACATATGAACCCGCGTATATGGCAACATTAACCCTTCTGGTGTCATTATAAACAATAAACTCGTAATATATGATTTATTTACAATATCCTTTGACCATACAAAGAGGGAACGCTGCCAGCCTGTTGGGAACCCTGCCCATCGGCAACTGCGGGAGCTTTGGAGATCTATATCTTTGGTCTGCTTAAATTTGCTATCTATTTATTAACTAAGTCACTCATCATTTTGTTTCTTTTCTTTTTTGTTATAACACACATATATTGTCAGTGAGACTAGATAAATAATTTAATGTAATAATTCTGAGTTGGTTTTGAAAAGAGTAATTGCTGAGTTTCTTGCCGGCTCTTCTCAGTAAAAGCAACCTTCCGAACCGTGCGTTAGAGTCAGACTATTCATAAGTGCTTGTTAAGGCCTATTTGAATTAAAAATATTTTCATTTCATTTCATTATATTATATTATAGTTTGTATTTTATACTATTATTGTAAATATTTGTTGTAAAAAAAAAATATTATAACTATCCAACTATCTTGTCATTGATTTTACCGGACGTATCTACGCAACCCTATAAAGGTCAGCGTCCGATCTCCACGCATACAACAATTAATAGACGGATTAGATTCCAATCTCCATATTCCAATGAGAAAGCGAACTAAATGAATATTCATTGTGTTTATGAGAACAAGTGGCTAAAATAACTTTTTCTATTGTGTGGGGAGTGGTTTGAATACGTGTGTGTTTGTGACAAAGGGTGGCCATTATCCCAGTGTCTGGAGGTTTGGGCCTATTGTCTAAGTGCACAATACGTTGGGAAACTCTTAATGAGTAGTTAATCGATCACACAAAGGCTTCATCGTTAGCTATGGTCATGCAAACCACATAAGAGAAGAATTACTTAATCACACACAATTGCTTTGGCACCTGTCTTTTGATTTTGGAATTTAATAACTGCAGAACATACGCAACACTGTTGTATATGGCTTGGCAACGAGTACTAAGTCAATTTATTGAAGAAACTTCTAGAAACCTTAACCAGTCAAAGTAGTAAAAAACGGTCAAGCTCAGCATTCTTTGATGAAAGGTTATCACTGGATTCCCCTTCTTTATCGGTTCTTTTACGTGTCACCAATGCAGCTTAAAAACGTGTTCTAGCGACAAAGAAAAAAATGTTTTATTTGTGAATCAGTATTTTTTTTTTATCTATTTCATCGTAGAAACACCAATGTTTATAAAGAGGTTGATAAATAGGTACCTACTTGGTAAAGTCATTGCTTATGGACGCTATAATACGAACTTTGCCAGGGTTAAATATTCTGGTATATAACCAGTGTTTTGTAAATTATATTAACATAAAATAAAATTATAAAGATCTCTTATAACATATTTTTGAAAAACCATGAAACATGAGGATTTTTTTTTTTAAACTTGACAGTTAAAATCTAGGGGTCTATGGAGGCCGAGTGATCAGACTTATATTTTTATACTTAAAAAAATCAGCATTTCCATCAAATGTGGCAAAGCTGCCAGCATTCTGAGTACGTTGCCTTCTGACAGCGACTTTTTTTGTTTAGATAATTTCATATAAATAGGTATATTTTAAGTTTTTTGTTAATAGAATGTTAATGTATGTAAGTGTTAATTCTTGTTGATTATCATTAAGTAAATAGCATAATATAATTGAACATTTGTGGCATGAATTAAAGTAATGTGGGCCAACTAGTGCATGTGGCATGGTACCATCAGTCCAACAGTCGAGTCGTCGCGCGTGTCTAGTCGGAGGCGCATTCCAGCTCGCCGGCGCCGCTCCACGCTCGCTCCTCTGTCCCCGCGCTTATTTGGGAATGTTTTCAGAATAGGGTTATGGAATGCTTAGCTGAATTTTGTCGGTGGAGGAGATAATAGAGGAGATATCCTTCTCCACAATTATCTATCAAATTTTGCTAAGCGTTATTATCGGAGTAACTTTCGCATCTTAAGTGGTAACCCCTTCTGTCTTTACTGCGTATATTGAAAGTATACAAAGCCAGCACGCATTCAAAGTGTTCTTACACTGTACGGTTTCAGAATGTGTAACTAAATAAAGTTTTTGAATATATACACGATTTCTGCGTAATGGTCGCGTATACTTTCTGACACTGACTCAGTGAATTAGTTAAGAGAATATACAAGGCTAGAACCAACATGTTTTGATATTGTATAGATTTAGAATGTAAACGTGTAACAAGTGTTTGTAAAGTATACAAGCTCAAAATGTTAGATAATGTCAAGAATATAAAAAGATTTACATACAAACTTCTAACATCTCTTCCTATTCAGAAACAACCCCGACACTTTAGGTTAGAAGTGCAGTCCATACACTTCGTGGTTTTTTTTTTTAGCTGCACAAAATCCCTTCATATTCAACGATGACAATGGCACGTGTCGAATGATGCAATAATTATGAAAATAATACCTAAAAAGATTTATTTTTTTACTTTGTATAGGCTAGTGTTTGACCACAATCTCACTATGGTAGATGATGATGTGGCAGATTCTTGTGAAAAAAAGAGAAAGCAATAAATCAAAATTACCTTGAAACTCTTCGCGTATAGATTTAAAGTATGTCGCCTGCGTAGCGCTTAGAAAATATACACGATTAGTCTGCAATGGTAACTAGTGCAGTATATTTTTCGCACAAAATGTAAGTGTACGTAATTGGAAAATATACGCGATAAAAGCGTAATAACCATGTATAGTTTAAAAAAAGAGTTATGCTTAGTAGAATTTGAAACTATACGCGAGCAGTCCCACCTGTGCGTCTGTTCTTGTATACTTTCAATATACGCGTCTTTACTACTACCTTGCCTACAGTAATTATCTGTATCTACTTTAAAAAAGTTAAAATTAGCCCAAATCTTTTAATTCTTTATGAAAATTATCATTTTGAGATGCAATGATAGGAAATGAATGCTACCCGTATTCCTACAATAGTTACAAGTCACACCGCAGATTATCTACATTCGCGGACGTCGTTCCCAACTCTAGACACTCGCCCACAATCCGGTCGCTTCCCTCCAACCGAGTAACAACATGGATTAAATTCAATTATATCGCAGCAAAGGCTCTGCTCGCCGCCGCCTCGTCGCCCGCGCCGCCTGTATCTACGCCTCTACGCCGCGTCCTTTACGCTACGACACAATAAAGGTATATTTTACGGCACTCGGCTTGTTCTCAGCGTTGCCAAAGGAATTGTCCGTGTCCTTTAAAATGCATTCTTGTTTTCCTTTTTACTGAAGATTTCTTTCTGTTCTGTGTCGAAAATTGTGTCGATCTTTTATCAGATCTTTTATTTGCAACTTTGAAAGAGATTTTTTTGTTGAAAATGAGTCGTGTAGGTACTTTACGACAGCGTTATTATAATTCTACACATTTCCGTCTCATGAGCTTTATGAGACGTTTTCTTTTTTATATAAAATCCCAAATGGCTAGTCATATTGTTTTTTTACCAAATGTAAAAGTCGCAATAAAAAGAAACGAAGAGACGAACGAAAAGATATTACTACGCCCTAAATATAAAATTGGTTTGTATAACATAAAGCATCGTAGGGGAGCGAACTGCAATAAACACACTTTTGATTATTCCGATAAAATTGTTCTCCAATCGCCAAATATAATTAAAACACTTCCCTCACGGAGGGCGCGGGATTCGAATTGATCACAACACCTTGGGGTGCCGTTGGACTGAATTATTAGTCCACTCGTCCACTGGGACTGGAATAATCAGGACGGAGTGCGTATTGAATACCATTAGGAAGTTCCTAACTTAGACAAATAGTCGTGTTGTCCAATGATATTAGACAAACAGGGATAACTGGGATTAAGCCCGGTGGAGCAGCAGATATCTCCACGTAGGTACCTGCGCTACATTACATAAACAGACAGACACTCCCCGGAGATATGTATGTTATTCCACAATTTATATTATTATGTTACTCATTAAAAGATACAGCACGAACAACTGAATGAGTCGGTGGGAGTTATATTTATTTTGGCATAAAGTCACTACACTTGAAAATAGCATAATATATTCCCACTGCTTCCATGTGTCAGAACAAATAAATCAGACCTAGTAGACTAGATACAAAAAAACTCCCACATCATTTTCTCGTTCAAGATATACCTAGCTCAGAGAGCCTACCTTCCAAATCTCCTGACAATTGTTTTGTACAAAACAAACATGAATCAATATAATACACAGGATTTTGAGTATTCATCACAGGATTTCGAGCATGTGTATTCGAATATCGAACCTGTACTTTCATTTTCATTATACTGGGGCTCTTATGTTCGTAACATTAGAGTTTGTTTCTGCTTGGCAGGATGGTTAATGATATTATGTCTCGGGGGATTGAGCTATCAATGACAAGGGTGTAACGAAGTTAATTTAAGCAATCGTCGCAATACCGAGTGATACGTGATACAGGGGGAATGTATACATCAATATACACATGTTACGTTTTATTCATAAATTAAATGTATCATTCTCATTCAAATATTATGACGGACGAATTTCCACGGATGCAATTTACAAATGAAAATACATTTTTTTTTATTGTTATGAAAACATGTGAGCGCAGAACTCAAAGTTAACGTCACAATATTTTTATTGAGGTTTTCATACAAAAATACCATCTATCTTTTTTTTAAAAAATTCTTTCATACAAACCTTGTCCTGAGAATTACGAACCTAAAAAGTCTGCCAAATCAACCGAGCCGTTGTCAAGTGATGATCTTATATTATAATGAAATTCTTAAACAGAAATAATCTTGCCCTGAACAATATTAAAATGATAATTAATATCCCTGTTTCCCCGAAAGGGATTAGAGCCTAGTCTAAGTTATTTAGGTACTTATAAATAGTTTCAAATAGATACTTGGTTGAGCGGAATCTTCACTGAAGGACTGTTCGGTCCATTAGTTTATAATATTATATTAAAAGCTGAAGAATTTTGTACTTGTTTTTTTTTTTATACAACATAGTCGGCAAACAAGCATACGGCCCGCCAGATGGTAAGCGGTTACCGTAGCCTATGAACGCTTGCAACACCAGAGGTATCACTCGCGCGTTGTCGACCCTTCCCCTCTCCCCGATGAGCTCCGGCGACCTTACTCACGCGCAGGAACACAGCTGTAAGTTATTTGGCTGCGGTATTCTGTAAGGTGGAGGTACTTCCCCAGTCGAGCTGCTCTTTGAGCGACATATCGCTATGCTCTACCTCTCTCAGAACCTCTCTCTTTGTTCGTGCATATTGTTTGTCATTTCTATTTTCTATTATTATTAATTCAGTAATATTATTGCACATACTTATTTATTTATTTATTTAATTTTACAAGATTCACAGCATTACAGCCAAAAAGAATCACATTATATAATCCAAACTTAATTGCATTGTTACTTAGAGAGTGGTATAGCTAGGTGATGTAAAAAATACAAATAAATAAGTGGGTAGGCTTTAGATAACATAAAAATTATAACTAAGGGTCGCGTCGCGTGAGAGAGATGTTGTTATGTGTGTGAGTGGTGTGTGTGTGCGTGTTTGTGCATTATAAGACGTAGTGTATGCTAGCTGGCAGCTAGTAGATGCTATGCAAAACAAAGGATGTTTAAGGAGGGTTTACATGTGAGCATTATTTTATTATTTTATATTATATTATTTTATTTTATTTTTTATAATGAGTTGTCAATTAATTGTTTTGAAATTTTATTTTTGAATACCATTTTGGACATATTAAAAAGATCTATGTCACCAAATAGTTTATTATAAGTGCGTGGTACCCTGGACGTGACGTCGTCAGTGTTTGGAATAGACGTGCCTAAATATTTAACTATTTCCAATCAATTTTAGAGGCTCGCCGATTTGCTCGGATTTTATCATCCAAGCTCATCGAGGTTTCGGGAGACCGACGGACTGGGAGCTTTTTCCGCCAACGCATAAGCTTGGCCATCCAAAAAGGGAACGCTGCCAGCCTGTTGGGAACCTTGCCTATCGACAGCAGCGTGGGCTTTGAGGATGTTTTCTATATGTCATAGTTTGTATTTTATACATTGATTGTAAATATTTGTTGTAAATAAATGTCTATGTTGTTTAATTTTAGAGGAAAAGAAAAAACAACCTTTTGGTGTTGTTTATTATAAATAAATGAATTAATTAATTAATTAAATAATTAATGAAGGAATGAATGAATTAAAACTATTCATTCATTCTTTAGAATGCTAAGGTTGGAAGTTGCAGCGACGATGTAAAAAATCTACTATGAAGTAAGATTTTGTAAGTAAGTGTACATAAAGTTGCATACAATGGTCGTGCATCACGTGTAATAAGACTTATTTATATTAATCAAGAGGAAAGGGAGATTTGAGCCGCGTCGCGTCGCGTCGCACTCGCGGCGCTCACTCGCAGCGCACGCTAAATTGAGTTGTCTACCAGCGATGTATTGCACACCTTATGAGCTGTACACACGGTTATTGAAACTGTACAACTTATGTCTAACAATAGATAGAAGATCAAGTATTTTTGTAATTAAGTTTAATTATTTGTCCTTTTTAGCGTACAAAAGAATTCTATCTATCGATAATCCAGAACAATTTCGACTCATGCGTCTCTATATCGTAAGTATTAAGAAATAATATAAGATTTTACTTATTACTAAAATTATAAATGTGGACGTTTGTATGTGTATTGTGTTGGTTGCCACTTGACTCCGTAACGACTGAACCGATTTCAATGAAACTTAGCGTATAGATAGATAATTCTCTGGAATAACACATAGTAAAAATACTTTTAATTCCGAAAAATATAAGTTCCTGCGGGTACGCATTTGAAACCACGGAGCGAAAGCTAGTTATTTTATTTATAATCATATCGATTATTGTAAGAAGCATAAACGTATATTTCCAAAAAAAATCATACGCCTTATAGAATAATATTATATAATTTGTTTAACTAACAGCTTCGCAGTGTGTCCGCCCCTTTCGGTACATGTGCTGCACCCCTGTAAACTAGACTCTGTCACAACTAACTCCAACGCAAATATATCACTGTAATTGCCTGAGGGGGAATTAAACTGCTACAAAAATACTCACTAATATTTCACGTCAAACTTTAGTTTTCAGTTTTAACACGAGGGGCACATACGTTTTAGCAAACACTCTGCCAACAACAATCTTTAACAACCCCACGATGAGAGAATTCAACTAAGCATCATCAAAGGACAATGGGCGAAAGTGGTCCAAGAGCCTCCACAGATGTGAATAGTGGGAAACGAGAGAAACATACTTGTCATATGATCCAGGCAAAAATCTATTAAATTCTGTCCCGGGGTCATTACTTTGTGGCTAGGTATGTTCCAACTATAAATTACTATTTTATAGCGGTGCGGTTTCATCCGTATTCTGGAAAAAAAAGGAAATACTTGGGATAAAAACTATCTTTTAAGTCGGAACAAATCACTCATTTAAAAAAAAATACATTAAGATCGAATAAGTAGTTGCGGACCAACATCGTGTCATGAGAATTTTTTAAGTATAATATTGTGTGTATTTGTCTGGGCGTCCTTTACCACAAAAGCACCAAGCAGTGACTCTACCTACACAGACACGTATAATTGAAACGATTCGCCTACATCCTACAGATTATTGTTATTGATTTTATTTTTAATATCAAAAGAACTTGTTAATTCTCTATTACCGCTGGGAGCAATTGCCTTTATATACATATATTTTACTATCAAGAATATTTAAAGTATTTTGTTCAAACATTTATACAGAAATATTTTTTTACTTGGAAATGGATACATTTCGGCATAGATTTAGTTAGCTGAAGTGGCAAAGGCAGGCCACATCATTCAAAGAGCTGATATCTCTGATGGTGATGACCCAGCAGCCTACTCCCTTCACCATTTCATTTAATTTGAACCCTTTTATGATGACAATATAGCTTAATATTTTACGTTTGCAAGTAATACAGTGCGGTAAGTTTTGTTCAAATCATGTTACTGATTCGAGTTTATATATTACTAGCTTCTGCGCCGCAGTTTTGCCCACGTCCCCGAGTAAATAGTAACCTATGTGCTATTCCAGATTATAATCTATCTCTGTGCCGAATTTCATCCAGATCCGTCTAGCCGTTCTGACGTGATTGAGTATCAAACATGTATATGTTTGTTTGATGTATATCCATCCATCCAGACTTAAATATAATATAGTATAAATATAGAAGGAAGTAGGATTAGTAGGATATTATGGTTGGATAATCGATTATTGACATTAAAACTAACATAGTTTATTTTCTTTTATCCTTTTATACATACCATTTTTTATAAATATGCATAAAATGAAAAATAAATTTTAAAAATGTCAAATGAAGTCACCAGCGACCGCATCCACAACGTGCGGTTGCGTAAAGTTGCGGTCGCGATCGATGCCGATATTTCATATCAATATACTGGCAATTGTACAGCCCTGCTAATAATTCAATTTTTATTATACTTTTATTCATCCTTAAAGGGTTAGGCAAGGGTCATTAACCATACAGCCTTTGCATGTGTATTTTCTTAAATGTCTGATAACAAAAAAAAAAATGTATAAAGACCAAAGCCAAGTCTGATTTATATACAGTAAACTCAATCAGGTTTTACTAAATTGATGGCCGTTCTACTAAAACTTTTGATGAACTTTTTGAGTCGTCCTGCAAAGGTACTTTAATAGTGTATTTGTGTATCTTCATTAAATAAACCGTCACCAAGTTTTTTATCACTAGGTGTACGGTCGAGTCTTAGTAATATTTTCTAGGGTCGTGTCCTCGTCTGTTGTCCTTTTTTTCATGTCAAAACTATTGTCATATATTCAAATCTATGTACAAGTCTTCTCGGCCAGTCAGTCAGTCTTCTGTGCAGAGGTTGGAGTCGCCGCAACACTAGGGTAGATTCATCACTGGTTTTTCAGTAAAAGAAAATATCTTGAAGAAACTTCTATGCCTGAGAAGCAGTTTCCACCAAACAATACAGTCCGACGACCATTTATGGCTTTTAGTTAGTGCTACTACATAGAGATCTTCAAAAATCGCTTCAAAAGGATTTTTCATGCCTTTCGCCAATAGCCTTTTGGCTTACTTGTCAACCTTTTGACTTGACTAATGCCTACATCACTTAGATGTACAACACTTATTTTCCGATGATATACAAAATAACTGTATGATAGTTATTTCGTTAGCAGAGCTGCAGTAAGCTGCGGTAGAAGCGACTGGTCGCGCCACGCCGCGCTCCATTGCCCTGAACGATGTACTTCTATGAACAAAACAACTGTTCGACACTCGATCTGCTAAAAAAGCTTGCGTAAAAAGTTCTGACAAGTATGTAGGTACGAGTATGTAGTGAAGTTCAGTGATTGTGTATAAAGTGGATGATGTATTGGAAGCCATAGTTTTATTGTGATTTTTATGTTTTATTTTTATTTTGTATAGGTTTGTGTTTGACCACAATCACTCTATGGTAGGTGATGATGTGGCCGAAGGTGGTAAGCACACAAAGCCTAGAATGATCTGGTTCTCAAATGCAACTGCCGGAACATATCAATAGGTGTTTGGCGACAGATTTTCAACTTGAGGGTGGTTGCCAGCCAGGCGGGTACTACAAAGTACCCTACTTTTGACTGATGTTGTTCTCGTTTTATGTAGTAGGTAAGTGATTATGAAACGTAACTCTCGCATATTAACTAGCCAGTTATCTAAGCCAGTTAAATATTAAGTGCTATTCTTATATAATTGAATATTTGATAACACCCGGATCGATTATGGCTCGGCAATATTAAACAATTAATTTTAATATGAATAGAGTTTATCGAAGTCAAACACGAGTTCATAATTAGAAATATTTTATATTAATCGAGCAAATTTAGCGGCGAACAAAATATTAGATTTCCAGGTATTCTTGAGATGATCAAAAGCGGTTGGAATTTACTGAGAAATCTGTGACCGAGAGCGAAAGCAAACTTAACATTCTGTTATACATTAATTTATTTTACCTTTATATAAAATCTGTTATTATTTCTCAATATTAATCTAGGTAGTTAAGTATTTTGTTTTAGATAATTCGAATAGTGTACACTGCTATAAAAATGTTATAGAAGTGTATTAGTACATTAAAAATAGTAACAAATAACTCACTCACCAATTTTCAGATTTTTTTGTCTCCGTTTGTTTATTTTTTTTCCATTTCAAGTACATTAATATTAAAAAGGTAATTTTGAGTGACACTTGCATTAGATGTATGGAGTGACAATAACAACACTAGCTTTTACCCCGCGGTTTCACTCGCATTCCCTCTGGATCTTATGTTTTACCTTAAATAGCCTATCCAACATTATCATAATTTTTCATTTCAAACCAGTAGTTCCTGAGATTATTGCATTCAACCAAACAAATAAACAAACTCTTCAGCATTGTAATATTATATATTATAGATAACGACAGTTCATGCGGACGAAGTTACGTGCAAAAGTTATCTTATGAATAAACGAGTAACAGAAAAATATAAAGTCGGTTATTGACCGAAATTCCGTCAGCTCCGGGAAGCATTATACCTAAAATGACGTCAGCTATTACCAAATAAATTCAACTTCACATTTTCTTCTTACAAATTCAAATAAAATAAGCCAACATTTGTTCAAAGTTGGTGCAAATACGAACGTTTGTAATAATTGCAGCGATTCCGTGAAGGTGGCAGTAACTCAGAGCCATTACGTGTACTCTCTGGGCGGCAGTTACTCTAGACCTGGAACTGTAATCACATCGAGTGTCACACACGTACACTTTACCATGCTAAACCTAATGGAGAGTATTCTAGATTTAACATTTGTATCCTTTCTTTCTATCATCACTAAAATCAAAATCGTGTGAGGGTCAGGTAACAGTGGTTACATGCAATAATCCAAATATGTCCACCTGTTCTATTATAACGTCCAATCGGCGAAGGATTACCGACATGATTGCCAGCCCCGGGAGATCAATACAATTGCCAATTAATTTTACACTTTTTCATGTAGGTATTTTATACAATTGTATTACATTTGTTAGATCGATATTTAATGTACCGATCACATGTCTCGTTTAGCATTGGACACTTGTTCTATCATGACTTATTTCTTTGCGAAAAAGCCAGTTTCGTAACGTTAATTAAGTCAATAGTAGTATTATTAAAGTTTGATTGTTTTAATGGAAGATGTGTCGGTCTTTGTGTAAGTGTACGTATGTGCGTAGGTATGTAGTGTATGTAGGTTTATGTAGGATATGCGTATTTGTGCGTGTTTGTGAATGTGATGTGTGCCGAGATAGAGATTTGCGTGTTTGTGAGTAAAGTTAGGGATATTTGGGGATTTTTTTTCTTAAGCAATCGGTGATGGAAAACATCGAAAAGAAACCATAGCGCAGTGGTAGGGTCCTCTGTACTGAAAGTTTGTAGCCGGGCTGCTACCGGGTTCCGGGAGCAGCATCTTAACAGCTAGTACCCTTCAACCTTTGTGCTGACCACTTTCGGGCAGATCATCACTTATCTATATCTATACTATTCTATACTAATATTATAAAGCTGAAGAATTTGTTTGTTTGTTTGTATGAACGCGCTAATCTCAGGAACTGCTGGTTCGATTTGAAAAATTATTTCAGTGTTGGATAGCCCATTTATCGAGGAAGGCTATAGGCTACTTTTTATCATTGAAAAACACAAGATCCCTCGAGAACGCGGGTGAAACCGCGCGGAAAAGCTAGTAATAATTATAAAGCTGAAGAGTTTGATTGTTTGAACGCGCAAATCTCAGGAAGCACTGGTTCGAATTAGAAAATTATATTAGTGTTCGATAGCCCATTTATCGAGGAAGGCTATAAGCTACTTTTTATTTCGGGAAAACACAAGATCCCTCGGGAACGCGGGTGAAACTGCAGGGCGGCAGCTATTTTGTCTGGAAAACGTAATGTATGTTATATACGTTACAATGTATAACTATTACTATTATTTTAACATAATATTATTACCTGAGTTCAGCCAACAATATCATACGGTTAAAGAACTTCAAATAAAATTTAACGGGACTGCAGTTAGACGTAACCATAGACAATAATATAAGTATTATTCGTAGTTCGACTCGCTCGATCGAATGCGAACGTTTACAAAACGACTGCTTTAGAAGGTAGACAGGCGAATGCATTACATGACGCGTGTTCTCGAAATATTTTCCAGCTCAATGTGTTTAGAAATTCTAGAATATTCTAGAGTATCTCTGCGTCATGTCAAACTGTTGTTTGTATATTGTGGCACGATCATAATAATTATCTTTTCTGGTACTTATAATGTCTTCTTTGTCACACAATATTCGTACCTAAAGGCCTATTTGAATAAAATAATAATATAATTATGTACCTACAGCATTATGATCAAAGTCAAAGCAATACAATTATTACTAAATTATTTTTCTTTTTTACTTTTTACAGGTCTGTCTTTGACCATAATCTCATCATGGTAAGTGATGATGCAGCCAAAGGTAGTACGCACACAAAGCTTAGAAGGAACTGACTCTCAAGTGCAGCTAGCGGAACATACCGGTGGGTGTTTAGTGGCATATTTTTAACATGAAAGAGACACGTCGAAAAATTCAATTAATTACGATGTAAAAAGTAATGACCCAATAAGGATATATAAAGAGATATTTAGGGACATAATCTAGCAACATCAATTAACATTTTTAATTTAAAAACAACAGAAACTTAATAAAGAAAGCAATGTGCTCATTACTCATTAATACACAGGGTCTCTTAAATGAGCAACAGCGAAATAAAAGGAAGTCCCCACCTGAGGGACCCAGGGCAAGGCCAGAAGGAGGCCTTAAAAGAATTAAATAGAGATGTGACCTTTTAATTCAGACCACGATTCGTTGGGGCGTGCAAAAGAAAATAATTAACCTTTTTAGCCACGGGCGCCTATGGCCATATGTAATTGGCTGAAAGATGTGGGACTTGTGCGACACAAAACAAAAATAAAATATTTCATTCTACAATTGTCTAAAAAGGTCTTATTTTCTTTTGAACAGAGAATGGTAAATAAAAACGTTAGTATTTTAATTTACTTTCTCATATTATACCTAGTTCTAAATTCAAAAGATTTGGCTTGAAGATAATAACGGGTCTAGCGCCGAAAGACTAAATCATTATTAGACTAGCACTCGACCTCAAAATGACTTGGACTATTTTTGTGAAGCAATGATAAAGCTATTTTTAGGCCAAGGTACAGAATTTGCTACAATATTTCTACATTAGAAGGAAAGCTGGATTTTGTTCTATTTTAAGATAAAATATCTTCAGTATTGACGAGATAATTAATTTATGTGGTAACAAGTTGTGGTTGCTCAGCCTTCTATCCGAGACTAAATTTAAAGTTTTAAACTTACGTAGGAAATTAACCCTGAGGTACTAAATCCATTCTATAGTATTATAAATGCGAAAGAAATTCTGTCTGTTACCTACCTACCACGCCTAAACCACAAAACCGATCGCAATGAAATTTGGTACGCAGTTAGCCTATAGTATGGAGAGGGACATAGGCTACTTATTTTTTTTTCAAAAACGCAGGTAAAATTGAGGGGGACAGCTAGTATAACTTATTGAGAAACTACATTACTGAAAAGTCAAATATGGTATGTGAAATCTATCAAACTGTATGGTCCCTTACCATTGACTCTGTGACTAAAATCATGTGTGAAAAGTTTATAAGTTTTAATATAAATAATCATCATAAATGTAACACAAACATATCAATAATGTCGGCACATTATGAAGGCACTAGGCAGTAACGTCCACGTCGCACTTAATATAAAGGCAGGACAAACGAATGCAACATTACCTCGGAGACAATAAAACACACATTAACTTTCATGAGTGACCTGTGACACAGTACACGCATAATGTAGTAATACAACTAATGGTATAGCTGAATATATATAATCAAATTGAGCAAAATAATGTTATACTTAATATCTTACAAAAGAACTTAAAGGTACATTTCTTTTCTATCCTAATCCTAACTTTATTTTATTATTATTATTATGAGTTTGTTTGTTTATTTATTTGTTTGTTTGTTTGTTACCTTTTCAAGCATAAACCGCTAAACCGATTGCGACGAAATTTGGTATGCAGATGCCATGAGCAGAGCCTATGATATAGACTCTTCTCCATATTATAGGCTACATTTTTACTCGGGAAAACATAAGATCCCTGGGCAACGCGGGTGAAACCGCGGGGCGAAAGCTAGTTTTTTATATTTTAGTAACTAGTAAGATATTAATTATTATACTGATGAATTACTCCATTAATTCAGGACATTCCTATTATAGTAGATGTAATTTGTCTATAAAAAAATGAAATAGTTGAAAATATCATAGTATAGCGTCTTTAGCTAAGTGATTATTGCATTGTTTGCGTGGTTGGTAAAATACCCTATCTATCACGCCTCAGGACGTGGGTTCGATTCCTACTCAGGACAAACATTTGTGTTCATGAACATGTCTGTTTGTCCTGAGTCTGGGTGTAATTATCTATATAATATATATATATATATATATGTATTTACAAAAGAAAAGTAGTGTATATATATCAGTTATCTGGCTTCCATAGTACAAGCTCTGCTTAGTTTGGAGTTAGATGGCCGTGTGTGAGGAATAATGTCCCAGAATATATAATATTTATATTTATTTATTGAACTGTTTAAGTGACAATCACGATGCTTTCAATAGTATGTCAAATTCGTAATACTGGTAAATATCAGTAGAATATCCAAAAAAAGTACTTCTATTTAGTTTTATGTTCGTGGTAAGTAAATACCTCAGAAATAATAACAGTTTCAATATAGAACATGATAGGTATATTTGCTTGTCTAAAGTAAAATGTTGTGTTACTACCCTCACTATACTGTGCCCCAGTGCGCCGGGGTCGTGGTTTATTGGCCATTTTATTTAGCTGAGAGAGAAAAAGTTAATTATGTATTCTCGTTTAATTAGGAGTGGATCGTGAGGGGATAAGACGCCCATCCCTTATTTCTCTCTCGGATATAACGTATAGTGGGGTAGAAGTGGGGACAGTTGTAGGCAACAGTTGACACCTTCCTCTAAGCTGCATAATGGTTTTATTTAAGTGTTAATTTGCAAAAAAACTGGTGAGTATTGGCAATTTTGTGGATCCCTATTATATCTCAGACGTATCCTTAATATTATTATTAGATAGTAATAATTACTTCTAGCATCTAAAAACTAGCTTCCAACCGCGGTTTCCAGGTCCCCAAGAAGTTTTATATTTTCTTAGAATACACATTATCATATGTTTATTAATTTCAGGAAACGATGATATCTACTATACAGTAGGTATGCAAAAATACAAATTCCTAGAACCAAAGCATGAATTAAAAACAAAACAGTAGTTTCGACGTTCATAAGTCTAAAGCAATATTACGTTTTCAGAAAGATCACAGCTCAACCTCACTCCAAGTCCAACTTCAGGTGAAAATGTAAAATTATCTGTGTGAATTATGAACGGGCCTAAGATGTTCCCCTTAATACTTAATGTCCCGGGAACGGCACTTAATGAATTGCCCCAGAATATTGCTCGTTCTGTTGCCTTTGTTACGTTTGGAATTCATATTACAATGTTTATTAGCCCGTGATGCTATTAATCTAGTGTCACAAATATCATTAATTATCGACTGAGATTGTGTGAGTTTAATTGCTAGAAATAAATTATTATTATTTTCAAATGTTATCAGTTCAATAAAAATAAATATATCAGAGCATATTTTTAATTTGATTTTACACAATTTTAAAACTCTTTGAATTGTCGCTAATCTTATATACATTTTCTTTGTTTTACGTTTTATGTAGGTATGTAATATTATATATTAGTTATCTGTTTAGTATATGGTTTCAATTGCTCATAGTTTGGGATCAGGAATGCCCCAGAATACCATTATTATATAAAAAAAATCTTAGAAATATTCACTAGGTCAGCCAGCGCCAAGCACTACTACTGATTCTATATTTCTAGATATTAACAAAGAAATACTCATATTTCAGGTTTATATTATTAGATATCCAATCTAAACACAATGGACACTGCTATCCTCAGTCTGCGACTCCTAACGCAATATCTTGCTATAATATTACAAGCTATATTAATAAGTTATTATGTAGCCAGCTCGGGTATTGGTCGCAACGTTGACAACCGATTATATTAACTGAACGATATTAGCTTGTAGGTCCAAACGACGCGCCGGACAGTGTCAGAAAAACGACGTACTTTTGTACAGATAAGGTTTTAAAGCTACGTGGAGATAAAAAAAGTTTGTTTTGGATATAACGAGCGCATTAAAATATTGTTACTCACAAAATACTCACAAATAGACATAAAATTTTAATGCGATCGTAACATTTAACAAACGATCAGTCGGGTCACTGACAACGAAAGTTTCACTAATAGTAGCAATTCAAGTTATAAAAACAAATAAACAAAACAGAACATTAAAACTTCAAACGTGTGCCGATGAAAATAGAATACCGAAAAATATTTTAGAGTAGACGAAGCCTCGCGCCAGGTTTTCAGCGATAATAAATAAACTTTATGACCAAATGTAACTGCATCTCAATAAGATTTGCAGGCATCTCAGTGGGTTGTAAAGTTGGGGCATGGGGCAAACAGCATTAATGGGCGATGGGCGGATGGGTTGCGTTCAATCCGTGAGCAATAAAGCCAGTGTCGCAATGCGGGAGAGGTGCGCGGGGATCTATAGTGCGGGATAGCTACAGTGGGATAACTGTTATTGTGGTTATATTTCGGCATATTAAAGACTTTCTGAATTTGTCTGCTATAATCTGAAGGCAATCAAGCCTATAGTGAATTATGGATAAGTATGCTACATTGTCGGCGCCATCATTGTGAGAGACAAGTGCAGTCTATTAAATTTAAAAAATGCCATTCATTATTATCGTGCTGGTTTTGGTATTGTATTAATTTACCTGTTTATTTTCAATAATTTGTTGAACTATTAGTTTTGTTACTGATTGTGTTTATTGTTTGTTGTGCATAGTTTATGATTTATTGAAGTTGAATTCATTGTTATGTGTAGTGTAAGCAAATGTTGGTAAATCTTTAAATAAAAAAAACACTGCACTGGGAGTGCCGACAGAAGTGAAAACTTTTTTTCTTTTTGAGAGATTGAGATTGAGCTCTTGTATCATCATCATTATCATTAAAATTATTATAATCTAAAATAGTTTTTTTTTCTGAGTGAGTTTGTTTTGTTA
This sequence comes from Tetheella fluctuosa, assembly GCA_951216915.1. NCBI lineage: Eukaryota > Metazoa > Arthropoda > Insecta > Lepidoptera > Drepanidae > Tetheella > Tetheella fluctuosa. The sequence goes on along the minus strand of OX578229.1, from coordinate 11,373,688 downwards.
TGGCGCCAAAACTACTGATAGTGACTAGCGACATTACTGTCCGCAATCATTTTAATGGGAGAAAAAAGAAACCAAACGTCAAACTGCGTCTCGCTCGTAATGGTGTCGCGAGTCCAGAGATTTTACCTCATTTAAAAAGAAATTAAACGTCAAACTGCTTCTCATCATAACGGTGTCGCGTCAAACTGCGTCTCATAACGGTGTCGCGAATCCAGAGGTTTTACCTCATCTAAAAATATGCGTACCGCGCGAAAAGAAGTTTACACTTCAATAATAATTAACACATCCAAAAGCCAATGCTTCTTTTTTCAGCGCAATTTTCTCATTCATAAATTAACATTAAAAAAATTACGATCTTTTATTCTGGGTCATTTTTTCACACACGGCCAGCTGTATGGAAACCAAATAGCTGATATACTACCAGACTCAGGACAAACAGACATGTTCATGCACAAATATCTGTCCTGGGTGGAAATTCCACAAGCTGGTGCGTGATAAATAGGGTACCATACCAACCACGCTAACCGGTCAATCATAAATTGAAAATACATAATATACTCGAGCCACACCTGCAGTTGCGCCACTGTATTTTCCTGTACTACGGTCAAGAGTGATCTAATTTAAGCTCGCTTGCAACCGGCGAGATGTTATTGCCGTTTAAGTCCCGTCGATGGTAAGTGCTCGTAATCAATTGCCCGTATTGGTTCCCGATCACGGTTGCTGATGTTCTTTTCCATTTTTGTTGCTTTGACTGTATGATTCCGTTTCTGATTCACAGTGAAACGCTTGTTAGTCATTGAAATGTATAGCTTTTGAAGCGATGTATATTTCATGCCACGATATTTTTGTTTGGAATTGTAAGTCGCGGGTTAAATGCATTTAACCTTTAAGCAAGAAAAATGATTGCTTTTCCATACATTTTGGTTGAGTAGGTATTCAATAATATATATTTTCTAGCGCTTTCTGAATTGGTTGTAATAGTAAAGTTGTTTGTAATCATGTTTATTTTCAATCCTGAAAGTTGAGCTAAGCAATAAAAAATAACCTTGTATGATATTTTTTGCTTTGAGCAACTTAATTCAATTTATTGTAATATGTTTTGTTTTTCTTTTCTTTGTATTTCATAATTAATTTCTCTTTTTTGGTAACTTAATGATTTTGTTATGTTATGTCTCAAACATTTAGGCTTGATCTGTTCTATTTAATAAAATAAAATATTTAAATAGCTTTGTGCACTAGTTCTAAACTAATATTATGAAATATTTGTTTGTTTGTAGGTAATCTCTGGAACTGATTCTAAAAATTCTTTCAATAATAAAAAACACACTACACCAAAGTAATAGAGACCTTTTTACTCTAAAAACCTGGGACGGAAACTGCCAGTACTAAAAACAAAAAAAAAACCAGTGAATACTTGCATAATCTAGAGATATCTGAAGACACGATGCAACGAAGCTGCGTCGGCCGAGTAGCGTGGCTTCATGGGACAGTCTGGGTGACAGATTGCCTCCTACGCTTGCTGAGGTGGCACCCATGTGTCATACTTGTGCGACCTTCTCAACTCTCTATATTATTTCGATTTTATTACTGTTAATATCATGCCACATTTATTTACATGCTTACTATATTTTATCCTAACTAATATATAAATGCGAATGTGAGTTTGTTTGTTACCTTTTCACCCCAAGGCGCTGAACCGATCGCGAAAAAATTTGGTACGCAGATAGCCTATGATATAGTGAATGACATGGCTATATTATTTTGCGAGAACGCGGGTGAAACCATGGGGAACAGCTACTTTGTTATAAACTTAGCACGTTTGGATTCTTCGTTACTTTCAGATTTTCAAACGATAGTTTCTAACCGACATGCAAGGAATACGATAACTGGTGAAAGCCTACAATATAAAAATAGATTGCACAATATTGATAAGAAATTGGTACCTATCGATAACAGAATTGCAAGGAATTCGATACACATAAATGGCTTTTCAGATTTAGGCGGTATTTGCTTCCACCGCTGTGGGGATCGAAAACTAAATTGTATGCAGCACCCGCCAAAAAGTTTATACAAATATTTTCACTACCCATAGTGGCTGCAAATATTGCGTATATCTGAACAAATCAATACTATTATAAAATAAAATAGATTACTTCGATAATCTACTTTTAGTTTTAAAAAATACTTACTATATTTTTCACAAAATAAAACACATTACATATAATGTAATCCATCTATATATTGTCATTGTTCATAAACTTTATAAAATAAAATAGATTATTTTGATAATCTACTTTTAGTAAAAAAAAAACTTACTAAGTATATTTTTTACAAAAAAAAAACGTTCTATAATGGACTTTATTCACGTTTCTTAGATAGATTCCGATTGCCTGACATAGAATCCAATCTAACTTCAAATTGTTCAAATATTTTATTTTATTTTATTTTATTATTGGTGCACTTCGCATATTGTTTTTTTTATTTTATTTTTTTAGTTTTAGCCATTATGTAGCGTATTCGCTATTATTTAATAAGAACTTGTTTGCGTTACATTTTATTATTTACTTTGTATTGGTATTTTTCTTTTTGATTTAATTGTATATTGTATTGTACATTTTGCTGTTATTGACAAAATATAGCCAATAGTCAGATTATAAAAAAAAAGAAAAATATATATAAAAAATGTAACCTTGCTGAGTTTCTTGCCAGTTCTTCTCAGTTGAAGGCTGATTTCCGAATCGGTGGTAGCTTCAGTAAATTCGACCTTCATAAGTGCCCTCCTAGGGCCTAAACTGAATAAATGGCTTTGACTTTGACTTATTTAATTATATTCATTCTAAGGTTAGGTATTCACCACCTTCGCCCACGTCACAATTTACCATGATGAGATTGTAGTAAAAAAACGCCATTTTAAAAAAAAATAACACTATTTAAGAAAGTATGCGTCATAAGCATACGCTTCATAAGCGTAAAAAATATTAGAACTAAAACTAAGTAAAACAAAGAACTCTTTAATTACAACTTTTCCTCATCATCATTAAATAACGAAAGCCTTTTTTCGTCAAAAATACTTTATTCACTTTGAATTTAAAAACAGGACTTTGCTGTAAATAAAATATTGAAATTAAATATAATAAGTAGAGATGAAAGGTGAAGTGACAAAAGGGCAGTCGGGAGACGCGCTCCGGCTTCGCTCCACCGAGTAAAGCAAAGCAAAGGAGGCCGATTGTTGACGTCCTCTTCACAATGCCATATCAACCGATACTGTGACGACACAGACGAATGTGATTGTTCCGCATTCATTTACTTCCTGACACAATCTCCTCTACCATAATCCAAACATTGGGAACCATTGCTTCTCTTATTCTAACCACGCGTCATGTTGACACTACTTAAACGGCGATGGATAATACATACGGCATCTAATCGTGTTGCGAATGAAAGGGCGTGGTAGATGTCACGACGCAGTCAGAAACGAGAGATTATTTAGATGGGGCCGATCCTAATTAAACGTCAAATCAACGTGTCAAGTGCCGGCGAAATTAAAGGAAACACGATCCACTAGCTGAAGAGGAAATATTAAAGTTTCCCGCCTCGTCTTCCCTTGGGATCTCTTTATAAGTAGTTACGTAAGATTAAGAGGGGATTCATTGGAGGAAAAATTCTGCGTGTGACGTTTTGAGTAGTGATGGGCGAAATATTAATGGATAATTATGGATTTAATTAATTTTATAGCAAATTTTGAGATTTTATGACTTTTAGTTTTTTTTTGTTATATTGTCTAAATCCTAAACAGCAGACCGCAACGCGAACAAAGTTATATTATATGAAAGTACGAATATACTACATCAGCTCATCTGAGAGGTATGCACAGATTTCGTAAAATTAATTAGCAAACTTTCATTTGATCATCAAAGTTGCACACTTGTTTAGAATCAACAAATAATTTGATATTGGAAAAGTTGTTTAGCGTGAAACGGTCGCACGATCCGAATTAATTCTATATTAAATTGTGAGGCTCGCAATGGGCTCGCTAAATTACTTTAGCATGCGACGCGTATCATTGCAAATAGCCGATGTCACCTTGACAGTTCTCTATTTGGCTATTTACTAGTTGAAACGTCCAACGGAGCGTGGCATGCAATAAAGATCAATGAAGATCATTTTGATTAAGATCTTGTGAAATAGTTTAAGTTATTCGATGGTTGTAAGAAACGAATTTACATAATATTACCACAGCGTAATTACATACAGTGGTCTATCGCGTTTGGAGTCACGCGAAATGCCGCTTTGTATAAGCATTCGTAATTTCTGCATTGTGTCCCAAGCGAGTGTATGGCAGCTTGGCCTCGCTACCGCCCCTCTCTCAACCCGCAAGCTCCGTACGATTGCTCTGTCTAGACGTTAAGGCGATGATAACTCAGTGGTAGTGACGTCGGACGCCGCGGCGATGGTCGTGGGATCGAATCCTACAATGAGCTTGAGCTTTCGGTGAAGGAAAACATAGTGAGGAAACCATAGCACGGTGGTAGGGTACTTTGTACCGCCTGGCTGGCTATCACCCTCAAGTTGAAAATCTGTCGCCAAACACCTATTGGTGTGTTCCGGCAGCTGCACTTGAGAGCCAGTTCCATCTAGGCTTTGTGTGCTTACCACCTTCGGCCACATCATCACTTACCATAGTGAGATTGTAGTCAAACACAAGCCTATACAAAGTAAAAAAAAAAAAAAAACGTGTCCGTTGGCCGACTGTAAGAGTTACATATACTGTGATATTACACTCAAAGTATTTTTACTTACAAGATCATAATCACTTCGGTTGTTGCAAACTGGCAAGCTATAATGTATGTTATATTAATACCATTAAAGTTACAATCATTTAATTTTACTTTTTTTATTACCTATACATTAAAAGATAATAAATTATTCAATCTTCGCATTTTACTACACAGAAATATAAAGAGTCAGAACTAGGGCATTGTTTAAATAATTAAACTTAACAAAACTGCAAATTTAAACATGAATAAAGCGAGTTGTGCAAATTAAGTTCCTAGTTCGTTTGCAGAAATAACTTTGGATTCAGATAACTTCATCTTGTCACACAATACATAATCCTAATAGCTCCGCGGTTTCGCATTTTGTTTTAGACTTAAGTTATTTTTCGGTGCTGACTTATTTATCAGTCATTTTGATTTAAAGTATTCAGATGGATAATAAAGTTTGAGATGAGGTTCTTGGCTTGTGATGAGTCTGATCCTTCTTTATTATAACATGTAACTTACAAGTTTTAATCTTGAAAGTTAAAAATATAAACAAATTGTTAACTATTTATACATATTTTGATAAAATACATGATACTGGTTTTAATAATTTATAATTAAATGATACTAATGAAAATTGGCAGACTCAAACGCTGTAATCAGATTATAAAGTCGGTCTGATTATAGCCCCAGTAGCTGAATTCAGAGGAAATAGCCACTTGTTAAGCTAAGGTTTCTTTTGTGATTTCAGAATTGGTCTCATAGTAAAAGTTGTTTGTATGAGTTAAATTCAATTATTCTAAAATTAAAGTAACTAATCCTGTGTATTTCGACATACTATACATTTATAATCTAAGCACACGTGACTTATTGACCTTTATGTACAATCAGTATTGAAATAAAAGAGTGGAAAAAAAACATTTATAAAATTTTCTTTGAGGGGCACTTTAAAAACATAAAATGCCTCCAGGTAAAATATAAAGTTTACCAAATATTATTTTTAATATCTATGTATTTATGTCAAATCCAGCTTCATAATTACTTATTTTTTTATCATGCAAATATTCTGACTCTTTTTCCACATTTTTTTAAGAGACACAACGAGTTTCATATCAAATATTTTACACCCACTATTTCAACTATAAAGTGGAATCAATATATCAAAGTGGTTTATGTCTGTCAACTGTCCAGCCGGCTGCGGGGTCCAGTGAGCAAACTGCAGCCGTGCTGGTGTTGACGCAGCGATCCTCGCCTCCTTCGTATTACAGGCACAAATATCATAATTATATTACGACTGGAACAATCCGTTATATTGGTTTTAATGTTTCGGTAGGAATTTCGCATACAATGAACTCCTGACTGAATTCCTGAAGATAAAATTTGATAAAATTGTATAATTATGTTTCTGATCATTAAATAATAAATTCATGCATTTCATGCATATGGTAAATAAAATTAATTAATATATGAAAATGAAAATATTTTTTATTCAAATAAGCCTTCACAATCACTTATGAATATTCTGACTCTAACGCACAGTTCGGAAAGTTGCTTTTACTGAGAAGAGCCGGCAAGAAACTCAGCAATTACTCTTTTCAAAACCAACTCAGATTCATTTCATCAAATTATTTATCTAGTCTCACTGACAATATTTGTGTGTAAAATTTATTTATTTACAATAAATATTTACAATCAATGTATAAAATACAAACTATGATATATAGAAAACATCTTCAAAGTCCTCGCTGCTGTCAATAGGCAAGGTTCTCAACAGGCTGGCAGCGTTCCCTTTTTGGATGGCCAAGCTTATGCGTTGGCGGAAAAAGCTCCCAGCCCGTCGGTCTCCCGAAGCCTCGATGAGCTTGGATGATAAAATCCGAGCAAATCGGCGAGCCTCGAACCCCCATGGACCCAATGTTTCCACTGCAAATGGCATGAACAAAAAATTAGGACCAAGACAAGCGTATTTTTTAAATTTGGATTTTTCAGCACCGGTCGCAGCCGCCCCAGAGGCTTAACAAGTCGCCTGTATGTGGGAAGGCGCAAGTGTATCAATATTTGTGTGTTATATGACAATAAGGAAATATATATCAAAATTATGAGTAACTTAGTAAACAAATGGATTGCAAACTTAAGCAACATTTTTACCCGTCTGCTCCCGAAAAAGGGTAGTGTTTTTGGAGTGGTTATACGTATATTAATTTCAATGGCACGTTCAGTCGCCTAAGCCACTTGATATATTTAGACAATGATGACAAAATATGAACCAGTTTTTTATTTTTATCATTAAAATTATAAGTTACTGAAACGAAATATCTGATAATTCCAAACAAACAACATATTCATATTCATATTCATTTATTTTGCAACTAAGTGTTATACAAAGGTCTTATTCTATTACACAGGACTTAAATAACTTAGTGACCTTTTTCAGGTATAGCAAAATTATAGGTAGATACCTATTAAGTATATAATTCATAATTAATTTTAACATTTTATAATAACAATAATTCATTGATTCCAATAATAATAAAATTAAGACATGCATTAAAATAATTTCAGACGTAAATCATGAATAAATAAAAGAAAATTAACTAGTTATTAAAATATTCTTCAAGTGTATAGAAACATTGATCAATTAGGAACTTTTTTATTTTTTTTGTGAATATGTCAATAAGCTAAATGAAAATATATGTCGTTTTTTATAAGTTTTGATGATTACGAGAGATCAGCGAGGGACTCGCCCCGTCGTAGTGAAATATGAGTCTCATTCTGCAAAGAGTGAGGTAGCCTGCGGCGTAGCGCCGCGGCGCTTACCTTCGCTGATAGGTTAGCGATACATGAGTGGTTAGATTGAGGTATTGATCTTAGTTTGCAAAAAGCTTTAGTGAATACAATATGTAATGGTTATCAAAAAACATGACATGACGTGATCACAATTTCAGTCTCATCGAAGTAATCCATAAAAATAACTATATTAATATGATCCTATTTTAGGAATAAATAAAAAGAACAGATTCTGATAGATTAAAGAACATATAATTTATATATAATTTAGCGTTCGTAGGCTACGGTAACCGTTTACCATCAAGTGAGCGGTATGCTTGTTTGCCGACAATAAAGTATAAAAAATATATGTATATATTTCAATTATACCATACATAAAAACTTGTTACATTTGCTATGAAAACCTAATATTCTATTAAAATTAAAAATATAAAAGTTTGTGTTTATGTTTGTCACTAAATCATTTCATACTGGCCGGCTGAATGGATTTGGATAAAATTAGGTGCATCAGTAAATAATGATTAAAATTTAAAAAAAAAAAAACAGGGAACGTACAGGTTCCTCTGGTACGTGGGTTAAATCGCGTGACAGAACTGGTTTTTCAGCATATATTATATAAAAAATAATCTGACTGACTGACAGATCAAACCACAGGTAAAAATGCTTGGTCTAGAAATTTAAAATTTTGCACAGAGATACCTAAAGTAATAAAGGTAATTCAATAAAAAAGGATTTTCCTCAAAGGGGGTAAAATCGAGGATTGCGGGAAAAATGTATACCTACTGACAAAATAATTGTAAAATTAAATTATTTATTATTTACTTTGAAGAAACATAATATCAAGAGTTCAACGACAGTAATAACATCTTACGTCCGGGTCGCGTCGGAAATTTTCGTTATTAAATTGTTGTTTCAAAGAGTCAACATCTCTTTCCAGTTATTTGCTTGTTTAGTTCCGTTTACATTGAAATTCTGTTCTAATTACATCATAAGTCAAATAATTAAACATCTTTTGTATAATAAATGATTGTGACGGTTGTGTCGTACCCGAAAATTTGTAATTCATAGCTCAAGCTATGTCTAACTTAAGTGAATATCCTAATCCTAACTAATGTTACAAATGCGAATGTGAGTTTGTTTATTACCTTTTCACGCCTAAACCACTGAACCGATCGCAATGTTATTTGGTACGCAGATAGCCTATGGTATAGAGGAGGACATGGGCTACTTATTTTTCGAGAACGCGGGTAAAACCGCGGGGGACAGCTAGTAATAATATATTCATTGAAGTGAATGTTTTAGATATAAAACACGCTAAGTAAAGTCGACTTCAAAGGAACTGGTTTTTACTATTTTTTTAACAGAAAAATGTGAAATGAAAGTTCAAGCTTCAGAATTTTCTTTATAATTAGCTTACATCTCGTGGTTGTGTCAGTTTCCTTAAATATGTACATGTACTATATATCCAAGATACTTAACACTCTATTCAGTCGTTTCATTCATAGCTCTGAATATATTTTTCTAGTGAGCTAACATTTCTAGAACTCTTAGAATTCTCAATTGATTCAATCCACAATTTATTTCATAACTAACATCTGTCACATGTTGCCCATGGTACGCTTTCTTGAGGTATCTGTTTTCCCTCAGCAAAGATTACCCTATGTGTAAATCCGGAACATAGTCTATCTGTTTGCCGCATTTCTCCCAAATCTGTTCAGCAGTCACGGAGTAATATTAGTAAAATATGATGTAATATGCTGGGTGGTGTGGTTGGTAAGATACCCTATCTATCACGCCGCAGGTCGTGGGTTCGATTCCCACTCAGGACAAACATTTGTGTGCATGAACATTTCTATTTGTCCTGAGTCTGGGTATTATTATCTTTATATATATATATATGTATTTACAAACGAAAAGTAGTATATGTAGTATATCAGTTATCTGGCTTCCACAGTACAAGCTCTGCTTAGTTTGGGGTCAGATGGCCGTGAGTGAGGAATGATCTAGAATGTTTATTTATTTATTATAGTATTCAATAACATCAGAATTAATGGGAAAACACTACGATGACCCGAGCGTTGTACTATCAAAATTAATTTCATGTACAAAATCTGACAAAATCTAATATTTCCAAATAAATTGAAAAGTTCGTTTGTTGTTCTTTTGTGTATAAATGGCTCTTAATAATTACTCACATATTGTTTTCGTTTCATACTTCTGACGTCATAATCATTAACACCTATTCAGTTAAGAGTAATGTGAAACAGGAACCGTAACTAGGTCACTACGAAAATGGTCCTGAGCTGCTTGCGTCCTCATTTAGGGAAGAGATTCCGATTGGCGTGCATTTTTTTTACTATAGACACATCCTTACTTCTTTTAATATTATAAATGCGACAGTTTGTTACCTTTTCATGCTTAAACCGCTGAATCGATCGCGATGAAATTTAGTATGCAAATAGCCTATGGTACGGAGAAGAACAAAGGCTACTTTTTATCCCGGGAAAACATAAGATCCTTGGGGAACGTGGGTGAAACCGCGGGGCAGAATCTAGTAAGATTACAAAGCCTAGAAACCAACTGGCACTCAAGAGTAAATTAATAGGTTAAAATTTTCAATAAGCCAGGCTGGGTTTTTGTTCACTAAAATCTCAAGCTCATTGTACGGTTTAAGTAACCTTCGCTAAACTTTTCAATATATAGCACAATAACTTTATATAACAAATATGTGCAAATATATTTTTATCATCCTCTTCAACAGCGAAATCCAAAGTGATAACTTTAAAAGCCCTTTATGTAAAGCTTAACTCCATCCTTGTCTTGCGTAAATAGCCTGAATCCGCTCCACATATTTCTCTGTCCACAGGGCGGTATCTCCCCGGCGAGGAAGCGGTTCAATCAATCAGCGGGACGGCTGATACGAGAGCCTTGCTGTTATCACCATCAACATACAATGTGTCACCAATAAATTATTATCACACTTTTACGTATGATGACAATTTGAGCAGTCTTAGTTATTAACAGAAAATATTTGAAAAATAATGATTTAGTAAATACACAACTAAAATAAATGGCTTATTTTATTTATTTTTATTTATTTAGGATAACAAACAACTGTAGAATGCAGATTAAATATAAAATATTAAGTAGATTAATGTAGAATAATTGTACAACCAACACCGTTATCTTTGGAAAAATATTTTTGTGAAGGAGTTTAATTTTATTGTTTAAAATAATTCTAACTTTACAAATCCACACATAGGAAGGTTGAATGTAGAAAAAATCCATCGATTTCGCAGTGGTCGCTAGAATACTAAATTCACGTAGCCGTAGCGCTACGACGTAGGTGGTCTACGGCGTAGCGGGCGGTTGAACGTTGTGACATTCTAATCGGCGTGGTTTTGAAGTCTGTCACAGAATGTTTGTCACAACATGTTATATTTATTTGTGTTTCTAATATGTATACGAAACTTAATGTAATTTATTTCTTTTGACAAGAGCCTTATGTATGCCAAAAACTAATAAAATTATTGTATTACTTATAAATTGGATGAAATAGTCTCATTTAAATAAACTCAAAGGGAATCGTGAATGAATATAAATAACCAATTTCAAATACAAAAGAAAATAAGTGTTGCACTTCAAAGCGATCCATATCGTATCGTAACGTATCGAATCCACTTTCAAGTAAAAAAAAAAGTGATCGTTGTATAAACTCACGGTCGGAGCGAGGAGTATAGATGAGTATAGTGTAGTGGGTATAGTGATTCGTGCAATAAAAGCAGTTTCTCTTAACAAAATCGACGCGCGTACCAACTCGGACCAAATGAGATTACCTTGAGAGCCCCCACGCCCCCTCGCACCCCTTCTGCGGAGCACCTCTAGTTTATTGAACATGGACATCGATGTCAAGAGATACTAGATTGATTTTTGTAAAAAAAATATAACTTGTCTAAAATTTTAACTAGAAATAAGAGCCTGCTTACAGTAATTTAGGCTAAAACAATCTATAAAAACATATCTTTGGTCAGAATGGGTCACAATCCCAATCCTCATCCTAACTTAATATTATAAATGCAAATGTGAGTTTGATTGGTAGCTAGTAAGATGTCTTAATCTTAAACTGGTTCTAAAACAAAAAAAAACCACTAAGATCACCTCAAAAAAAAAATTGCAATAAATTCTTTCTCGGATATTTTTATGGTTTATCTAGACATGTCTATATCGATGTTAGAGAAATTAAATCATGCTCCAGTGTTAGCAGCCGCGAATATTCTTAAACTAACGAAGCGGCTAATGTGCAACCTTGCAGCGCTCCAACCATGCACTACGAAGTGTAATCTATTATTCACTTTAACCCAATAGTTTTAAAGTGTCTTTTAGAGTAAAACGATGATAGATGGTAGTGACGTCGAATATCGTAGCAAAACTCGAGATTTTGGTGAAAGAACTTATATCTGTACTAGCTTACCGCCCCGCGGTTTCACCCGCGAACCCCTATTTTACCCCCTTAGGAGTGGAATTTTCAAAAATCCTTTCTTAGCGGATGCCTACATCATAATAGCTATCTGTATGCCAAATTTTAGCCCGATCCGTCAGTTTACCATTTGATATAGGATCTTTAATATATATAAAAGGAAAAGGTGACTGACTGATCTATCAACGCACAGTCCAAACCGCTGGACCTAGAGACTTGAAATTTTGCACAGATATACCTTATACAGTGTAGGCATCCACTAAGGATTTTTGGGAATTCCACCCTTAAGGAGTAAAATAGAGTTTCGCGAGTAAACCGCGGGGCGGAAGGCTAGTCTGATATTTTACTAAAGTAAATTAACTAACTTACTAAATTACTTAACACTTGATCAAAATGGTTTTACATTTTGAGACAATGTTTATTTTTGTTAAATTCAATTATGCGTAGCGTTTGCAAGAAACCACTGGAATAGTTTTGGAAACTTAAGTCGTTAACTTAACCTCTACTTGAATGAAAACAACTTACACCGCAAGTTAAGTTCTAACCACTTGTCGTGGTTTTGTAGCTTTTATGATGCGGGGAGAAAAACCTATTTCATAACTAACTTAGAAAAAAATATTTATTGAACGGCAGGTATTTTCACCTTGCGGGCGGCTTCTGCCTCTTTTTGTTCTCGTTTAATGTATGGACACATTCACACCATGACATCACCATCACCAGACACCATCTTAGGTCGTTTTCGATAATTTTATCAGTGATTGGTGCATTTAATCATTACGGATTTTGTCTGGTCACACCACCCGCCCATCTAAGCATCTTCGTTTCATTGGTATGAACCTTTTGTTCATGTGTCTTTTTTGTTGTCCAACATTCGGATCCATACAATAACGCAGGTCGAACTGCTGTTTTATAGACTTTACCCTTTGTTTTAATGAGAATATGTAGATGATCGCCATTTCAGCCATGCGGCGCTGATTCTATGAGTCACGTCAGCATCAACATTAGCGTCTGTTGTGAACATGAAGCCTAAGTATTTGAAGTTTTCTTTTGTGGGAATAGGCGTTTGCCCAATAAAAACCAGCCAAGTACGAGTCGAACTCGCGCACCGAGGGTTCCGTACAAACTTATAGGTATGTAAATAGTTCGTCCATCACGGGAATCTTAACGATAAGATATGGATTGAGGGACAAACTTAACATTGTCGTTGGAAAACTGTTGTCCTCATACATCGCATAGTGTAACGATCTTTAATGTAAAATGTTTTGCGCACACGAGCTATATATATTGTTGACTCAGGACCTTGATTTTTATGCACCTAATAGGGACTATTGACCTCAGTATTTGATATAAATTTCAACTTGCTAGATTCACCCGTTCCTGAGAAAATCGGTGGTGATACACGGACAGACGGACGGACAAGAAAGTGATCTTATAAGGGTTCCTTTTTTAACTTTATGAAATATGGAACCCTAAAAATGGTTTCACGTGCTACATTTCCACTAATGGGGCATTTCAAAGACTAAGTCTTACTAAGGTTAGTAGGAACCCTCAAACTACAGTATAATAAATCTAAATCGGTTTTGAAAAGAGTAATTGCTCAGTTTATTGCCGGCTCTTCTCAAAAGCACCCTTCCAAACCGTGCGTTAGGACTGTCAATTCATAGTGTCTGTGAAGGCCTATTTGAATAAAAAATGTTTCATTTCGTTATGGTCCCTGAGGCGCATTAATTACAAAGTATATTTATAACGAATTTATATTCTTAAAACGCAATAGAAACCTCACGGGTGACGTCACAATAATTTATAAAGAAAACGAGCTCGAATATTCATCTTGAATAACTAATTGGTTCATAAAAAATCTTAGTTCAATTTGTTGTTATTAAAGTTCTAGATAACTAAGAAATCATTAAACGTCAATGACTTATAATACCTCAGTTCGGCTATTATACATTACAACTTGATTTACGAATATTGAGAGAAAAGGTAACTGACTGATATTTCAATAACTAGGTCAAACTATTTACTACTAAATCTTGTTTTTCTTTTCTATCTTCTATTAATATTGTGTGCTCCAAAGTTATAGGTGTATTGGGAACAAACTGATCATCGGCGATGTGTGTATGAAATCCCTGTCATACTCATTAAATATTATATTTCTTTCTCATTTCCTTTGTTGGTGTGTTATGACTCGTTTTTTATTGTACACTAGCTTTCCCCTATTTTACCCTTATTTCTTAGTACAAGTATAAAGTAAAAAAATAAACTCTTACACTAACCTAATACCTCATTATTACTGTGCAATAATAAAACGACTCTACAATTAAACTTGCTTAAACATAAGTGTGCGGTATCTGGATTCCCTTCAATAAAAAACTTATCTTCAAATGGACTGTATACTATATTTATTTCACTTTGTATCTTGATCACTTATTTAATAATACTTTATCTTTTACAAACTCGTGAACACTGGCCGACTAGATACAAAATTACTACTTTTCAACGTGAATTCTACTTTACTGTATTTATCTGAATTAATGAGTAAAAAGTCCAAAAATACTTAAATATTGACGTGTTACCTTATCGAGAGCCATACATAATTTTCCGATTCTGACTTTACTATGGATTAGATTTGGACTATGAATTTTCATCATTTCACATTATTTATCTATGATCTACTATATGTACCAAAGTGATTTTATCCTTAAACATTGCCTGCAACTAGGTCTTTCCAATGAATCTACGTTGTCGATACCAGCTTAATCTACCTTAAAGCTATAAAATGTTTTATACACAAAATAGTCAAAACAACATAAAGTTTTCATCGGAAAACCCTTTTTCTCCGATATCCCTATTCTATCGGGTTAGATGTATATACACATACATAATACAAACAATTAGCTCAAATAAAAACATATTCTTACGTACTGTCAATTGTAGGAAATAACCCAAATACACAGAAAATAAACATATCATAAACCAAGTTAAAAGGAGAAAGTCGTCTTGTTTCCCTTTCACACTATCGTCTAATCTGTGATTGGTTAATGCCAAAATCGGTCATGACAGCCTCTAAGTGAGACCGATATATGATGTACTATATAAAGAACAGAACAATAGAAGGAGAAACGTAGGCCTAGGTTCGCCCTCAGCGAACCAGACGATGCCATTACCCTAGCGCAGATCGAGGCCGAAGAAGCCCGCAAACAAATACAGATGCGAAATCGTCAACCTAGATTTCGTCCTCGCCGGCGAGGACCGTCGCGACGTCCTTCCCAGTCTCGTCCCGATTAAGCGGCCCGAGCTGCATAGTAGCAATCCGACCGATCCCCAAATAATTATAATTGTTTGCATGCTAAGTCCTCCCTCATTCCCCAGGCAACGTCCTGAGCCGAGGTCGAGCCCCACAGGGGGCACCCTCAGGCTACCGTTGCCCTAAATTTATTTAGTTTTAAGTAGCGGTTGAGAGCCCTCAGCGCTCACCGCAAAAGTCCGCGTAAAGGTGGAAGAAGGTCCCCTGGACCCACCACCTTTCTGTTCCTGCTCAAAAAAAAAAAAAAAAAAGAAGGAGAAAGCGATATCATATTTCTATTTTATACATTTTGAGCTAAGTTCGACTAATTTCATCATCCATCCGCAACAATAAGACTTAAATAAGTTGAACATTAAACTTCTGGCATTACTATTGAAATAGTATTAAAGTAGAGAACAATCCAAACATTTTCATCATAGCGGGAGTGGACTTGGAGTTCCGAGTACGAACCTACAGTTTAGGGCTGCCACAAGTCCCGATTGCTGAGTGGATTATCCTTTTAATTGTAAACTTTGGTATTTTTAGTTTTTTTGATAGTCTAGTAAGTATAGTAAAGTTAGTACAGTTTTGTATGTCGTAGAGTACGAAATTATCTCAGACATAAATAATAAAAAAATATATATATCTACCTTACCTACCTTACCTACCTTAATAAAAAAAAGATAGAGCAAAAATACCAACAGTATGTACCGGTCAGTGTAACACTAATGACATCCCTACCGTACAGTCGAGTTCAAAAGTGCAAGAGTTTAATTAAGACGGACGAGACGCGAATAAATTAGCGTCAACCACTTAATAGATCCGGAGATGTCGCCATTTGCATTCACTCGTTCATCGTTCGTTCCATTTTTGAAACGAATTAATTTTACATTGAAACTTCGCGGACTTAATGTGCCAATTTATAATTGGAACGTATTGAAATGAACTGCTATTTATATTCTTTGATAGGGATTATACCAGTATTGGAAATACCATATAATAAGGTTTATCTTATCTTCTCTTATTAAGACGACGAAAATGACCGGTCAACGTTGCTTCAATTTTTTAATACTAACTTCAAAAATACGTTTTTATCAATATATAAATTAAATTTAAAAAAAAAACTGAGTTTGCTTAGCAAATTCTAAAACACTAAAAATCTTAATAAAATCCTTAACTACTCCTGTACCTACATCTCTGCAGGGCATGAATTTACCATAAAAACAAGGATGGAAGAAGATCACAGTTTACCATGTGGCCTTAGCGTAGGTTGAAGAATCTGAGATAATTGAAAACTCGTACGTAAGATCCCTCATAATTCCCACTGAATCACTACAGGACTTGTTATAGAGACTAAAATAAAGGGCAAGTGAAACCGCGGACAAAACACGATATCTTCAATACAAATTCTAAGTAATACGAATCGATTATTAAATTCCCAAAGCCGCTGATTGAGCTCGTATCAAATCATTTGCGGTAATGGCGCGTAATAACACGATTCTTGAGTCATATATACATGGTCACGTAATATTATGGGCTTATAAATTTCTTTTTCGGTATTTCTTTTAACATACTCTGTGGTAGTGACGTCAGATCGCGAAGAAACTATTTTGGCCCAATCATAATTTTTGTTTCATCAAAAACTGGCCAGTTGGTGTGGTTGATAATATACCCTACCTATCACATTACCTTTAACATTCACGTAGGCTCAATTCCTACCGAGGACAGACATTTATGTGAAATGAAAGCAGGCAGGCGGTCCACCTGATGGTAAGTGACTACCGTCACTTATGGAGGATAATACCAGGAGAATTGCCAATGTGTTGCCGACCTTCATAATACCTAAAGGGCAACTGGTCTGGGCAACTCTCAAGTATCATTTTAGAAACACCAGTAGGTGCTTTGCGACAGAAATTCAACGTGAGGGTGATAGTCAGTCGGGTACTACAAAGTGCCTTACCACCTTACCAACCCACGTCCTTTGTGACGGCATTCGACGTCACTACCACTCAAATTTATACCATAAACACAATTATTTGCTATCAAAACGAACAGAAAATATGTTTAAAATAAATATTATCCTAAGATTAAAACAAAACTGGGAAGACGCACACACAATAATCTAAATGAAGTATATTCATCAAAGATAAAAAAAATCCCGACACTAAAATCAGTCAATCAAGAACTTGACTAAACAGTAACCGTAATCAATCGAACACTTCACTCCTTGCAACCCCCGCTAGCTTGGCTCAGCCATAAATACCTGGCAGTAATTAGTATTACATTACGTCGTAAAGGGAATATCAAGCAGATATTATTCAATTCAATATAAGATGTGTGGGATATCCATATTGAGTAATTAGTTTAAGATGACATTAATGTAGGTAGTATATAAATGAACTAGGTTTCCCCACGTGGTTACACGATCCCCTATTTTACATCTTGGGGGCTAATTTTCAAAAAATCCTTTCTTAGTAAGCCCCTACGTTACAAATGAAACGAACTCATTATTGGAAAACAGAAAATACGTCTAAACTTTTTGGTATAAGGAATTCAATTTTTGACTTCTTCCTTCAGCTGTAGAAATAATCAAGTAATAATCACCAGATTGCGAATAGGACATACAAACATGAAACATATCCATTTAATAAAAAAAAACTGCAAAAAATAAGTGCAAGTGTGTCCAGTCCACACTTAACTGTGTTACATCTTCTAATTGAATGCACGGCTTACAAGATTGTTTAAACCAAGATGGATGTATACGAACCATACAATTTTTGAAAATGATCGACGTTTATAAACTTGTGTAACTGTTTGTTGTGGTCGCTAATGACCTTAGATGTTAAAAAGCGAACTAAAATAAAAAAAAAAACGTCCGCTCCAAATTTCTTGTTTCTAGGTCTAGCTGTTTAGGCTCAGCGTTGATTTGTGACATATATAATACTTAGCTCCAAAAATAGATGATCACTGGTGATACCCTTTCATAATAAATCAATTGACATTCTCTTGATATCTTGTACGAATACTGTGATTTGCGTAATGTGACATGGTACTAAAATGATCTATTTTGGGGTCGAGTACAGTCTTGAGCATATACACTTTTGCACACCAAAATTCAAAAGGGATTTTCTCTTACATTTTGATAGTGTTTCAAACGTATTCATCGAAGGAAAACATCGTGAGGAAACCATAGCACAATGGTAGGGTACTTTGTAGTACCCGTCTGGCTGGCTACCAACCTCAAGTTGAAAATCTGTCGCCAAAACACGTATTGGTGTAATCCGGTAGCTGCACTTGAGAGCCAGTTCCTTCTAGGCTTTGTTTGCTTACCACCTTCGGCCACATCATCACTTACCATAGTGAGATTGTGGTCAAGCACAAGCCTATACAAAGTAAAAAAAAAAAAAAAATACGATGTAGATTATTTCACGAGAAAATCTCCTTTGAATTTTACTAAGATTATACTCGTGATTGTACCATAAAAGACGTTTCCATGGTAACAGTTACACGGTATAGTAATCATTTGAAAAGGTTAGGCGACGATGATACGAAGGTCGAAAAAAGAAAATTAAGAAACGCTTTTTTTCTTTCTTTTTTTTCAGTTTTCATGTTTATTAGTATTCCTGCACCTGCATTCAAAAACGAATTCAGTAAACAATCATGTAGAATTTATATTGCCTCACCACCATCATAATTAAGTGAAACTTGAGTCTACTACTTAGCACTAAGCTTGTAACTCGACCTACTTCATCAGCTATAAATCTCGACAACAAATTCACCTATAATTACAAATGAACCCAAAATGGGTTCTAAGGTTTCATTCCGTATTGATATCACCATTTCTATTCACTAAATCAAATTACCACCAATCACACATCTCATTTACACCCCTTGTGATAGACAGAGATAGGAACGATATTAAAAGGCAAATGAAGCCGTAGAAACAACGATACGGTTCGAGTGAGTGGACAAATTGTATGATGTGATGAAGCCAAAGCAATCGAATGTCAATCCAATCAAATTGACAAATGGAAACTGACGCAACGCTTTTGTGTTGCATTGTACCTTTGTTATTAATTGAATTAGGACAATAATCTGTTTGGGTAGAACTTATCCTACTATCCTGTTTCTACTTTAAACTTATATGTAATACTAGCTTCCGCCCCGCGGTTTCACCCGCGTTCTCGAGGGATCTTATGTTTTCCTGGGGTAAAAAGTAGCCTATAGCCTTCCTCGATAAATGGGCATGGGATAAATGGGCATGAGATAAATGGGCAATAATGGGCATTCAACACTAAAATAATTTTTCAATTCGAACCAGTTGTTCCTGAGATTAGCGCGTTCAGCCAAACAAACAAACTCTTCAGACTTATAATATTAGTATAGATTATACATGTGAAATGTATGAATTATTGTAACTCAATTAAGTACGTCGTAATGACTGATTGAACTTAGATGAAACGTAGCTTATAAAGATATAATAAGATATATAATTAATTATAATGGTAACTTGATTCATCCAAACTCATTACGGCCAATTTGTTGAATATATTTTGTTTTTAATATACGAGTATGCTTAAAGTTATATTAAAGAAAAACGTAAAATAAACTTTAATTAATCCAGACATTTGATAGTTTCGATATTTATAAATTTATGAAGTTTATTAAATTATAATTTATTTATGGGGTTAATGAGTGCAAAATGTCTGTGGTAAATTGGTTTATTAATAATAGAAGATATTCATAATATCAAAGATAATGTTCTGATCTAAACAATTTTTTTAAAGACTTACCAAAATTATGTCTTTGCTCAAGATTATAGACATTAAATTCAAAAGATTTACACATTTTTTGACAGCATTGACGTGTCACTCATAGATTTTTCTTTGTTGCACAGATGCACAGCTATGTAATGTACCATAATAGCCCACGGGTGAGTGTCGTGTGTCCAAGCTCCCCAAGCGCCACTTCATTGAAATGAAACGACCGTCAAATGTCGCTGATATATCAATTTTCATAAACACATTAACGTCATATTGGAAAATTCTTTAGAAATTATAATGTCAAGAATATCAGATGCATTGTTTGATATTAGTAAATAATATTGGTATCAAATAAAAGCGCAAGGCAGTGTTATGTTTCTTTCAGAATGTTCGATAGACTTTTATAACTACCTTTATTACCCTTAGCTTTGAGAAAAAATTCAAATAATTTTACATCAAAGTTTAAGTAATTTTTATAACAATGTTGATAAAAGCAGGATGTCAATTTCCCTTTAAGTACAGTACAAAATAAAAGCAGGAAATGTATTTCTCAAAGCGTTCAAAGTATGAATTTAAGTAAAAATAAAAATCTCATTTTACTCGACGCCAGTCAAAAAGATATCATTTTACAAAGGAAAATCCTCCTATAGGAAAATAAATTTATGTCTCATAAAAACACGTTTAATTCTATTTTTATTAATCAAAATACACGAGATAAACAGTTGAATAACCTAACAAAATGAATAATAAAACATGAATACAGAAGCATAGATAGTAACCACAGACTTACCACTATCATTCCACAAATAAATATGTCATGAGAACATAATCATGGTAATTAACAAAATATCATCCCCAACTACGAAACTCAAACAAATTCCTTTGCTCCTCACACTGAGTCTTAATCTTAACAAAAACATTTGTACGTAGGTAAGTTACATGAAGGTTGAGCTCCAGAAGTAATGTGACATTACGGTCCGCACCCGTCCGCTGCGGCCCGTGACCACCCCGTTCCGGTGGGCTGGGGGCTTGCCTCTTGTAATAGTGGTGCTCAAACCTTCAGAACGTGGCCCCATAGTTTGATAAGCAATAAAATATGAAAGCAATTTGGTTTATTTCTGCATAATTTGCATTCGAATAGATGGTTCTTTTTCCTTATTTTTCTGAATAATCTATACTTATATATCTATACTAATATTATAAAGCTGAAGAGTTTGTTTGGTTAAACGCGCTAATCTCAGGAACTACTAATTCGATTTAAAAAAATCTTTCAGTGTTGAATAGCCCATTTATCGAGGAAGGCTATAGGCTACTTTTTATCCCAGGAAACACAAGTTCCCTCGGGAACTCGGGTGAAACTGCGGGGCGGAATCTAGTACTTCATATAAATTGTCGGCAATTGGTGGTAAGCGGTTATCTTAGCCTATGAACGCTTGCAACACCAGGGGTATCACTCACGTGTTGCCAACCCATCCCCCATCCTCAATGAGCTCTGGCGACCTTATTCACGCGCAGGAACACAACTGTAAGTTATTTGGCTGCGATATTCTATAAGGTGGAGGTACTTCCCCGGTCGAGCTGCTCTTTGAACGACATATCGCTATGCTCTACCTCTCTTAAGATATTATGTTTCATTTTGAAATCAAAAGAAATAAATTAATAACTGTTTTACAACAATATCGTAGTAAAATCACAAGGTGATAAAGCCCTAAAACAAATTTAAAAAAATAAATCAAAGTCGGGTTAGTTACACTATTTATAACTCAAGATCGGCTGGACCGATTTTTATGATATTTGATTTGTTGTATTCGACTTCGCCCCGAATAGCAGGACACATTAGATTTTTTTATACCGGAAACACGAGTGAAACCACGGGAAACTGTGTGTTTTATAAGAACAAATGTATGTGATCAAAATGCATTATTTTACCTAAGGTTCTTAAATAAATTTAATAACTCATAATGTTTAATTTAAACTTTATGTAAGTGTTCTTCTTCTGTTGTATTTGTATATCGTACTCAAAGATACAATTGACTAAACTTAGGAAGTTATTGGACTCCACGAAATAAGGAATCCTAGTGTGCGGTTCAGAGGAATCTGTATTTTTTTAAAGTATTTTGTTACCCTAAATTTAGTAAAATTGTTAAATATATTTTGAAAATTATATTATAAATACTGCAGCTAAGCACAGAATACGAGAGATAATATATGATCTTTCTACAAAGTGTTCCCATAATACTTATTACAGAAACTTATGACTCCATTTCTAAACATAAATTGAATTGCTGAAACCCCTAAATTCAAATGTGAGAGCATCCAAACTTTGAGAGCCGCAGTTTAACACGATAGTTAGTATAATTACAACAGTAAATTAAGCAAGTTGGACCATTGCGAAGGTTATCGGAATTGTGTTTATGTTATTTGAGGTTATAGTGATAAAGGGGTTATGGTTACATATTACCCCTTTGTACGGAACCAGAGTTTAGCCACATTAATATGTCGTACGTTCTGTTGTCTTATAATGTTATCTCTTTGGTGTAAATCTTTGAGATATCTATAATATATGAATATGGTTGAAAGAATTGTACTTATCACTCGTTTATTTAAAATAAAATCAAAATTTCACGTGTTTGAAAATAAACTCTGTCTTCTACAAAATATGTATTAATTTAATTCAAATGCTGAAGGATCACACAGTAAATGTTAATTTTGTTTCACTATGTAACATACGTGTAAGAAACACACGATTGTCTATTCATAGCACAATAAATCAACGTCTTAACAACGACAAATAGAGAACAGAAGCATTAAGTTCTATAAATACGAGTGGAACGTAAACAAAGTAAGTATTAATAAATAAATTTAGATTCACTGTATTTCATGAAAAGCTACGTGTAAACAGAAATTTGTGAACTCTAGTATTTCTAGCTGTAAATACCTAAATACATACGGTCGACAACTTGTATAATCTAACAAAGGGTAAATGCACGTTTGTATAAAGCCTTTACGGGGTTGGTAGCGAATGCGCCACAAAACTCGGCCGGCGGACGTTTACGGTCACTTTGGGCGTTCTTACGACACTGGCCGCCTCTGTTTTGTTTAGCGAGGACGATAATCGGGATAGGGCTCGGCCAAGAGTTATTTGACGAGAGAAGCTCGAGCGGTAGCGGGCGCGGGGCTCTTCGTCAAAGTTTGGGAAACAATGTTCATTTAACTATTTAAAAGAGTGACCATTCTATTAGGGATATTGGTTTTTAATAATAAATCATGAGATATAGAGACCGACGGGCTGGGAGCTTTTTCCGCCAACGCATAAGCTTGGCCATCCAAAAAGGGAACGCTGCCAGCCTGTTGGGAACCTTGCCTATCGACAGCAGCGAGGGCTTTGAGGATGTTTTCTATATATCATAGTTTGTATTTTTTACTTTAATTGTAAATATGTAAATAAATAAATATAGGTCTAATCATGAGAAGTATTATAAAGTTGCGTGAGTGGGCACTTTAATAAATAAATACGATCGATGAGTAGGTAATTTGTGGGAGTTTGAATAACTTTGATTTGGTATAACTTTCGATTTTCGATACGTGTGTGATTAATTTTAATTTTGTTGATACTGATAAAAATGTATGTACATTTTTCAATCTTGTAAATGATTATGAACTTTATTTAAGTCTTGCTTCCCGTGTTGTGTATTGGGTTCTCCTATTTTACTCCCTAAGGGGTTGAATTTTGGTAAACCCTTCCTTATTGGGCGCTTGCGTTATTGAAGGAACCTGTGTGCAAACTTTAAAGTGTATGACCTTAGTGGTTTAGACTGTTGATAGTTAGTCAGTCCTGACAAGGTGCGGTTTCACTCGCGAAGCTTTTTTTTACCTATTTTACCTCCTTAGGGGTTGAATTTTCATAAACCCTTCCTTAGTGCTCCTACAGTGTCAAAGAAACCCACATGCAAATTTTCACGGTCCAAGACCCAGGAGTTTGAGCTGTGCGTTGATATGTCAGTCAGCCTTTTTTTTTACCTATAGATAGAAGATATACGTAAGGCCGCATTTTGTAGTGTAACTTAATACTGGATTTGAAGCCGAGGCCTTACTTTCACCTCTCGCGGGGACGTTTCGGGCTAACATTTCCCCCCACATAACCCCTCCTACCATTTACGAGACCCATTGACGTTAGCCGTTTTGTTTTTGTCGAATTATTTGAGTTAAGTGTATAAAAAGTTTGTGGTTTCTTCTGTATCATGAATTTCTTATATGGCCCGAAATAGTTGAATGAATACCAACAACGTTGCGTGTTAAAAAGTAACATAACACTATGAATATAGAGTTCAAAGTTTAATGTAAAAGTATGAGGATAAGTTATTCGCTTCTTTTGAAATAGCTCAATTTCATCATCATTTTATGATATTGCTAGACGCTACACATTTTTTAATAAAATAAGCTTAACTACTTGCTACTAAGTCTAGACATTTTCTAGGACAATACAACAAGAACAATAAATGGCAAAGAGAGAAAGTCTTTGTCCGGCAGTGAGAATAGTGAGGCTCGAATAAAAATAATGAGAATTTCGAGGTAATATATACAATACGAAACTAAGATAACAATTTCCTTTTCTTTCTAAATAACTATACAATAATAATATTTTACAAAGCCGTTTCGTTTCCGCAGAAGGAAATATCTTTATCCTGTTTTTGCTCATATTTACAACACAATACTTTAATTACTGTTGTTTTCTTTACTTTACGACGAAATTACTTGAAGAGGAAATAAATTTGAGAGTTTTAAATAAAATTGATGTAAACAACTTGTGACTGCTGAGAATTTATAAATATTTCAAAATCTCTTGTTTAAAATATAAAACAATAATAGTTGTAATATTGAATTGAAGTCGTATTTTATCAAATATGAAATGATAGAGGCTTTGACACGCGAATAAATATTAGAAAGCCACGTACTACAGCCTTTTTAATATTAGATGGCGTACATCTGACCATACCCACTACACTATCTTCACTTATTCTAAGTGTAAGTTCGTTGGAGTCAACTCAGAGTCACCCAGAGTTCACCTACGTATCTAACTCCTGGTATTTACTTAAAATATTCATTCGTTTACTATTCAAGAGAGGGCCAGCGATGCGAGTGTGATTGTGAATAAAAAAAATATTTTCACACTTTGACGCCGTAAAATTTTGTATTTGTGGCGAAGACAAACGTCAATGTTTGCTGTTCGTGTGTTTGTTCATTTGATTTGTGTGATTTTGATTCAAATGAGTATTAAATGTGTTTAATTAAGTAGGAATTCGGTACATAATAAAAATATTAAAAATTCTTGTAGTTTAAAAATGAGTATCTAAAAGTCTGACTCAAAAATCCTCTCATAAAATTTTCATATGCACTTGCGATCCCAGTTAATTATATTAAACTAAAACAAGGAACTAGGTATTCTTATTCTTCGTATTTTAAACAGGAAAGCGGCTACCTTACAAATAAAAACTTTTATGAACAAACTAATCTGTAACTTAAGCCCATGTCCATCTAGGTCCAACTCCAAGGGTGAAGATCAAAATAGCAGCTCGCTAGCAGCTTCCAAACTGATATCTAGCTAGTCTAACTCCGCTTCGCAGTCTAAAGGTCGGATTACTGTGTTAGTTCAATTTGTATTTGTTAGCTATGTAGGTATTTGGATAGCGTTTACAAATTTAGCTTATGTTACTAATGATTTTTTAACATCTTAGACATTTCATAAAAAAAAATTACGAGTAGTAGTAGTTATTGAATGCCATTTTTAGTTTTTCATTAAGACTGCTCATAGTGTAGCGACATTTAACAACCTCATAAGATTTTACACAAGATTTTACATTGCGCTATCGAAGTTTTCTGGGCACTCAAAATCGCTCCTAGCTTGGTAGCTCTTAGTTAGATCTAGGGGCTGGTAGTTATAGGGTACTTTGCAGTGAGCATAAGTACTGTTTGCCTGTTTGTCAGCGTTTTGACATTCAATAAAAACCCATAGATCTCTTTAAAATATAAGCTCATAGAAGATCTTTTTGTTTTTACTTTTGTGAAGAGAAATAAATGCTTTATTTATTTAAAGATAGATGAATCTAAAAAAATCTATCAGTAAACCCCAGCGTTGTGTGTTGTGTACTTACTGTAGAATCTTCACATATTTTAATACTGAGAATTGCGCTGAGCCAATCAAAAGAGTCACAATTTTGTCATACTTTTTGAGCGCTTATGTGTTTACAGTATTTGTAACTCTGTGGAACTTTAGGTTTAAATAACTTGTCCTTAGGGTGTCTATATTATTTGGGGAGCTATTTGTTATCTCGTAACGTGGCTGCGATGTTTATATTGTTCGTTGAAGAAACGTAATGTTTTATGCGTTGATTCTAAAAGCTCTTTTTGACTATTTATTGATACCTACACATTTACTAAGTTAATCCCACACAAAAAGTTATCCATATCTATGCGTAAAATTTTTTCATCAGTCAAATACTATCTGAGTTTATTTATAGGTAATACTTATTACTTAAAATCAAAAGAGATATAAAAGATTAGATTCATAACTTTCTGGCTACTAAAGCTATAATTCAAGTCTCTCTCTTTCTCGCTCTCTCTATTTTATGTCATCAAACATTGGCCAAACACGTTACAATGTAAAGCTCGTAACATCGCGCCGTATAAGCGAATCCTATCTCATAAAGCTCTGAATTAGATTTTATCATATTTAAAGGAGCTTTATTCCCAGGAATGTCTTTAAGTGAGCCGCAGACTTATTACATTTTCATGAGTGAAAAGTGGATTTTATGTAGTGAAAAAATACCTTCTTTACCTATCTATATTAGGTTTTCTGTCGTCTCACTGGATTTTGTATATTACATGACTTTAATTATAATACTATTGGTTTTTTTTTTTTCTTTCAAGTTATATATGAAGTCAGCGTATATACAACGTCAACGTATGGCTTTTCATTAGAAACATCGCTAGGAATCCTGAATGCCAGGGAAGTCATATTCAATAGATAAACAGACAGTCTCACGGCTATGTCACAGAGAGGTAGTAATTTCATTATTGTAAATAGAAAACTTAACTTTAACTTTAACATTACCTACTTTATTTAAATTTCATAGATTTTCGAAAAGTCACCTGCTTGAACCAGGAATCAGTTACGTAAAATGTAAAAGAACGTTCCCTTTATTTTTAAAATTAATGATCGACAGTGTTTATCATACTTAAATTAAAAATGAATCGTGTCTTCTTTAGTAAAGTTTCTTAAGTACGGTACCTGCCCACGTGGTGATCTATAAATCGATTGCCCCTTTTATAGTTAGTGGCACCCCCACTAACTAACCCCCAGCAACTGTGATGTACATGAGCTGTTGATGATGATAATCTTCTTCCGTATATATAAAAGGAAAAGGTGACGGACTGGCTGATCTATCAACGCACAGCTCAAACCATTGGACGGATCGGGCTATAATTTGGCATACAGATAGCTATTAAGATGTAGGCATTCGCTAAGGGGGTAAAATACGGGTTCGCGGGTAAAATCGCGGGGTGGAAGCTAGTAAATTATAAAAACAACCACTATTTATGTTTTTAACATTGACAAAAAACAACCTTTCTGCAAAAAAAATTAAGCTACTATAGAATCGCTATACAATAGATAGGCTTATTTGACCACAATTTCATCAAGGTAAGGCATGATGTAGCCGAAGCTTGCAACCATACATCTTAGATAAGAACTGACCCTACCACCGCACTATGATTTTCTCATGATATTTTCCCTCGCCGCTCAAGCTCATTGTGAGATTTGAACCCACTACCTCGCTTCCACTGGTCCCTGAGATTCAAAAGCGCTCGCTCAAATACGCCTATGATTTATAAGTCATATTATCGATGCGTATTCACTCTGTCGTAATGTCACTTATTCTATTTTGATGGAGAACATTCGAATGTTAGAGAGGCTCTCGATACCTAACGAATATGACCTGGTATGTCTGGAGGTCGATACCAATAGAATTTTATTTTATATTGCTGCGTGACGGATACGTGACGAGAATGTGACGTCTTTTTGCAGTGATAAATTAGATTATGTGAAATATTTTTATTAAAATTTAAAGGATATCAGTAAGAAAATCAACTGGTATTGGTATCAAATTTCTGCATGTGGGTGGTTGTTAGGTAAGTAGGTACTATAAAATTCTAAAGAACTAGTAGATAGTAGTATAGTATATTTAAATATGGAATCATCACACTGTTCATTTTAGGTATAGAATAAGTTGGCGACGCACTCATTTTTTGGGATCCGTACCTCAAAAGGTGAAAAAAAGGAACCCTTATAAGATCACTTTCTTGTCCGTCTGTCCGTCAGTCCGTGTGTCAAGAACGGGTAGAACTAGGAAGTTGAAATTTATATCAGATACTGAAGTTCATAGTCCCTATTGGGTGTAATAAAGTCAAGGTCCTGAGTCAACACGATAAATAGATATGGGCAAATTTGAGATTTTCGTGAAAACTTGTAAGTACCAAAATTTACCTTAATTTTCAACTTTTTTTATTTTATAGGAAAAATTCCAAAAAAAATAATTGGGAAATTAAAGGATGTCCCCAAACATACATAGTTGACGCCAATTAAGATAGCCCTCTGAGTTGTATGGGCGTTCATACAATTTAGAGGTCTAGCTTAATTAGCACCTACCGGAAACAAGGTAAATAAATAAAATTGTGCCTTTGTGTGAAAAAAGTAAAAGAAAATATTTTGCGGTATAATGGGTAGTTACGGAACCCTCGGCGCACGAGTTCGACTCGTACTTGATCGGTTTTTTAAATTATATACTAGTAACCAAAAGGTATGTTTTATATTTCGTTGTCTTTTTTAGTTATTGATGTAACACTAGATACTTTTGTATCCATAGATTTTTTTGTCTATGGCTACCTACTTAGTAGTAAATTTCCCCTTCATTTTGCTTCTTATACAATATCTTTGATTTGAACCTATGACTTTTGCCACAGCATTAGAACACTAATTCCAATTGAGATAACTGCTTTGTTTCATCTTACTTTATAATTATGAAGAGCATAAATTAAACTTTTTATCTAAGCATGATAGATGAAACAAAAATAAACATCCTACACATTTTCATGTCAATATCTGTTACAATAACAATTATAAATCACTGCAGTTGATATTACACTAACCTTACATTCAACCAAAAATTAAATCGCTACACAATTTTAATGAATTCCCAAAATTCCCTCTCAACACTTCAAAATTGCGCATTCTTTAACCAATGCAATGAATTTTCATTTCACCCACTCACAACGATCGGTTATGTAGAGTAGACTCTATTACAATGTAAATGAATCGAAAATAGAGTGGGCAGCTTAACTTACATGAAACAATATATTAAGCGAATTTCAGTAGCAGATGCGTTCGATCCCAGTGGACGAGGGTGATGGTTCCCAACGCACCTTAACACGTCATCTGATAAAAATACACACCAACATACAGAAAAACTCACTTAAACAAAACTCAACTCTATTCTGCACGCAATAAATGCGTAAAAGTGTGCATTGTAAAGTGGAAGCGAGGGCGTCACCCCTGTGAAAGAAATCGGGTAATGGCACCGATTATCGGCACAGATCCTAAATAATAAATGTCCGGCATTGTGTGTGAATGTGCAGCTATTTCGAAGGTGGTGACGTGTGCCCGGGATAAGGGGCCCCGATGAATTTGTTAGTACGTGCTGTGAATGTTTACGTATTATATAGGATTATAAATATTTTAGAATGCATTTGGTGAATGTCACCTTATAAAGGACATTTTAAAACGTTGCACAAAATAATGAATTTGCACAGAAATACGCGGAACTTTTATGGAGCAGAACATACATTTTCCATTCTACACTCAGCTTAATGGCGGACTAGATACATAACACATGATAAACAAGTATATATCGTACATTGTACTGGAGTTAACAAACAGGTGTAGTTATATTTTGTGGTTGAAATAGTGCATCTTTTACCGATACCTATGAAAACGAAATAAAAATTATTACTAAAACGAAGTGAGGTCGAATGCTATGACGAATGTCTTTAGTTCAAATTCTACAGGGAGCTTAAACATCGTGAGAAACTTAGCACGGTGTTAGGGAATAGTATCAGTATGCTCCTTCTACGCTTTGTGTGCTTACCACCTTCGGTCACATCATCACTTATCAATAAAATTGTGGTCAAACACAGGCCTATTCATAGTAAAAAAATTGCTCAAAGATAGGTGTTACTTATCCTCATACTTATTTCAAAAATCAGCTACAATATATGGCTAAACTAGCTATCAAATCCAGGTCCGCGGACCGAGTTTGTAGCGCTTTGTGCCCGCGTCAGGCGTCACTATCAGGCCTCGTCGTTGAAGGCACAATGACCCCTACTTTATACTGAACCCTTTGAGTCTTGGTGTTGATTTCAAAAGGTTTTATGTATTCTTCAATTGTATATGTTTGGTGCCGACTTGAATGATAAATGCTACTTTTTTGTTGAAAATAGAAAATAAACTATTTAATTTACAAGAACTTCTACATTCAAAAAAGTAATAGTTACTTACTTATTCCGAATCGGTGGTAACTTTAGTAGTTTCGACGTTCATAAGTGCCCTAAGGGGCCTAAACTGTATAAATGGCTTTGACTTTGATTCTTAATTTTAGAGTAAGTCAAATCACATAATAAAATTGTCTTATGATAAATACACTCACCGCCACAATATCAGTATACTCTCCTTTGGTTCAGAATAGACCATTATCAGTTTAAAAACTACTTGAATCTATACGTTTTCTAGATAAGTTTATAAATAGAATTCTCAATTCAACTACAGTAACAGTAATTCTACTAAACACAGCGCAGCGCAGCGAAACAAGATTCAACATGCCTTTACTTGGTATTTCTTTGAAATATTCAGTGACATTTTAAAATATCTTTACAGAATTCTTTGAACGTAATAAAGGTACCGTCTGAAAGAGACTTTAAATATGAGCAAGTCTAAAAGTATACGTACATCTTAACACTTACGTAAGTACTGTATTTACGGTACGGAGAACTCTTTGTAAAAGATATAATGCAGCGGATTTTTTTTTACCTTTGGTGGCTTATGTTCAAAGGAACAGTGAGATTCGTTGTGAATTAGATAAATAAATAGATGATCCTGACAAAAATAATACAAGTCAGTACCTAGCGGTCTGAGGGAATTTAATCCAGCGATTAATTTAAAGAACTTAAAATATACCATCGCCGTGACTGAGTGATGAATCCAATGAAATATCATCATGAGGGTCCAAGATCAAATCACTGGTGATGAGGTAAGAAAAGAGAGATAGAGCTGCATACCAGGGAAGTCAAATTTAATGGCAAGTGAAGTACTCCGACCTGTACTGGGCCCGCGAGGTGGACTATGTCCCTTATTAGGAGAAGCTCGCAATGTCTGTGATCAATAATCACTATTACATTAACTCCATGTATCACTAATTGAAGAATATTTAGCCACTTGAACATGTCTTACAAAAAAATAATTTCTTATAAGATTCTAAAACAAATATTGTTCGAGTGTACTGCAATATTTTCAGTCAATAAACCTGCAATTCCTAATATTCTTCTATCAATACAATTTCTCAGAACAAAGCTTTATAGAATGAAACAGAAATACCTTCAGAACTGTAAACACTCGAGAGAGTTCAGCTGTCAACACTTGTTTTCGTCGTTTAAGTAAGTCCCGGCGAACACTACATTCCTCTCCATTAGACATTGGAATAAGGTGAGCGGTGAAACGAGACGCGTATAAAATACTCCTGTGAGTGTAAGAGAGATAAAACAGGTGATATTTATCGCGGGTCAAACGCTCGCCAGACAATATTGTCTTATTCGCATTCCCTTTGCTCCGGCGGCACAGTAGGGGAGATATCAGTGGATTAATTCGAGAACGTCCCAGATTGCGCGTAATTGATTACGCATAGCTGTGTGAGCTATGGAGAGGGTTTAAGTGGGCGGAAATGTATTTAATGTGGAGCGTTTATTGCCACTTCAACAAACCTTAAATGTTAATACAGAATATTAATGAATTTGTCCGACAAACTTGTAAGGGGAAAGTATTCATCTTATAAACAACTTTACTGGATGTGAGTTGTTGATGCAAATAAAACAATATTTTACATACATTTGTGTTGAACATGAGATTTAAATTTGGTTAATTACGCGTACAAATTAGCAAAATCAATAATACTGTATATTATGTAGTATAAATTGCAGATCGTTGTATTTAATTAGATTATGTTATGTCCATAGTCCTATAGCTATTTGATTCTCATACAAAGATCATAAATACTTCATTGATATACTAACTTTACTTTCACTATACTATAACGTCTTCGATACAAGAACAGCTTTACAATATTGCGCGCAGTTTATTATTGAACGAGATTAGAAAATATTATGTGCCTCAAGGCTAAATATTACTTGTGTCTTATTGGTATGTTTGTGTTGTTATACCTATTGTTATACTAACAGAATGTAACAAAAAGCCGGGAAAAGTATAATATTAATTTGGTTAAAATTAAAATTCTTTTTTTATCGACATAACGCTCTGAAATCGCGAAAAATATCGGCTGTTTAATAGATTTAATCTAGTATTTTTTTTTTGTCTTTAACAAGCGTAGGTATATACCATCAGTATAAAAATTATGTGTACTAGTGTTCTTGCCTACAGACGTGCCCATAAAAGACGGTGATGAAATCGAAGATAAAGTAACCTTGCCTAGCCGTACAAATTCCTAAAATATACTGGGTGATTTTGTTATCACTGGCAATACTTGCAAGGGTGGAAGTACTCATCAAAATGAACAACTTTTATTATGGGACTAACTGTGAAATCATGAAAAAATTATCAGCTGTTCCATACAAAAGTTCAATACCTACTACTATTATTTTACACGATATCAGAGTTAGCCCTATAATAAAAGTTGTTCACATTGATGAGTACTTCCACCCCTGCAAGTATTGCCAGTGATAACAAAATCACCCTGTAGAAGTTAAAAGATGCAGGCGCCGAAAGCAAGGATATTTGAACACTTGGAAGCTTTACGAATGCCTTTATAATTTCTTGGAAGATCTAATTAGGTAAACGCTTGAGAGACAAGTGGCAGTCAACACTCATTATCCTGTAATAAATAAATATCACCACGGTTGGCTTCGCATCTCTATAAATATTTCGACGAACAAGGATGGAAGGATCTTCAAGCTATTTTCATCATCAGAAATAAGGAAGATCTGAAATTGTGTGAATAAATTTGGTTGTAGGGTATAATTGATCGTTTGCCTATCAAAATATTTCGACAATTTTATAGTATCTACCAACAATTGTAAAAGGTCTTGTTAATCCAAAAGGTTTTTAGGTACTTACTTGAATGTCAATCTAGTTGTAAAAAAATACCCACTGGTTACAATTGCTTTATTGATTTTTATAGACTGCTCACAACCAATAATCGTCAGCTCGTTTTTAGGGTTCCGGACCCAAAGGGTAAAAACGGGAACCTATTACTAAGACTTCGCTGTCTGTCCGTCCGTCCGTTTGGCGTCCGTCTGTCTGTCACCAGGCTGTATCTCAAGAACCGCGATAGCTAGACAGTTGAAATTTTCACAAATTATGTATTTCTGTTGCCGCTATAACAACAAATACTAAAAACAAAATAAAATATTTTTTTAAGGGGGCATCCATACAACAAACGCGATTTTATTGCCCTTTTATTTGGGTGCAACCTATATGGTAGTTCCAGTTGACCTAGAATCACGAGGCAAAAAGCAAAGTCTTACAGCACAAATAAAGGAAAATTTCCAAAAAATAAAAAAATGAAAATTAAAGGGTGTCCCCATACATACGTAGTTACGGTTATTAATAAAGACCTCTGAGTTTCGGGCGCTCATACAATTTAGAGGTCTAGCTTAATTGGCACCAACCTCAAATAAGGTAAATAAATAAAATTGGGCATTTCCCGTGATGAACGAACGATGGGCGAAGTTTGTACGGAACCCTCGGTGTGCGAGTCCGACTCGCACTTGGCCAGTTTTTTAGTTTCTCATGTATCTATCTGCTTTGTATAGAATCTATATTTTGAGCGTTAAATCTGTCACCTCTGACAGCTTTGACATTTGCACTTGAACTTGAAACGATAGAAGGGCAAGGTCGGTAAATGCCAAGCAATTAATTATATTTGATTTTATTTCGTATGTCGCGGTTTAGTAAGTTTGCCCCAGTTTTGAGGCGGCCATTGCAAAGCCGGCCCTGGTTTTTATAATATTTTAATATTGTATCAGGGTTTTGGTCTTGGGCTCCCGTTGGACCACCCCACAGTTAGAATATATAATAAAATATTTCTTATTCAAATAGATTTTTTTTTTTTTTTTTTGACTGGAACAGGAAGGTGGTGGGTCCAGGGGACCTTCTTCCACCGTTACGCGGACTTTTGCGGTGAGCGCTGAGGGCTCTCAACCGCTACTTAAAACTAAAAACTAAAACTAAATAATTTTGGGCAACGGTAGCCTGAGGGTGCCCCCTGTGGGGCTCGACCTCGGCTCAGGACGTTGCCTGGGGAATGAGGGAGGACTTAGCATGCAAACAATTATAATTATTTGGGGATCGGTCGGATTGCTAATATGCAGCTCGGGCCGCTTAAACGGGACGAGACTGAGAGGGACGTCGCGACGGTCCTCGCCGGCGAGGACGAAATCTTGGTTGTCGGTTGCGCATTTGTATCTGTTTGCGGGCTTCTTCGGCCTCGATCTGCGCTAGGGTAATGGCATCGTCTGGCTCGCTGAGGGCGTGCCTAGGCCTACGGATGCGGGAAATAAGGGACGGGGTGTATGTGATAGTGTTGACTATCAAGGGATTCGCGTGGTGCGCTGCGGTATCAAAATATCGGCGCGAGGCGCGTTTTATAAATTGTTTGATTGTAGGGAGACCTAAGTCAAGGTGGAGGTTTTCATTGCGCATGTACCACGGGGCGCCCGTGGCTTTGCGCATGAAACGGTTTTGAATCACCTGAAGGGTGTGGAGATGTGTGGGAGCAGCGTGAGCGAACACGGTGCTCGCATACGTCATGACTGGGCGGATACACGCGGTATAGAGTCTAACCTTGCTTTTTAGGGCAAGTTTAGACCGGGCGTTGATCATGCAGTGGAGTCGTCCTGCCACAAAGGCGGCGCGCGCGCGAACCGTCCTTATGTGTGCAGCGAAGGATAGGCGATCATCGAGGGTCACACCGAGATATTTGGCTTGCCTCTCCCAAGGGATCGGCTCGCCGAATAGTGTGACTGGGTCGGGGATGGGGGGACGTCTTTTTCGGTCGGTTCTATAAAAGAGAACCGCCTGACTCTTGGAGGGGTTGATCTCTATTCTCCATTTCCGGAACCATGCGCCTAGGGCGTTGGCTGCGGTCTGGAGTTTCTTAGAGATCGCGGGCGGGCTTTTGCCTGAGCAATATACGGCAGTGTCGTCTGCAAAGAGAGCGAACTGCGTATTCCTGACTCTAGGGATGTCGCTCGTGTAGAGCGTGAAGAGCAAGGGAGATAGTACCGAGCCCTGCGGGACACCGGCACTAATGGGGTGTGGTGAGGACAGGACGCCTTCGACCCGATATCGAAAGAGACGATTCGACAGAAAGTCTCGTAAGATGGTCACGAGTCTCGGTGGCACACCTAGGGTGTAAAGCTTGTAGATCAAGCCTGTGTGCCACACCTTGTCGAATGCCTTTGCGACATCGAAGAAAAGGGCGCCTGTCATGTGACCTCTCTGGTAACTTGTGGAGATGTGTTCAACAATTCTATGGACTTGATGAACACACGAGTGTTTGGGTCGGAACCCAAATTGCTCGTCTGGGAGGAGTTTGTTAGCATCGGCAAATGCTTTAAGGCGGACATAAATGATTCTCTCATAAATCTTGCCCAGTACGTTGAGCAGACTTATGGGACGATAGCTGGAGGGCTCGGACTTGGGTTTGCCGGGCTTGTGGATCCCAATCACATGGGCTTCTTTCCACTGGTGTGGGAAAATATTGTTTGAGAGGGCGGCATTGAAGATGGCCGTCAATAACATGATAAGGGAGGCTGGGAAGAGTTTGATCACTTTGTTGGTGATCTTGTCCGAGCCCGGGGCCTTACGAGGGTGTAACTTCCCGATGATCGCTTTCACCTCGTCATGGGTCGCGGGTGGAAGTGGGTCGTCATTTGTGTTGACGTCATTGGCGACGTCGTCAGTCGGGGGAGCGGGAGGAGGTAACGGAAGAGCGGTCCTCCGTTCTACTTCGGCTGTAATTTTCTCCAAATGACGCGGGTCAATAGGGAGAGAACTGGGCGTACATTGAGCCTCCAGACTTTCGGCGAGGCATTCGGTCTTTTCCACGTCTTCAAAGGCGGGTGGAAGGTTGGGTCGCTTTAAGGGAGGCATTGGAACTACTGTGTCCTTTGTGAGGGCACAAGACAGTTGCCAAAAGGCTAGGTGGGAGGGCTTGATTTCGCTGAGGGTCTGGCCCCAGCGATTCTCGCGAAACTCTGCGTTGCGTGCCTTGACGGCACGTTCGAGAGCTCGTAATTGGACACGATTTTGCTCTGAGGGAGCTCTATCGTAGGCGCGAATGGCGACTTTCTTCTCCCTCAGCAAGTCCCGTATGTCGTCGGGCAAGTGCCAGCGTCGGTCATCCTCCGCTGGTACTGTCCGAGAGCAATCGCTAACTAACGATTGCACGTGACTTGTGAGTGAGTCGATAGCGCCTACAGCGTCGTCGGCGGTGACTAGGCTGTCAGGGATACGGTCTAGATGGACGGACGAGGTCGCCTTGAGGCTTTCGCCTAATTTGTCCCAGTCCGTCACGACCTTGGT
The DNA here is from genome assembly GCA_951216915.1 of Tetheella fluctuosa. Lineage (NCBI taxonomy): Eukaryota > Metazoa > Arthropoda > Insecta > Lepidoptera > Drepanidae > Tetheella > Tetheella fluctuosa. The sequence goes on along the minus strand of OX578229.1, from coordinate 11,336,694 downwards.
GCGAGAGGGTTGACCTGAATCTGGGGGACCTACGCGCGGTGTAAACTCTAGGATTACAGGCCGGTGGTCCGATTGGAGCTCGTGTAGCACTGCTAAGTCATGCAAACGTAAGTTTACATTACGCAGCAGCGCCACGTCGAGTATGTCGGGTCTGTGAGTCACTATGTCCGGGAAGTGAGTCGGTTCGTATGGGGCGATCAGGTCCACGTTGAGTGGCCCGAGGAGGGATTCAAGAATACGCCCTCTGGTATTGTTTGCGACGCAATTCCAGAGGGTGTGTTTCGCGTTTAGGTCGCCCGCCAGAATGACTGAGCTACCTAAATTGAAAAGGGATTCTAAGTCACGTTTGAGTGACATTCCTAAGTCGGGTGGGTTGTGAGAAGGGGAGCAATATGCCGAGACTAGTATAATGGATGAGTGTCCAGTCATACCGAGCCTACAGATTGAAGCCTCAATGTACTCTAGGGATGGTGCGTCCATAGGGGAGCAGTGAAGGGATCTTTTATAATAAATGAGGGTGCCGCCTTTTGCGGCGTTGGGTCTGTCGTTGCGAATTATCTGATAATTCGCAATTTTAGGGTCCCTATGAAAGGGCTTTAGAAATGTTTCCTGTACCAAAAGGATATCGAGTTGATGCTCTCGCAGGAATTCTGCGATCTCATCTCGTTTACCTATAATGCCGTTGGCATTGAAGGTTCCTAACTTAAGGGATCGGGGTTTGATTCTATTGCGCGTGGGTGTAATATCCATTAAGGATTTACGCGAAAGTGATCGAGTTGGCAAGCGATTTTGTTAAATCGCAGCGCTGCAGATGCAAGGGCACGACCGTTGCCCTCGCTCTGTTTAATAAGATCGGCGAGCTCCCTAATTTCATCGAAGTTTATGAAATCGATGAAGCGCTCCACGAGTGCGAAATCCGCATCCACACTCGACGGAGGGTTTTGGTCCCGTTTTGGTGACGGGTTTGCGCGGCGGGTGGTTTGGGTTGGCGGTGACGGCGGGGCGGGCGCTGAAGGCGCTGCGGTGGGTTTCGGCTGCCAAGCGGAAACCTTGGGAGGAGGAGGTGGTGGCTGGGTCGTGGTTTGCTCGGAGAGAGCAAACGCTTCCCTTGGGAGAGGAGGATACTCCTTAGGAGAGTTGGAGTTAAGGCGGGCCCATTGAGAGTGCCTTTGAGGGCGCAGATCGGTCTGCGCCGGGTTGGAGATGGGGGCTTTGCGCGTTGAATGGCGCGAAGGGCGGGGAGCCTTCGAGCACCCGCGGTAGTTCGCGGTGTGCCCGGTCTGGTTGCAGAGAACGCAACCAGGTGGCGGGGTGTTTTCATCTATGACCTTTGGACGGTCACAGTCTTTGGTGGCGTGAGGTGTGAGGCACTTCACGCACCGGGGGGGAGCAAAACAATTGCGGGCGGAATGGCCGTACAACTGACAGTTGTGGCACTGGGAGGGGTAGCCGCCCTTTCGGACGCCCTCGACGGTGAAGCCGTCGCTCAAGCCGCACACAGATTTTACTCTGTATATGGCCTTGCCGGCCTTCCCTTGGTCCAGTGCCACAATCACCATGTTATATGGCTCGTGGCCACGTCCTTTGTGCATCCGGTGCACTGACTGAATCGGGAGGTCGTGCTCCTTAAGGGAGGCTTCGACTTCTGAGGTGGGGATTTCGCGGGGGATGCCGCGGATCACCACCCGGAGGGCTTTCTCCTCAGGGAGAGTGTAAGTGTGGAAAGCCACCTTACGTTCTTTAAGGAGTTTGGTCAGGGCCCGGTGGTCCTGTGAAGTGGGCACGGTTACCTTGATGCCGTGCTCGGTGGAGCGGGCAGAGGTATATTGAATCTTGTTAGGAGTAAACCATCCGGACACTTCGGTCCATCTGGTTTTGTCCTGAACAAACAGGGGAGGCGGAGAGTCCTTCCTCATCGGGACTTGGGATTGGGTCTGGGATTGGGTCTGGGGCTGGGATATGCGCGTCTCTGGGCGGCCTTGTTCCTCCGGGGGAGGAGCCATGGGCACGTCCATTAGCGGCGGGGGTGTGGGCACTACAGTGTCCATGAGTGGGCGGGGCTTGGGTGATGGGCAAGGGGAAGGGGCGGAAGCTTTGGCAGCTTTGGCAGCTACCTCGGCTTCAGTGGCTTTCGCCTTCTTTTTCCGCTTGCGCTTGCCCCCGACGACCGTCGTGAACTCTCCCTCCGAGGAGGAGGAAGAGGACGACTGGCCGGTCGTCGCGGCAGGTGCAGGCGGAGAGGGCGGTTCGGATTCCGCAGGAGAGGGCGGGGCGGAGGGTTCCGCGGGAGAGGGAGGGGAGGAGTGATCCGCGGTTGATTTCGCGGGAGAGGGAGGCGGGGAGTGTTCCGCGGGTGATTCCGCGGGGGAGAATTCTGCGGATATCACGGACATCCTTGAGGATGACCGTGAAGTGGGAGCGGGTCGGGGAGGTAGGACCGATGACCCGTAACGCTCGACGAGGAAATCCCAGGACTCGTCGTCCTGGAGAATCTCGTCCAGCGTCATGGGTGGGTGGTCGTTCTGGCTGGCCATGATGGCCAGCCAGAGGGAGCTACTCTAATTCGGCAATCTACCGTGGTTTCGGACGCGGGGCGTTCCTGAGTAAAAGAAACCACAAGAAACCTCAGGCGATCGCCCTAATCTAACCTACTATCTCGCCCCGGGTGGATGGGCCCGGGGGTGTGTGTTACACTCCCAACCGGGATAGGTCGGGAGGTGAGTAGGCCCTAGGGTGTGCCCTAAGCTTGTCTCCCGCTGCCAATCTTATTGTGCAGCGGGTTCCTAAGTCCCTGCCTAACGACAACTGGGGTTGACTAGGGAAGCCCCCAAGGCCAACTGGTCCAGTCCCGTCCGGGTTAGCGTTTTCCTTAAGGGAAACCGCGAGCGCCCGGGTCACGCTCGAACCAGCTTAGTTATCACCGTTAGGTATCCACTGGTTCACCACAAGTAAATATCTGTGGTTTTGAGAGCGCGATGTCGTAAGAACAAATATTCGTTTGGAGACTCTAAACTGAAAAGTTCCGAGTCAACAAACTGATAAGGTCGGTTCTGCGAAAGGCCAGGTATAAATACCAGAGCGCTTCCGAGAATCGAGTCGGGGTGGCGGGCGGAGCACAATAGACCGTACGGGGTACGTCTGTACTGTGCGGCGGCTCGGAGCGAACTCATTCAAATAGACCTTCACAAACACTTATGATTAGTCTGATAGTCTGTCAAGTTTGTAATGAGAATTGCCGAGCTGCCCTCTAATGGGCTGGAAGATCTACCCATTGGCAGTGAGGCCTGCATTCGAAGACACAAGATCTAGATTCTACGATTGGAATGAATCTGGGTGTCAAATATCCATTTCTCATTCTCTTCACTGTTCTTTCCATTTCGGGCTTTAGTACCATTGTCGCATATCGCGGTTTCGTGAGAGCATCTATATGATCTCAGTCTGCCGACGATGCTCATGCTCCATCTAAGGCGTACTTGGTATGTCGCCATACTGGTTGCTTACATATACATTTCGCAAGCCTCAAAACGATTTGTAATAGTAATATACAAGGGAGGAGGAAACCCTATGTAGTAAAAAGATAATCTTCAAGAAAGTCCCAAATCTACCTCTCATTATAAGCCACTCTGAAGAACAGCGAGTACCTAACCAAAAATGATTTATTTTCGTCCCCACTACTCCGATTACTATCCAGCTGATTACAGTAACGCAATGGCTCCCAGGCGGGCGGCGGGCGGCGCGCTCCGTAGATCGTCGCCACACGCCTGTGACTACACTTAATAACTTATACTTGAGTGCATGTCTCACTGACAGCGATTGAAAGATTTCGTGACAAGAAGAACATATTCCGTAGCTTTGGCTCTACGGCAAGAGTCCCAATAGTATGCTCAGGATTAAACCGAGTTCATTCAAGTTAATTTCCCATTCATCTTCTCAAATATATTCAGTCTGTTAAAAAACCTTTATGTTACGGAACCAAGCCTCATGAGGCAAGTTTCGCATGTCAAGGTTCAACGCTGTCTACAAAAGTGAGTATATTCCAAGATATTTTGATACATCTGTTATCTAACTTATTTTTGTTATTAATTTAAGAAGTTAAAAATTATTCTTCTCCACGTCCACGGTCCCTTTTTTTTCATCAAATTCCGTAAGTCTCTTCAAATTATGTAATTGAATTAGAAAGGTACAGCTAACATCTTTAAGATTAAGACAGTACCCTTATATTATTATTGTCGTGAAAATATATTCCCTACTTATTTCATAGCGCTCACTTCGTTATCCACTCCATACCATAGTGTGGTGCTTATCTTTTTGAATATTTGGCTTTGTGCCAAGTGTAATTCAGAATTTGATTCTTGAACTATTTCATATAATAGTGGTAGATAATGAGACTGGTTTATTTACACAGAATTTTGTGTGATTTAGGTAGTCAGGAGTTGAAGCGATAAGCTTGAAGACAGAATAATGTTTAACAATTTCATAGGTCACATCACAAAGCCTTCGCGATGAACATATTGAATTATGCTTGCATTCTTATACACTGTTATAACTAAATCAGAGTTGCAAGGGCCTCTGTCTTGACTTTATGTTCGCGAAACGTGACGTGTCAAAAAAAAAAAAGCTGATAAGCACGGATAACTAGATTGTAATTATGGCTACATTCATCTATAGATATAAGCAATAATAACCTTTCCTAAGCTTAGAAAGCCACTGACTGATAAGTGGAATAACCAACGCACGCCGTATAATACGGTGCATTTGTATCTCTTTAACAGTACACCCAGTAAAATCAACGCCAAAATTATCAACGCTAGTTCCCACAGTGACGGTTTCCCACGACGTCATGTCTACTTTCCCAGGTCGACAATCAAACGATCCTATCTCAAACTCCGTCAACCCTGTAGTGAAAAATCGTGTCGAAATGGTTCGATTAGAGCGCTGTGGGTCATTCTGCCCCTCGCAAGATACGGGGCTCAATCACGCCCGAGGTGTGGATAGACAAACTGTCTATGACATTGATGTAGAAATATAAGACTCGCTATTGGCGAAAAGTATCATAGGAAAAATATCTGGCGTCTGAAGTATGTGACTTAGTTTTAGGCTTGTTAAAAGATTAAAGCATGTAATAAAGGCTTTTATTTTTATTTCGGTTTACGATTTTGGTAACCACTGAAATAATGTATGAATATAATGGGCATCTTAATCTCGTTCATCAACGATTTAGCAGTTTATCATAAGAAAGAGATAAAAAAACATTTATTGGTCACACACGGAACAAATGGCAAAGCCTAGGGTGTGTATCGTTTATGAGTGAGGCGTCTAGTTTATTTGACATCAATGACCCATGCAATATTGGTGTCTACACAGCCCCTGTTATTTATATTTACGGATAACGCGATCGCCGTCCACGGTTAAACAAGATTCATAATGACATTGTATGGACTTTATATAGTCTCGCTTCGGATGGACATGTCAATAATTGATACAGGGTACCCTGTGTAATTTATCAGCTGGTAAAACATTATAGTAAAGATATAGACTATGGTTTTACTCGCTTTGCTGGGGGATTAATTATATATCATGTATTCTATCTTTTAAGGCATCTGGAGACCACTGTCTATTTTTTATATCATTGCTAACCACAGACGCAAAAAGTTTTTTCAAAATTGTTTTTTTTTTATGCAGATTCTAGTAGGTATTAGCAAAATGAAATAAGTTAAGTTGTGTGTGTGTGTTTTTTTTTTTAAATAAAATAAATTAAGGGCAAACGGTAGCCTGAGGGTGCCCCGAAATCTTGGTTGCGTTATGTTGTGTTTAGAATATCAGCTTTTATAGTAGTTTGTGTATGAACCATGGTTTGATGGTGACCACGACCTTCTGGATTGATATATAGTTCGTCCTCAACGCACACTGTAGATGTTTGATTAATCAATTAGTCGGGCATTCCTTTTTATATACTTACTAGCTTCATCCGCATTCCCGAGGGAACTTATATTTTCCCGGAATAAAAAGTAGCTTATAGCCTTTCTCAATAAATGGGCTATCCAACACTAAAATATTTTTTCAATTCGAACTAGCAGTTCCTGAGATTACTCTCTACAACTTCACACATCTTAAAATTTCACACATGTTTTTTTTAAAGGTTTTGTTACTTGAGTTTCCATAAAATCGATATCGAATTCTATGATTTATTATTAAAGATATTTTGTTTATTCATGAGCAAAAATATAATGTTTTCTTAATCGATATAGTGTATATTATTATGCAACAATTTACTGCTCGCTCCTCGATATATTTATTCAAAGATATCTCTTTTCATACACATTTTTGAACACTATTTTAAAATGTATTCGATATTTCATCCCCACACTCTCGAACATACCCATACTTTGAATATTTTCTCATGAACATGTTGTTAAATAAAGTAGTTGCTATTTCTGAAAAGCTTTCTTTATATAAACAATATAAAAGTAACGTTTTCATTATATAATTCTATGACGCCAAAGGTGGTGGGTTCGATTTCCACTCAGGACAAACATTTGTGTGCATGAACATGTCTGTTTGTCTGTTTGTGTGCCTGGTTGTAATTATCTATATATTTATGTATTTACAAAAGAAAAGTAATACCTATAGGTAGTATATCAGTTATCTGGCTTCCATAGTACAAGCTCTGCTTAGTTTGGGGTCAGATGGCCGCGTGTGAGGAATAATGTCCCAGAATATTTATTTATTTATAATTACTGTAGCTTTCTAGTTCTTCAGGTCTGTGTGTCTTGAGTCCAGGTGTAATTACCTATATAAGTATGTATTTAAAAAACGTAGTACGTATAATTATGTAGTATATCAGTTATATCTGGTTTCTCTAATACATGCTCTGCATGTTATGGCCGTGTGTGAGGAATGTCCCAGGATATTTATTTTATGATACGTTGGGAGTTCAAAATCTTCGAATAAGTATATATTTTTATTTTTTTATGAAACTTTCGTAGCTGAAAAGTATTTTGACGTTGTTTTCTCAAAATAAAAATTAAAATATCCACCACATATTGTATTTTTTTTAAACAAAAGGGATTTTCAGTAAAATCTTCAAGACTAATTCACCGTTGGCATGAAACCACGAACAAAGTTGAGCTTACCTTTAGAATATTAAATTATATTTGACTGGAGTTTTTGATATTAATTACAGTAACGAAAATTAATTAGTAACTGAAACAACTTTCATTCATATTTTATTTTATCACTTCTTGACAGTTAGTAGCAAAAGTTTTGGTTAATTTAACGTGTAAGTTATACTATGGTTAGTTGAGATAACTCCCCTAATTATGGCTTTTTATAAAGGCAAAAACAAATTTGTTATTTGTGTCAATATAGTATGTATATATAAAGTTTGAAATTTCTACATAACTTTGCCTTATTTATTATGTATATACACATACCATAATTTTATTTGATTAATTTCATAAAAAAATCAATAACATAATAATATTATGTTCTAAAGGATTGTTACAGTGTACAGGAAACTGTTTCTCTTTCTCATAGCAGGCAGACTGTCCATCTGATGGTAAGTGGATACCTGCTATGCCAGGGGGACAGTCTCTTTGTGTGGCTGACCTTGAAGAGACCTCTACTACAATTTATATGAAACAACAAAAATAAACAGTTTGAATTAATTCGAGATCTATTCACGTAAGAGAGGTAGAGCATAGCGATAAGTATAAATAATAAATAAAAGTCGCTGAAAGAACAGGTCGACTGGGGAAGTACCTCCACCTTACAGAATACCGCAGCCGAATAACTTATAGTTGTGTTCCTGCGCGTGAGTAAGGTCGCCAGAGCTCATCGGGAAAGGGGTAAAGGTCGGCAACGCGTGAATGATACCCCTGGTGTTGCAAGCGTTCATAGGCTAAGGTAACCGCTTACCATCAGGCGGGCCGAATGCCAGCTTGCCGACTATATTGTATAAAAAAAATAAAAAACGTAATAAATCGGCTCTAAATATAGCGACAAAAAGCACACCTATATAAAGAATACATCACAGCTGTTAGGCTTATTTCTTCAATATGTCTGCCTATATCAAAAACAAAATCCTTCAGTTCCAGTGAATGTTGTTATGTAAATGAATGTAATATGCGATGTGATTGTTATTTCTTTGTGCGAGGCGTCTCAAGGCAGCCGCCTGTCGGCTCGAGGACGCACGACTTTGCATAGCCCTTGTGTTGGGACTTATCGATACAATAGTTTACATGTATATCGCATTGCTAGGGTTGTATGTATTGTTTTAATAGCTTTCTTGTACATTTTGGCTGGATAATTAAGTAGTTGTCTGTGTTACTTACGTAGTGCACCATTTACAGTATAAAAGTAGCATCCGTTCGAAAGTTTGTTTTGCTGTTTGTCAGTCACATACGTAACAGATGTTTTGTATTATATGGAATGCTTTTTGAAAGATAGGTTGTTCCTGAGTCTATATCTATATATATAAAAGACAAAAGTGATTGACTGATGTATCAACGCACAACCTAAACCACAGGACGGATCGGGCTAAAATTTGGCATACAGATAGCTATTATGATGTAGGCATCCGCTAAGAAAGGATTTTTGAAAATTCTACCCCTAAGGGGGTAAAATAGGGGTTCGCGGGTGAAACTACGGGGCGGTAAGCTAGTATATTATATTATTGTATTATAAGCCTTTATTTCAGAAAAAAAATAAAGTTTATATTTGACACTTATTTACTAAATTAATTCGCTTTGCAATGGTTCTACATCGACAACTTTATCTGCCCTTTTTTGGCAAAGGTCTCCTACAATTTTCTCCACTCCTGGGTCTATAGCTACCTTTCAAATTATCATTCAAACTTCGCGATGATAGTTGCACCTTATTTTATAAATTTATTTATGTAATATGTCAAAATATCTTAACAAGTTATAGTAACAAATATTCTTAAAACAGTGTTCTTTATTATCATAAATTTTTCTGAAAAATTTCGACATTTGTTGGTAAGAAGCAAGGCCTCTAAATCCGCCCAATTCCCAGCAGATAAATCATCAAGATAAACGGGTACTATCGGCTCTATAAATATAGCGATAGTGTAGCGACACAGAGCTGTCCTCGACGTAATTGTGTTATCGCGCTTTGTCGTCTCTCGAGCAGGCTGCGCACCTGGCCAAGAACATGGCGGACTTCGCGAGCTTGGCAAGCTTACTGCTCTTGGCGCCTTAGACGAGAGATTACATCGACTTTGCTATGGAGAGTGTAAACTGCTTATACTCGATGATTTTTTATTCATTGGCAATAGTTGCAGGTGTGGAAGTACTCATCAATATGAACAACTTTCAGTATGGGACCAACTCTGATATCGCGTAAAATAAAACAGTTGCTTCAAATTTACATTGGTCGAGTAGGTATTGAACTTTTGTATGGAAAAGCTGATATATTTTTCGTGGTTTCACAGTGGTCCCATAGCAAAAGTTGTTCTTCATATAGTGCTTAATTATTTTAGCTGTGGCGATGGTCATATATCAGTCGACATTTGGTAAAGTTATTTAACGTATAACTTGTTCGTCACTCAAAATTGATAGCCAATAAAACGTCGTCATAGTAACAATTACTGTAACCCGAACATTGCCGAACAATCATCAAACAAACCAATAAAAAGCGTAATAACCATTGATCATTCCTCATTTAAAATCCCTATTAAAATCACATAAATGGCTTGAACTTTCGACGAACATTATCGTACTATAAACAGGCAAAAAGCAAAGAGGATAAAATAAATATGAAAACACGAACACATGATTGTTTGGGGAAAAAAATGGCTGAAGTGGAATCGAGCGAGCTTTAATATAAATGCAGATAGTGTTGTAGGCACGGAATGAAACACAATGAGGCGGCGAGGTAAACAATTGGTCTTTCGACCGGTGAATAATTCATCAGACAGTGAATTACAGGCATACAAGCATTGGCACATAGATTATGCAGAACAGAAGGGTCATTATTTGGGAGGCATATTATTATGCCTATCAAATTATTTCACTAACGAAAACAGTTTACGCTAGTAGAGTATACCTTATCTTCTTCTTCTGAATATATAAAAGGAAAAGTTGACTGACTGACTGATCTATCAACGCACAGCTCAAACCACTGGACGGATCGTGCTAAAATTTGGCATACAGATAGCTATTATTATGTAGGCATCCGCTAAGAAAGGATTTTTGAAAATTCTATCCCATAATGGGGTAAAATAGGGGTTCGCGGGTGAAGCCGCGGGGCGGAAAGCTGGTATGCCATATACAGTAAAGTGCAAAGTCGTTGTTAGTATGATCCATATTTTATTCTATAGCAGATCATTGCCTATCAGTAGCATGCTGGATAGTAACAGATATTAAAAGAAAAATGTCACCAATCCCCACGTGGATCTCATCAGCAACCACCAGGTTTTATTCAAAGACGTCACAATACAGCAAAAATTGTATTATACCTAGAATAGAAAATGCCTTTCAATTGAAATATTATATGACCAATAAAATTATATAGATATAGGTAAATTTTGATTAGGGAAGTGGTGTATCTATGCGTTAACTCTATGACATGAGTAGTACGTACGCAGCGCAGGCGTGTGGAAACGCGTATGTTATCCAACAATGACGTGGAGGGAATCATGTTAAATTAATGCTATAACGTGAATACACTAATTAATCTAGCTATTGATATGCATTTCGCATTTGGTCGTGTTGTAATTAATACGTGGTTAGTTTTGATTACATGCGCGATTTGTGGTTAGTGGAAAAAACACTTTATAATGAACTAACCATTATAACCTGAAAATCAATATAAAAATCTACCATAATAAATAACCTGGGACATTCCTCACACACGGCCATCTGATCCCAAAATAAGCAGAACATTTACTATGGGTACTAAATACCTCATAAAATATACTACTTTATTTTCTGAATTTATACTTTTATAGATAATTACACTCTGATTCAGGACAAACAGACATGTTCATGCATACAAATTTCGGTACTGAGTGGGAATTGAACCCACGACCTATGGCATGACAGGTAGGGTTTACCAACCACATACTCAAATACGTTGAGGACCAACTATTGCCAAAAAATATAGCCTTTACACAAATACTTACGATTTCAAAGATGTCTTCCGTTTCTAAATTAGAACAACTGAACATATACATTACACCTATTATAGTTACAGCCTTAGGCGCATTTCCATTACTATCGCACAAATTACACAATACCATAATTTCCTTTCATTTACGAACAGTTCCATGTACTGTTAACAAGGTAAATACATATATTACCAATAATTCCACAGAACTCATCTCATACAGAACTCGGCGGAGTGTAAAGAGATAATTTGTTTGCATTACAAGTTTGCCGCTTACGGCAATTCCAGCCGAGCGCCGGCAAACTCGGCAACGGAACTTGAAAAGATTTTACTGCCAAATATTTACCGTATATGTATTGAATAGTCAATCGGGGACATTTACGTTTGACACCCGTTCTGGCACATTTATAAATGTTGGAAATACACACTCTGACAAAATGTGATCTTTGACATTCATTTATTGTTGGATTCGCTTATACTAACGTAGGTAAATACTGTTTGTACCCTTTAGATTTATTAACTAACTAGCTTCCGCCTCGCAGTTTCACTCGCATTCTCGGGATGAAAAGTATCTTATGTGTTAATTAGACGAGTATAAATTATGGTTACGTGTCCACGTGTAACTTATTTAAGAAAGAAATCTCGCATAATTATATATTATTACTTAGTTATAGATCGTCAAGGTAAGACAGTAATGACAAAGTTAATGCTAGATACTAGAGCGGTTACCGGTATGTTACCGGTAAACTCAAGTTCAAAAATTATATTATTATCTTTATCCAATGTTTTCCAAAATTAATGTCAAGTTTATCTACCTTTTATAATAGTATAAAGGTTGTTGTAAGTAGCTCAAATAATTTAGATTTTGTCTTCCCAAAGAAATTCTTTGTAAACGACAAATACTTCACCTAAAAGGGGTTTTAGTTTTTCTTTTTGGTGGTTGACAACAAAGCGTCATTTAGCTTTTAATTTTATTTCATACTTTTTCACAACTCCAGTAAATTGTAGGCTACCTAAATTATATGCTCACTTTTTGTCGCGTTTTTATCATCGCAAACTTTTTGTATCCCTCCAACGGCACAAAGATACAAAAAGTAAGCAAATTATTCATACAATAGCAATGATTCAGTGCTTACAAAAAACTTAAGCGTTTTATCTCCTTTATATTGTTTCGAGGGATGGAATAAAAGAAAATATGAACCAACGAGGTGTCTCGTCACCCCACAGACAGCGCTCTCGGCTTCGTATACACTTTTTTGTTCTTTTTCAAGATATTCCGTTTATATTTCTTTCAATTTTATTTTCAAAAATAGAAAATCTTTCAAACATTTATGCAAAACTAAAATCTTACTAATACAAGTTAACATGTATGAAAATGTATGAATTATAAACTGTAAATTAAAAGATAAATATAAACCGGATGGCAATTTACGTATAATATTAACGTACACGTGTAGGTAAGTTTGTAAATGAATGCGATGGGACGTGTTCCTAATTACATCTTGAATGTTGACGTTTTGCTCGGCTCAAGGGTTATTTAGGGAATATCACCCATCTTGGGTGTTGTTTTGCTTAAACAGCTTCATGTTTCAATTATTTTAAACGTGTCCTTTATATTTTTAAAAGGATTAGTGGTTGCCCGTGGTCAAAATTTGACCATAATTAAACAATAGATGTATGTATGTAAGAATGTAAAGAAAATCACTTCATTCATATACGAACTCTTTTCTTTATGAAGTTTGTCTTTGCCGCATTATCGACAAAGCATAGAAATATCATGACTGACAGTGGTGGCATGTGTGTATGTATCAAATGCATGGAAGTGTGTGTATTTTTTTTTTATTAATTTAATTTATTTCTAATGCATATTATACAAAAATATTAGCTTTCTGTACTTCTTCTCCATATAAACTTTAACTGTGCCAAATTTTATCTTTTCTTTTTCAACCACAGTAGATTTTTTGGTCAGTAAAATAACTATATTTTAAGTCAATTTGCAATTAATGACATTTATATAATGTGGTTAAGTTGCGGTTAAACACATCAATGTCCCGTACCGCTCTCGCAACGTCGCCGCACGACTGCCGCACGACTGCTGCAACGTGGCCGCAACGACTCCGAAACATCACCGATCAAGCTGCGACTCTACGTCACGCATCATTAACAAGCATATTTTCTACCGTCTCTTACCGTTTTGTGTAAGATTTATGTTTACCACGCAACATTTGAAGTTATTACTGGCTGTGTATTTTTTTATTTTTAAAGTCAAAGCCAATAGGGTATTTGACTGACATTCAAATCAGCAACTCTTTATGAAATCTCAAAACGAAAGTTTTAAATGGAGTTTTGTATGAAATACAAGCATGTGACGTCATAATTATATAGCATACTCTTTATGGTTAGATTGGTCATTAAAAAACATTATAAGGATAAATTTAATAAAATAATTGTAATTTCCCCTTTTTTTTTTAGATGTTTTATACATTGGTTAGTGGTGGATAATTTATTTTGAATACAGGCAAATACCCTATTATTTCGTTTAGGTCCTAGGAGGGCACTTATGAACGTCGAAGCTACTGAAGTTACCACATTTGCTCATGTGGTGCACCAATAAGCCAATAAAGAGTCATCTATCTATCTATGTTCATCATTAGAACGTGACTGATCAAACATCCACACAAACAAACAAACAAACATCGCATGCATCATAATTATTGCAGAGATATATTTTTTTATCGTGCAGAAATCCTTATAATGCCGGACTCTTACCGGCTAAAAGCCGTTTACTATTTAAAAACATAAATACAAATACGTCTTGTATCTTACAGCTCTAACACCTAAACTATTTAAAATGTTAGTTAACACGAAGCATAGCATTCCTCTAAGTGAACCTTTGAAGTTCATGGCGAGATAAAACAAGAATAAACTTACTTTGTACTTTCAAGCGTAAACAAAAGGTTCATAAAAACTTAATTAGTTCGGGAAAGTGGTTTAAAAAAGCTGCGTTTAGAATGAATGGCTTAAAAAGATATTGTATAGGTATATTTCATGATATAAATGTTCACTATATTGAATACGGTCTTGAGGCTTATAGCTAATACGGCCGAAACCGGTGTAGGCAGAAATCAGGTCTAAGTTGATAATAAATTCTTGTTATAGGCGAAACGTTTTTGTTTCTTATTTTTATTTACAATATAGATAAAATATACAAACTATTTATTTAATTTATAAAACATTTTCTCGAAGCTACCGCCGCTGTCGTTGGGCAAGGTTCCCAATAGGCTGGCAGTATTTCCGTATCGTATGCATTTTTTCATTTTTTTTTTCATGGGTAAGTCCTTATCGATTCTTTTCCAATGTTGAGAGGTTATCTTGGACCCCAACTAACTATGGCCCCACGGTGGTCACGTGACCCAGGATCGAATTATTATCCTTCCATAGGAATCTGTTTATCTGGTGTTAGTTCGGTCTATTTCATGAAGTCCGTTCAGCCCTGTATGTAGTTGTAGCTTCTACTGATAAACGTGTCTATGTGCTGTGGCGGGATACGGTTTCATGAATGACGGCTACGCGCTTTCGAGTTTACGCACACGTTTTACATGTACATACGTCTCGCGTGCACTCACACATAGATAGAGAAAATGATTTCATAACATAGAATATATCCTATATTTAATGTATGTATGTATATTTAATGTCAAAGTATTAGTGGTCTCTGACAGACTGATAGTTAAGCAGGACATGGTCACTGTAAACATGACCTTACACTGTTTTTTGATAGGTCAAAGGTCATGAAGTGTTTGTGCTTGTCATATGATATCATAAACTTGAATGATTTTCTTTTAACAAAGCAACAAACCTAAGTGATAGATTCAACTCCTACGCGGGTAAAGCCACGGTATATTACTTATACATTTAGCTATAGGTGTAGTATTTAATTAAGATGGGTAACTGGAAAAAAAGCCAAAATTATCATCAGACTGTCAAAAAAATATATACAATTGTAACCTTGCTGAGTTTCTTGCCTATTCTTTTCAGTTGAAGGCTGACTTCCGAACCGGTGGTAACTTTCTTCTTTCTTTCTTAGTCAAACGGTACGCCGACTAAAGGAGACAGGGTGGATACAACCATAATATTTCCACTACCTACAAATTTGAGTCAATCCTTGGAGACATGAAGGTTGACTATATGATTTTTTTGGAGGGGTCCACAAAGGCCAATTCATATCCACACCGATTTTATTGACTTTACATTTTTGCCCCTCCTCTTTGCCACAAGTTTTAGTTCCGTGTACTTTGAAAGTGCAATTTTAAGAAAAAATATTTTGTTTTTCATCAACGCCAAAGATAATGAAGTCATCACACGTTTTTTCGAGTTTTTAATACCCGTCCAGTGTAAATATGTAATGAGAGTTAAAAAAGTTGGTCCAACGACAGAGCGCGCTCCCCGGGGGGACATAAGTTCACCGAGGCGGGACTACGACGTCGACGTAAGATACGCTTTATGTGGACACACACCATAATTTAGATCAACACTTTAAAAAGGTATGAGATGAAAAAACTGGAAGCTCTATTTATTACTTACTTAGCCCAGGGATCTTATGTTTTCTCGGGTAAAAAAAGTAGCCTATGTCTAAGGTCAAAGTCCAGCACGCTGGCCCATTGCAGGATTTATTTTTATTTAAGCTTTCTTACGAAGTTTTTCATAGGTATCTGTGTGGCTATTACGTATCTTGATTACAATTAATTTCAATTAAAAACCGGTTAGATATAGCGTGTATCTGATTAATATTTTACGTTCCTCGAATACAAACAGCGCATTATTGCCATTGGAAAAATTAATTGTTTCAATGTGAATCTGATTGAAATTGATTGCAACAAAGTTCATCCTGATCTGCATCCTCAAGGTTATAAGTAGGAGCTTTCCTTTGAGCTACAACGGTAGATACCTAATTTAAACTCACTGCAACTGTAATTCACCGCTTTTACCGCACACCGGACAAGATTGGTCATACATTATCCAAGATTAGACTGGACTCACAAAACATTTATCGGCATTGCAGTGGGCTTAAGTCTATCTTTCGATGCTCTGTATTTCTGTATCTGCACTAGATATTTGTCTACTCTGTATTAAAATGAAAAAAAAGTGAAGTTTCAGGCTATGATACCTGGTGGAAATCTATAATGAGTTTGAATTTACGGTAAAAGAAAACTTCATGGAGAAACTAGCATTCTATCGTTTTATGTAATACCCGCCTGGCCGGCTTTCACTCTCAAGGTGAAAGTCTGTCACCGAATATCTACAGGTGTGTTCCGGTAGTTGCATCTGAAAGCCTTTTTTTGGTCACATCGTCACTTGGTGGTCTAACCACAGACTTTGACATAAAAAAAAGTGTATCAATTCGCACTAGGTTCTCGTTGAACCATCATATTGTGTATTTTTAAACGACTTCAAAAAAGGAGGAGGTTCTATGTTCCACTGTGTATTTTTTTTTGTATGTTCACTGATTTCTCCGCCAACTGTACACCGATTTCAATATTTTTTCTTTTGTTCGGTATACCCTATACTTCCAATTTGGTCCATTTGACACCAAGTCAGGATCTGATGATGGGATCCCAGGAAAATCGTGGGCAACCCTCAAATTTTATAGGGGCGCATAGTGTGTTTTATATATTTTCTAAAATTATTCAAGTATTTGCGTCTGGTATTCATCATCTCATGCCGCTGAGCTGATGATGGAAAATATAACTTCTTAAATATTAGGAGCTAGTGAATAATTATTTAAATATTATAGGTTCGTATAGACCGCTACTTATGTTCCTTTGAGCTAATCAGGTGAGCTGATGATGGAAGGTACAACTCCTTGTTAGTAAGGAGTTAGGGGATAGTTCTTAAAGTACTGTATATACCGCTAGTTTTTATTCATTCTAATTATTTGGGTGATTACGTCGGGAGTAAATAAATATATTCAATATTTTCGACATGTGACAAATCTTAATAAATAGACTCAATACACAAGAAACTAAAAATGGAAAAATAAAATTAACTTTTAACAAAAAGCGAAAGAATTTCAAGTTCTGAAACACGTGCGTTCCTTTCGCTGACTTCAAAACGAGTTATAACATCGTTATTTTATACTTTTTAGTCCAAACCCATTTTGAAGTCGGTTTTCCTTTTTCGCCAATGTCAAGTTACAATATAAAATAAACAATATAATAAAGCTTGTCATGAACTATTTGAGACAACCAAAATAGTCGATACACTAATTCATTTTATTTAACTTCACATTTTCACTTGGATTGATCTTCATTGGACAAAACGCCACCGAATAAACAATTGAAAAAGTCCTTAAAGTCCTTATGCTCTAAAATGAATGAGTAAAAAAACAAAAAATTGTCGGTAGCTCCAATACTATACAGCCTCCACGGCCATATTTGTACACTGAGACCCAGCTAGCTACATTATATGTCACGCAGATTTATAGCGCTCCTGATAGAGTAGCGCTTTATGTCCTCGCGAGAAGTGTTTTACCAATACCCTGTTTATTTTTAAATGGAATTTATACCGCTGCCGATAGGAAATACTCGATATCGGACATTTTGGCAAGGGTGGGAATTGGCAAGGCGGAGAGATATCCTGTAGCTGGCTTCGTGTACTATTTGTGTAATGAATTGGGTCTGAAATTCATTACATACGTTTTGGTTCGGGTGAGAGATTTATAGTGTTTCGGCGGCTGTTACGAGCGAGATGTGTTGAAGACTGATTACATTCAATCAAGTTATTTAAAACCCTATAAAAAGGGATTGAAGAGCTCAATTTTAGTGCCTAAAAATAAAAATAAATACCCACCATAGTAAATCAAGTCACAATAATTTTTATTTTATAGTTATTGAATACTAAAAAAGTATTTCAACCAAAATTTTCAATATAAACTGTAGCCAAAAAAATCTCGTAGACGATTCTAACTGTTAAGCTAGACGCAAATCATTAGCCATTCAGTGAAACGTGGACGAGGCGTCAACGCGACGAGGCGGCGACCGGTACGTGACGCGGGCTACAAGATTCAATGTTGCCAAACATCGATGTAGAAAATGCTAGATTAGATTAGATTAGCCGTCAAATAGGCCATTCATTTTTTAATACTAGTGACTTGCTATGAAAAAAATCTATACATATAAAAAGAAAAGTCCTGACTAAGACTAGACACTGAGACCTAGAGAGCTGAAAATGTTCACAGAAAATTTGTTTATGATCTAAAGAAAGAATTAGGCCGATTTTTTAAAATTAAAACCCTAAAGAGCGAATGCGGATGAAACCGCGGTGCAGAAAGCTTGTTTAATAAAATCTGATTTTTAAGCAATGATAGCTCATTAGAACCTTGAACCCTCGCTAATACCAAATTGTGTGCAATCTACTGATTTCATTTAAAAGTATGTTCTAGGCTGTTGGAACGTGATTATTTATTGCCAAACTATTCTAAAAAGGATATTCAGCTTATATTTCCAAATCCAAATTTCATCAGTTGCGGTAAAACTCAGTTCGGCAGCTTATGCAGTTAGAAAAATTAGACAGCTTACAGATGTAGATACAGCTCGATTAGTATATTTTAGTTATTTTCATAGTGTCATGTCCTATGGCATTTTACTTTGGGGTAAAGCTGCTGATATAGAAACAATTTTTATTTTACAAAAGAGGGTAGTGCGAGCTATTTATAACTTGGGCTCTCGAACTTCCCTCAGAGATAAGTTTAAAGAAACTGGCATACTCACAGTTGCATTTCAATATATATTTACAAATATATTATTTGTGCATCAAAATATTAGTCTTTTTTCGAAAAAAAGTGATGTGCACTCTATCAATACTAGAAATAAGCACAAACTTGTAACTTCTGCCTATAGACTCCAGAAAGTGCAAGGCTCATTTCTAGAACTAAGTACACGCATCTATAACAGAATCCCTACTTCAATTTTAAATTTGCCTTTGCAAAAATTTAAGGAACGGATTAAAGCTGTATTAGTAGAAAATGCTTATTATACTGTAAATGATTATTTCAAAGACTCTACTGCTTGGTAGATTTGTTACTTTTGTGTACTATTATTGTTATTATTTTGATTTATAAACCTGTTAATAGTCTCAGTGATAACATATTGTGTGTTATAATTCGTATTTCTCGAAATAGTTTCTCTTTGTATTATTTGTAGTAAGCTTAAGTTAGTCATGCTCACTTTGGGGTCTTTGCTTGCGGCGGCGTCGTGTGGCGGGTCGCTCACTTCCCTATAATATGTGCGAGGAGGGCGATGGCTGCCACATGCGTCATACTTGTGAACAGGTGCTGCTTGTGGGGGCTGGTCTGCTTAAGTTTGCAATCCATTTGTTTACTAAGTTACTCATAATTTTGATATATTTTTTTTCCTTACTGTCATATAACACACACATATTGTCAGTGAGACTAGATAAATAATTTGATGTAATGAATCTGAGTTGGTTTTGAAAAGAGTAATTGCTGAGTTTTTTGCCGGCTCTTCTCAGTAAAAGCAACCTTCCGAACCGTGCGTTAGAGTCAGACTATTCATAAGTGCTTGTGAAGGCCTATTTGAATAAAAAATATTTTCATTTTCATTTTTCTATTAACTCAAGCCTTGAAGGAGTGAAGAAACAAAGACATCGGAGGACTTTCTAGTATTATTTATATTTTGATGCATCTAGTCTATTGCATATCGATGGTTGTCAACATTGCGATGCAAAGCACGCACTCACTCTACAATCTACTTGCATTCGCAATTGTAATGCACGTGCTAAAAATGGTTCGAGGCATCTTTGGGGTTCCATGAAAATTTGCACCCCTTTGTTGGGTAATGTGGCATTTACCGCCATTTTCTGAAAGCCCAATCAAAGTTAGTGTATGTTTTTTACTATTAATATAGATCTGTGTTTAACGACAATCTGACTGTGGTAAGTGATGATGTGGCCGAAGGTGGTAAGCACACAAAGCCTCGAAGGAACTGGCTCTCAAGTGCAGCTGATGGAACAGATAGATTTGACAGACAGCCAGCCGGGTACTACAAAGTACCCTACCACCGTGCTATGGCTTCCTTCCTTCCTTTTCTTCACCGAAAGCTCAAGCTCATTGTAGAATTCGAACTCATGACCTTCGCCGCGTCATACGACGACACTACCACTGACTTACTACTACACTATTGCAATAATTTTCATTTTATGCGCCATTACTTATTATTATAGTCATGTACATTCTTAATCAAGGATTAACATTAGTCAAGTTTCAGGAGCCCGGGGGCTAGACCCAAACTTTAGAGTCTGATAATTAAAAGTAATTAAGAAGGCCTACTTGACTTAAATAAAATAGTCCTAGTAGCTACAATGAGAATAAATGGTCAATTTTGAGAAATTTATTAGTACCTATTTACAAACTAAAATAGGTTACTATATATACTACATAGGTACTACCACGGTACTTAGGTGGCAAACAAGCTTACGGCCCACCTGATAGTAAGTGGTTACCGTAGCCTATAGACGCTCATAACACAACGGGCAAATGAAATACAATATTATGTTTTTCCTGCCAGGGGTATCACTCACGCGTTGCCAACCTTGAGACATGAAGTTGTTAAGTCTCCTGTGCCTGTAATTTCACCGGCTCCCATACCCTCCTAACTGAAACACAGTAATACAAGTGCACTACTATTTAACGGCGGAATTAGATATGGTGGTAGTACTTCCCCGGGCGATCTCTGCACTAAGAGTTCTACTACCTTGCTCTACAAACAATGTTTCCTATGGGACCAACTCTGAAAGCGCGAAAATAGAATTAGCTGTTCTTTAAATTTTGATTGAGTTAGCATTGAGCTCTGCTGATTATTTTGCATTCTGTTGAATAAATTTTAAAAGCCCAAAAAATGAGGTAATCAATTACAAATAACCTACATTCATGAAACTACATTTGCTTCTCTCGTCTTTAATGACCCAATAGCTTTTCAAAGCGGTCGTTTCGCTAAAACGTTTAGCCGAACTCATTCGAATAGTATCGATACGGCGCGCGGTGACCCGTTAACGCAGGCCCGACATCGATTATCGAATCGTCACGCTTATCGATTCCGAAGCTCTTGTTTGCAGCTGTCCAAATATTTACTAAAAGTTACGCTTTACGATGGTAAAGATATAAGTTTGTTGTAAATTTTTGCGACACCCTATCTGGGTTGTCACCTTCCTTTCATAATATTAATTTCAGACCCAATTGTAATTAACACAAAATAATATCTTTTCTACATTAAATAAATAAAAAATTGAGGCAAAAAATTAATAATAATGTTTGTTATAGCTAAAACAATCATTCAAAGTCTTATAATGTATTTTTAAGGAAGTTGAGTACCTTTAATAAGCTCTGCCCCTCTTCTCCCCCAAGGGATGATCCTGTACACGTGTTTTTATGAATTAGTGTATGGAGTTGAATGTATGTGTGAGGGGAGAGCAAATGGAGGTGGATGTGGGTGTATAAGGACGTGTATTAACCTGGACAAGCATAGCTAAAATAATATTTATTAGGATGTACAAAGGGTTTCGAATCGGTCCTATCTCAGGGTTTATTAGGGTTTTGATATGAATAGAGAATTCTATGAATAATGTCAAATATGAACAAAATCACCAACTTGATTATGCCAAATCTTGAATCAATCTGAAAAGCTATAAAAAATATTTTTGAGACAGGTCATTTTAAAAATTTACATAAAATTACATTTTTTGTAATTTTCACAAATAAGTAAAATTACCTTGTATGAAAAAAAAACCGTTTCTAATCCATTTTATGTCTAAAGATTTGGCTTTAACGTCTATTTCCTGAGTCATAAATAAAACGGTCATAAAAAAACAATTCCCGAATTTCTTAGTAAAATTCATTGACCCAGTATCTACCTAACTAACGTAAGTACACTAGTTATTTATTCATGACGACACGAGGAAATGCGTATCTATTCAGATATACAGATACGTCAGTGGCAGTGACAATACATCGGCAATAATGTGACATCGGAAATGATCGGGAATCGGGAGGCGGTCGTTCGCACGTGCCGTTTGTATGCCGTATTGTGTTGACGGCAAACAATGTCGGGCGGGGTGCGAGTGAGAGAGGTTGCTGATGAAATGAGATACAATTATATTTAGTCTTATTTCTATACGGATTTCATCATCAAAATTCTACATCTGTCTGTTAGTCAGTTGTTAGTGCGTTCATTGTTATGAAAATTAGTTTCATTACCTCATCTAAGCATTTTAGAGTTTGTTACTAGTTTATTATTCCTATTCACATTTGTGAAATTTTTATTACACATCTATTTCAACCTAAACTTATAATTAACATTAATATGTCTACTTACTTATTACTTTGCATATACATAGTTTCGTTTCTATCGAAATACATTTTTTTTTTTTATACAACATAGTTGGCAAACAAGCATACGGCCCGCCTGATGGTAAGCGGTTACCATAGTCTATGAATGCTTGTAACACTAGGGGTATCACTCGCGCGTTGCCGACCCTTCCCCCCTCCCCGATGAGCTCTGGCGACCTTACTAACGCGGAGGAACACAACTATAAGTTATTTAGCTACGGTATTCTGTAAGGTGGAGGTACTTCCCCAGTCGAGCTGCTCTACCTCTGTGGAATTATTGTTTTCCACCCGCTAACAAACAAGCTCCACCCAATCTCCAAGGCGATTGTAATAAACGTATCCATAGAGTCCCGTTATTGCGTAGTAATATGATTAGTACGGCCGTGGCCCCACTGATAGCGGCGCTGTTCACCAACAATTGCCGAGTGTGTGCCGAGTTGCCGTCATCGGCTGCCGTCAACCCTATTGAGATGTTTACTTTACTTCCTCATATCTCCTTGATATTAACTTGACCTTTACATGCCTGTTTACTTTATACATTTGATCTTTGTTCATTTTTATTTAGTTTTTTATATGGGAAGAGGAAACTTTTGAGTTTGATGGGAGTGTATGTGTCGGTGACCTTTATAATGTCTAGAAGGCAACTGGTTTTTATGTGCTTCTAACTGCTGGAACACAAGGAGCACCTACCGGTTGCTTGGTGACAGATTTTCAACTTAGATTCCAGCCTGATGACAATCCTCGTGATATTTTCCATCATCGAAAGTTTAAGGTCATTGTTCGATTCAGCCACGGTGCGCTAAGATTGAATAAAATTAAGTATATTTATTTTTTGTTTCCTTTTTTTAAATTCAAATAGACAGATAAACGCACGGATTGGAAGGTTCCTTTTGCTGAGAAGCGCTGGCAATAAGCTAAGCTATTCCATTTTCAAAACAAACTTAATTGTTGGTACTATACCACCATTCTTGATGTACCTCACGTGGTACATCAAGAATTGTTTTGTTCTTTTTTTCTTTTTTATTATATTCTATAAATCTCGTTTTTGGTATGTTAACAGTTTCACTCGAGTTTCTTTTCTTTGAATAAAACTAAGATTTTATCATTTAATATGTGGATAACGTAGTGAGTTGCACATGTACATATATTGTATTTAGATATAAGACCTACAAACTAATTTTCTTGTGTAATTGTTTGTTTTACCTAATAAAATAAATAAATAAATAAGTAAGTCATTTTTTTTATATATACAGAATATTATTTTTTATCACTGGCACTTGCAGGGCCGGTATGGCATGGACTCATCAATGTGAACAACTTTTACTATGGGGCTAGCTCTGAAATTGCGTAAAATAAAACGGTTGCTTCATACATTTTGGTCGAGTAGGTATTGAACTTTTGTATGGAACAGCTGATAATTTTTTCATGATTTCACAGTTAGTCGCATATCTCTAATCAATCAATTAAGGACGATGGCAAAACCAAAATTAGTACAAGCTTGCTTAGAAGAATGAGAAGAATCTTTATTACTTTGGCTTTGAAGGATCTTGAAATTCCCTAGGTAGGTAATAGGAGTCAGGAGACATAGGCGCGCGAAGCAATTCCTACTCTAAGCTATCCATATTATGAAACGGCCTCCAGAGATCCGTAGCAAGGAATGTGTTTAACCCACCGATAGAAAAATTGTAGGTACTTTTTTCGCCAATGCACCAATATTAGAATTAGATAATTTTGTTCCTTCTTTATAGTTCACTAGCAATCCGCACGGATTTACTTACTAACCAGCTTCCGCCCCGTTCACACGCGTTCCCGAGAGATGTTTTCCCGGGTTCAGAAGTAGCCTATGTGCTAATTCCAGACTATAGGTACTCTATCCCTGAGCACACATTCATCCAAATCCGTTCACCCGTTCTGCCGTGATTGAGTAACAAACAATCATCCATCCATCCAAACTTTAGCATTTATAATATTTTAGGATTAGTGTGATTGAGAAAATGAGAATGCGTAATTTTTCAGCAGAACTGTCACCCTTAACATTATTTTTAATTGAGATTTTCATACAAAAATACCATCTTTTCAAAGTCAAAGTCAAAGCCATTTATTAAGGGCACTTATGAAGGTCGAAGCTATTGACGTTACTAGCGGATTTTCCAAAACTAAACATTCATTCAAACCTTTTCCTGACAATTACGAACACTACAAAAAAATACCGCCAAATCGGTAGCACCATTCTCAAGTGACGCTCCGACATACATGTGATAATTGATTTATTACTATATTGATATTTTACACAGCATACATTTTAAAAATATGACATAATTTTTATAAATAAAATTCACTTCTAACCTTCAAGCTTTAATCTAAGCTTCCGACACCGCTTCTTCTAGTAAGTAAGCGATGAAGATTTAATAGCCGTGTTGACATATTCCCAACGTGCTCATTACAAGATAACTTGTAATCAAGATGTTACGTCCGACCTCGGCCCATCCATCTTTCTATCACATCCTCACTTTGCCCCCATGTTCCAGCCTACCCCGTGTTTATTAATCGTCCCCTTGTTATGAACCATCGATGTATAAATGATTAGATGCACCTGGTTGTGTTTATTACATAAACCGTGTCATGTCTGTCAAAAGAGCTATAAAGTATTATTCAGGTGTACTTATGCTCTGAGGTGGGATTTAATAGCTGCGACACAGTTTTCAACTACCAAAATTGTTATAGTTTAACATGTTTTTGTATAGTTAATGTTCTAAATTTAAATATTTAAATAAGTATTTCATAAATAAGAGTGTATTTTCATTTTGACGTCCATATAGTATAAATGAGCAATAAATTAATTAATTTAAAATATACGTCTGAATTTTTACAATATCATTGTATTTATATCTAATTATATGACGTCAACCTGCGTTAATTTATTAATACACTATTCATCTATTGTTTATCTAGTTTTTCTCACATCGACGGTTTATCCTTTAGTTTGTCGCAAGGGACACGAGTATTAGGGCTCGCCCTTCATAAAGCCCTCGAAAGTGCACATACTCCTTTCCTCTTGTTTGTGTTTTAGATCAAACTTTATTAACACAACAGGGAAACTTCCTCGCATTATTAGGGCTGGAAGCTAAGATGTGTACGGCTTAGAATAGGTATATGGTTTAGAACTCAATATTCTCGTTATATTTTCTTTACTAGTATAACATGATGTTTGTTATATTATCACATGAATAATATCAAACAGGCAAATAAACTCATAAATTGAACCTATCTTCTAAATAATATATTAAAATGTCTGGAAATAGCTGCACTCTGCACAAGTGCACCTTGTTCATACTTATACAAAAGCCAGTACTTAGTATTTTAGAGATACTATTTTTTTTCTTGTTGTTTTTGTTTTCATCTTTTGTGTTTATGTGAATTATATTTCTTTAAAAATTGTTAAAAATTGAATGGAAAAAAGCCAACATTGTCAGATTGTCAAAAAAAAAAAAAATAGTTTCTTGCCCGTTCTTCTCAGTTGAAGGCGACTTCCGAATCGGTGGTAACTTCAGTAGTTTCGACGTTCATAAGTGCCCTCTTAGGGCCTTAACTGAATAAATGGCTTTGACTTTGACTTTGAAAAAGGGATATATCTAAATGGCCTGAGATCCCACATTAATGCTCATTGAAAAAAATATTGCCATTTTTTTGTGCTTAAAACTGATATCATTTTCAGAATTCTATTAAATAAACTTGTTTGAAAAACACGTCTTAGACCTAACATTCAAATGCCAGTCAGCTAAAACATTCGAGCACGGGACAATACGAGACGCAACTTAAATATCAAGAGCCTTGAAAAAAAATAAGATCTGCGACTGAAAGACTAACGAGCAAAAAGGTCAGACTATTACCTGCTTCACCTAGGGCCGGGTCATTCAGACAAACCGACCAAAATAAAAAGTTCGCAAATAATAACTTGTTTTGCCAACTGCCATTTTGTCCCGCAATTTTACAATTGACTTCCGGAACAACGATAAGTGTCATAAAATTTTTATGACCTACATTTCCTGCTATATTTTATTACAATTGGCTCAATTTCTAGCAGTTGGTCGGTTGTTTTTGGATAATAATATTATTTGAATCATTATTAGTTTAGTTAGGTTAATAGCTTAAAGCGGGGCTATGTGGATAACTGGATAGTTTGGAACGCATACCTTACCTGTTTTTAAAATGAAAAACATAGAGGGATAATGGTTTTGGCACTAGAAGTGTTATAATCGTCTATTTATGGAAATGTTACGAGTACGGTAGCAGATTCAGATGCTCTAGACAATCGGATTTGTGGTCTAGCAAATTACGTTTATGGGCCAAATTGATTTTTGTGGTTTGCTTCAAATTATAAATTAAAATATGCGGTCGTGAAATCATTTTCAAATCCCAGTTTTGTATTGGTAATATTAATTAAATGTAGCATGAAAATATTTTTTATTCAAATAGGCCTTCACAAGCACTTATGAATAGTCTGACTCTAACGCACGGTTCGGAAGGTTGCTTTTACTGAGAATAGCCGGCAAGAAACTCAGCAATTACTCTTTTCAAAACCAACTCAGATTCATTACATCAAATTATTTATCTAGTCTCACTGACAATATGTGTGTGTTATATGACAGTAAGGAAAAAATATATCAAAATTATGAGTAACTTAGTAAACAAATGGATTGCAAACTTAAGCAGACTAGCCCCCACAAGCAGCACCTGTTCACAAGTATGACGCATGTGGCAGCCATCGCCCTCCTCGCACATATTATAGGGAAGTGAGCGACCCGCCACACGACGCCGCCGCAAGCAATGACCCTAAAGTGAGCATGACTAACTTAAGCTTACTAAAAATAATACAAATAGAAACTATTTCAAGAAATACGAATTATAACACACAATATGTTATCACTGAGACTATTAACAGGTTTATAAATCAAAATTATAACAATAATAGTACACAAAAGTAACAATTAAAGTAGAGTCTATAGGCAGAGGTTTGTGCTTATTTCTAGTATTGATAGAGTGCACATCACTTTTTTTTCGAAAAAAGACTAATATTTTGATGCACAAATAATATATTTGCAAATATATATTGAGATGCAACTGTGAGTATGCCAGTTTCTTTAAACTTATCTCTGAGGGAAGTTCGAGAGCCCAAGTTATAAATAGCTCGCACTACCCTCTTTTGTAAAATAAAATTATTAAGCATTGCACGAATACTCGCACGAATATTTAGTTGCAGTAGCTAGCAGTTACTAGTTTTATTTAAAAAAAATATAATACTTACTTATAATCGTTATTTATATTAAAAAGTGATTTTGTCTGTCTCTTTGTCTAATTCCATTCATTCTAAAATAAATACTAGGTTAGAATAAAAGGTTATTAAAAAATAAGGTTGCCCAGTAAAACGTGACGAAAAAGACAAAAGAAATCACTCGACGGTGACCTTTAAAGGCTAACGACGTTGTTAATCAATACCCTGGAGAAGTGCCATTCAGGTGTTCAGAAGGAATTCATTTATTTAAACAATACTTCATCGGAACAATTGGTACTTATTGAATCGTGTGCCCAAATTATACGGGAATTCTGCTCTTTGGGAGTTGGGTACGTTGTTTTTGCAATATATTTATATAATATCTATAGTTTGTCTGTGTGTGTGATTTGGATAAAATTTTAGATAGAGACAGATATAATATGTTCTAGATTAACATATAGGGTATTTGTCTGGGAAAATATTAAATCCCTACCCCTAGATTAGATTAGCTGATAATTGATTTGTTTTTGTATAATTTATATTTTGATTTTTTGTAGATTTCTTTTCACATATTTCTGCTCATATCGATATTATGTATGCAGTTGTTAGCTGAAAATTGTTGTAGGCAATTGAAATTACAATTATAAGAATTAGATTGTACCTTTGTCCTAGAGGCTTATGTTTAGTTAAATAAATAATAATCCTTAGAGGATATTAACTATTTCACAGTCCAAACATCTTAGGCATGCCCTGGTGTTGAAACCGACTGAAATATCTATGATTTAAAATTTTAATGCTATGGTTATTGATGAAATCCATTTCCCTCAATAGGGAATATGCATAAAATTTAAATTTGTCTCAAATATTTTTTTCTAGATTCTTTATTGTCATTACATTATACTTAAAAGGTATTTTTTTTATTTAGTTATTATTTAAACCCAGAAAATATTACATAAAAAGTGAAAAATAAGGGAGGAAAATTCAAACTTACAAAACGCGTCACCATTGGTCGAAACGAAATGTGACGTTAATTGTCACGTCATTGAATTTATCGGCGTCGATATTCATACTGTGTTAAAGTAGTGTTTGTGAGAAAAAGTGTTTAAAACTGTATTCCTGTGTGATTACTTGTGGATATATATTTGTAGTCAATCGAGGACGATGTCAGAAACTGGTTTTGTTAAAGCACAATCAGATAATCTGCCGAAAATAGATGCATTTATGATGTCAGCATATTTTGCATCAAATCTCGAGTCTTTGCCTTTTAACTACAGCCATTCTTTCAACTGGTGGTGGCATATTCCGTTTTTGACACAAAAATATATGAGGAACAACTCCTTTCTTTAACCGTAGATTACATTTTTCTCCTTTCTGTTTCATTATGTTATATTCAATATAATTAACTGTATCTTCCTTAAGGCTAGTCTCTCTAAAATCAGTGTTCTTGCGGAATTTGTCAGAAAAGAAATATTGTTTTTTAGTCATCAGAAAAACAAAAATTAAATATATTTTACGTTATTTTAAAGTGTGAGATTTGAAGTTTCTAATACATATTTAATTTTTTAATTTGACGCCACTTTTATTAGCTTTGTGAGGCTTTAAACTTACCTCTATTTACGTTCCACGCGTAGAGGGTCTCATTCATGCACTCGCCACGAAAAAAATATAATAAAAACAAGAAATGTATTCAGATTACATTTGTCGGCAAGTCCTTTACAATAATCTTATCTAGTTACTTTTTTTCAAAATCGTCTCAATTTCTTATTTAAACTGCTTTAAAAAGTTATAAATTTCTGAATTCGACCCTTGCAACATATATTTTTTTCTATTACAAAGTAATGGTTTAGAGAAATCACACTTTAACCACTCCGAAAGCAACTACTTATCTGTCGAATAAAAAATATATGCATTCAAAAAATCATTTGAAATAAATTTACCGAAACTAAATATATAACACAACGAACGCTGTCAATTCCCAGCGGAATTGAATGGAATTTTGATGCGTTTTATGTTTTATTTGTTTAGTATCGGTAAATTTATTTCAAATGATTTTTTGAATGCATTTATTTTTTATTCGACAGATAAGTAGTTGCTTTCGGAGTGGTTAAAGTGTGATTTCTCTAAACCATTACTTTGTAATAGAAAAAAATATATGTTGCAAGGGTCGAATTCAGAAATTTATAACTTTTTAAAGCAGTTTAAATAAGAAATTGAGACGATTTTGAAAAAAAGTAACTAGATAAGATTATTGTAAAGGACTTGCCGACAAATGTAATCTGAATACATTTCTTGTTTTTATTATATTTTTTTCGTGGCGAGTGCATGAATGAGACCCTCTACGCGTGGAACGTAAATAGAGGTAAGCTTAAAGCCTCACAAAGCTAATAAAAGAGGCGTCAAATTAAAAAATAAAATATGTATTAGAAACTTCAAATCATACACTTTAAAATAACGTAAAATATATTTCATTTATTGCTTTTCTGATGACTAAAAAAAAATATTTCTTTTCTGATAAATTCCGCAAGAACACTGATTTTAGGGAGACTGGAGCCTTAACCTGAAATAAATTATCAATCATTAAAATTTCGTAAAACCGCAATACGGATAAATAAGCAAGATCTTTAGATACATTTTTAAATAACTTTTGTAAACAAGGCTAGGTTAGTTTTAGACCAAACCTCCTATTTTCACACTAAGCTGTACATAAATATATGCTATACTTACGTTAAAATGATCTTCACAACAAAATAGAACCGATAATGGAGATACAATATCCCTTCTCATCATCTTACACCATTTTTTTTGTAATTTCGCATCGCATGGAATACGAAAAAACACTTTATCGGGTGTACTAATAATAGTGTTTTTGCACTTCGGTACCATACAATACTTGTAAGATGGTTTTTTAACTACTTCCATGATTTGTATAGCAATTAAAACTGAAAATACGTATGAAGTAACTGAAACACTATAGTAAACAAACGTGGGATATAACAAATGACGTCATCAAAAGCGCGCGCTAAATGGTGGCGTTTGAACGGCTCAAATTTATTCAAGGTTTTAAATTTCACTTTGAAAAATAATTTGGTCTCTTTTCAAGCCTATTTATATTTTTTTCCATGTTATAAAAATATAAATGATAAATTTAAGAAATAAAAAAAAATCATGCATATTCCCTATTGTAAAAATCTTCTTTATCAACCGATTCTCAATATTATGTTAATTCTTCCGTCTTTAATGTTTGGCGTCGTTCTTATGCCATTATTTTGGGTTGCCAATACTTAACAGGCTGCCTCAAATACCTCAATAGCAGCGATTACAATAACGCCTCTAATAACAAAATAAAAACAAAGGTATTCCAAAGGTATTAATAAAATAATATAACGTAGTGTTGCACCGTGGCCGTGGGACCAGCACTGGACATAATATAGCAGGGGCATGTAGCAGGACGCGCGCGCGACATTGTGCACACCTGCGCTCATATTACTTATAGTGATAAACTCACAACGAACATATTTTATTTGGAAATTTACTCGAATTTCTTTAATAGTAGGTGAAAAACAACGGGTTACATTTATCGATATAGTATCAATGTTTCTATAAACGTTATTTGAATATATAATTCTTACCAGAATTATGAAGTATGTAGTCAATTTAAATTTATTTTCTTATGTAAACTCGAAATACTAATTCCACAGCTGAAACAGTAAAATTAAACTGTAACAGAACTTTGTATATAAATATAAAGCCTGAACTAAAACGAATAAGTTCCTACCCAGCCAATATAAATGTAACAGTTTCGAAAATACTGGGAACACATTTAGTCCCCAAATTACCAGGTAAGTAGACAATATAAGGAAGTTGTAAGACCGGCTACTAGGTGGCTTAAGGCACCGCGTTATATCGGAATTGCCCCAGTTCTAGTAACTTCTGCACCTACCTATATAGTTTGACTGTGACGTCCGACGTTGTCAAACTTCTTTAATATGGCACCTGGCATAGCTCAGTTAACAACAGTAATATAGATATTTTACGACAACATAGGCTACCAGTTTTCGTGCTGATTTGTAATACACGATTGGCTGTCTATCACTCTCAAGTAAAAAATCTTTCGCCAAACATTAATCGATGTTTCCCGGCAGGTGCATTTGATAGCCAGTTGCTTACAACCCTCGGAGACATTATCACATATCAATAACATATATTCCGTACATGTAGGTAACTTCATCCAAGTTACCCCACTGTTACTCACTATGTTGTGCCACGTTCCCGGGAGACGTGCGGTGGCTACATTCACACCTAACTTTGACTGTATCTGAAAGTGTACGTGCCGTGACGTGACGCGGCCGTGGCGTGGCGCTGCGCTGAGCTTTACTCTCACCAATCAATACGTGTTTATGTGGAATGAACTTTATAGCCAATTTCAGGGGGTTACTGCATATAGTTATTTATCCGGGTGAGAATGTGGGTTTTGTGGCAGAATTTTTGTTTAATATATTTCTCAAGTGTAATATTAGATTACATTTATATGCATCGTGGATACTAAAAATCGTGAGTGTCGTGGAACACTCGGTTGGAACGAAGAAGCGCACCTATGACTGGGCACAGCCAATAGCATACGCGCTGTGGATAACCGTCTACACTAAAGAAAGGGTCGTGACTTCGTCGATTTCGGTCATCCTCCTCACCCCCTCACCCCCCCTCCATCCGCCAAGCCGTCCGAAAAGGTACTTTGTTTTAAAATTATCAGTTAAAACTAAATTAGCTTTTACTAATAATAAAATGATAAAATCATTTTCGCCGTAATAGATTTGTTTAAAAGTTTAAACAGATCTAAGCACCAGGTTTAAGAATTAACATAACAAACTTCAGAACACCTACTGAATGTATTTGCGTAACAAAATAGAACCAAATAGGAATACAAAGGTGCTTCCACAAAGACCGGCCACCATGGCTCGACCGTACAAAACAAATTAATCCAGCCTTTAGACGGTCACTATTTGGCACTAGACAAGCTCCACGCTGCTTTAAAGCGGTACTAAAGCGCTGGAGATGCTAATTTGCGTTAATGCGGGTGAAAGAAAATGATATAACCTGGTAGATACATTCTATGCTAGAGAGGTTTTGTTTGATGCGTCAGTTTTATCTAATTTCATTATAATGGTGAGTTCTAGCAATTACACTTGAGAGCCAGTTGCCTTCTAGGCTTTACAAAGGTAACACATTGACAATGCCCTTGAAATGAAATGAAATGAAAATATTTTTTATTCAAATAGGCCTTCACAAGCACTTATGAATAGTCTGACTCTAACGCTCGGTTCGGAAGGTTGCTTTTACTGAGAAGAGCCGGCAAGAAACTTGGTATTGCTAATGTCCATAAGCGACGGTAGCCACTTACCATCAAGTGGCCTACTTGCTTGTCGGCCTTCTGACATACATAACAACGAGATTGGATGGGTACAACAAGTATTTTTTTTATAAAAGTATGATAAAATACAAACTATAATTATTATAGTATAACTAGCAGGCCCGACAGATGTTGCCCTGTCCAAACACGATTACGACGCCATCTACCGGGTCCAATTGTATTTTCAAACCATCCAGGGACCCACTCATATATACACACAAGATTTCATCCAAATCGGTCCAGCCGTTTAGAAGGAGTTAGGTGACAAACACACGTACATTAGAATTTTATATATTTAGAAGATATACAGAAAAAAATCCGCAAAGCTACCGCTGCTGCCGATAGGCATTTCCTTGGGAATTACATATTTTTATACTATCACCTTAATTTATTTTGTCATTAGGGCGTGACTGAGTAACAAACATTCACACAGCATGAAAATGAAAGCTTTTATCTTTTTAGGGTTCCGTACCCAAAGGGTAAAACAGGACCCTATTACTAAGACCCCACTGTCCGTCCGTCCATCTGTCACCAGGCTGTATCTCATGAATCGTGATTAGACAGTTTCACAGATGATGTATTTCTATTGCCGCTATAACAACAAATACAAAAAAAAACAGAATAAAATTAATATTTAAGGGGGCTCCCATACAGCAAACCTGATTTTTTATAGATAATGTACGGAACTTATATATTTTCACTATGTGTACCAAAAACAACAGCTAGAGGATTTTTGTAAAATATAGGCTACTTTTTAAAATATAAACTCAAAACTCATTTATTCAAATAAGGGCCTACGAAGGAACTTATAAACTTTATAAAGTGACCCGTTTATAATACATATTGGATATCGGATTATTATTATGACGGGAACGGGGACAAAACCGTGGGGTGGATGGAGGACAAAACGGTTTTACCTTTAACAATCTAATTGTGCGTTACCCAACTCAATCATAGCAAAAATTATTTCATTTAATAAAATATAATTCGTGCTTAATTGACTACTGGTTAACTGGAAAAGTTTTTACGAAATAGAGTTCGCATAGGGCGCGGCTGGCGCGGCGCGGGAGAGTTCGCCTCGAGTAAAATGAGGCGAGTGAATCTATCGGAGTCCATTCGAGACGAAGCGAGACGCGGGAACTTGCTCGTGTGAGAGCTAAACCGATTACGGGTTGCACCCGGTTGTAGACCGGAAGCTATGGTTAAATAGAACTAAATTAATTTTCAACTATTTTCACTTTGCCACTTATAGAAATAATATAAAATTTTTATTGGGACTCCTAATATGGTCTTAAAATTATATACTCATCGCCTGTTAGTAATCATATTGAGACAGTAATCAAAAGCAATTGTAGGCACCTATAAAAAGAATACATTAAGTGCTTGATAATAAATGACCAAGTTTCAAAATAATAAAGGATAACCCATTACTAAATGTCATTTTTTAAATGAAAGGTTTTAATTAAAAGAAAGCTTCAAGACAAATTCCTCGAAATTTTACACCGAAAAAAGTAATTTCCCATTTTGATGAATAAGTAATCGGGCTCCTGATCTAAGTTGCGGGGACATCCTTTATCCGGCCAAGAAATTGGAGTCCGGGTGAAATGTACACAAAGCTAAGTTAACAGAGGAGTGTTTTTTTTATTGTGACCCCCGTTCTAATGGACTTATTTTAATTCCACTTCAGCAGGAATTAGCCGGAACAGATCTTAAATGGTGACGGTAATTTGAGGTCACTGAGCCTAGCATACAAACATTACAAAGTAAGGAACGTACACAAAAAAAAAGTCATAAACAGTCTTTACAATAAATGTGATCTTTTCGCTAAAACAATATCTACTAGGTATATGTTAGAAGAATTGTACTATCAAAAAAAAAATTAAAGGTCAATGATGTCATTGAATCACGTAATTGCTGCTCGTAATATAAGTTCAATATATCACGTGTACATGTTGAAATAAATATTTAAATTTAATTTATGTAAATTACATTGAGTATATGCTCGCTGCAGGCGTAAATATGATATTCAGGTCTTTATTAAACGAAATATTAAAACTGTTGCTACTCCGTTGAACAGATTTAACGATTGCTCTGATAAAAGATATCATCATTATCATCATCATCTCAGCCGCAAGACGTCCACTACTGGACATAGGCCTCCCCTAATGATCTCCAATAGGACCGGTCTTGGGTGGCCTGCATCCAGCGTTTTCCAACGACCTTTACAAGGTCATCTGTCCACATTGTAAGCGGATTTCCTACGCTGCGCTTGCCGGTCCGTGGTCTCCACTCCAGAACTCTTCGGCCCCATCGGCCATCCGTTCTGCGCACTATGTGGCCTGCCCATTGCCACTTCAACTTGCCAATCCGCTGGGCTATGTCGGTGACCCTAGTTCGTCTACGGATCTCCTCATTCCTGATTTGATCGCGTAGAGTAACCCCGAGCATAGCCCTCTCCATGGCTCGTTGAGCGATTTTGAGCTGCTTTATGAGGCCCACAGTGAGCGACCACTTCTCTGTGCCATATTATGTCATCACTGGTAACACACACTGGTTGTAGACTTTCATCTTAAGGCACTGAGGTATTTTGGACGAGAAGACATTTCGTAGTTTCCCGAACGCTGCCCAACCGAGTTTGATTCTGTGATTGACCTCTTTCTCGAAGTTGGACTTACCTAGTTGGACTGTTTGTCCTAGGTAGACGTACGAGTCAACAACTTCGAGAACTGAGCTTCCAACTGATACCTGGGTGGGCACAACACGGGCGTTTGACATAATTTTCGTCTTGTCCATGTTCATTTTAAGTCCCACCCGTTGTGAAACTCAGTTGATGTCTTCGAGCATCGTGCTGAGCTCCTCCATCGTTTTTGCCATGACCACAATGTCGTCGGCAAATCGAAGGTGAGTGATGTATTCGCCGTTTATACTGATGCCAAGTCCTTTCTATTCCAGAAGCTTGAAGGCGTCTTCCATGGTGGCAGTAAACAGTTTCGGAGAAATAACGTCTCCCTGTCTTACACCTCTTTTCAATGGAATCGCCTTCGAGCTCTGCTCCTGTACTCGGACCGACATGCTGGCGTTATTATACAAACACTTCAACACTTCGATGTACCGATGGTCGATGCGGCAACGTTGTAGAGACTCAATCACCGCCCAAGTTTCGACCGAATCAAAGGCTTTCTCATAGTCCACAAACGCTAAGCATAATGGCAAGTTATTAACTCCTCGATCTTCTGTATAACTTGCCGCAGCGTATAAATGTGGTCTATGGTACTGTACCCTTTTCGGGAACCGGCTTGTTCGGGAGACTGGAAGTCGTCAAGCCTGCGTTCGAGACGATTCGTGATGACCCTTGAGAACAGTTTATAAACATGGCTCAGAAGCGTGATGGGTCTTTAGTTCTTCAACAAGGTGTTATCACCTTTCTTGAAGAACAACACCACCTCGCCTCTGTTCCATGTTTCTGGCGTTTTTTATACGATAA
This sequence comes from Tetheella fluctuosa, assembly GCA_951216915.1. Classification (NCBI taxonomy): domain Eukaryota; kingdom Metazoa; phylum Arthropoda; class Insecta; order Lepidoptera; family Drepanidae; genus Tetheella; species Tetheella fluctuosa. Next base: position 11,300,003 of record OX578229.1, on the reverse strand, counting down.
AAGATATGATGAAATATATATAATTATTATATACACTTATGGATCGTTATTGGATACGAAATAAATTTCCATTTGATGTTCTTAATATTGGATCAATTGTGATGGAGTATTACTTTATCTGTGGTGATAAACGCGATTTTCAGAATTCTTGGATAAAATAATATTATGCCGAACAAATGATTAAGAAGCTAAATTCCTGGGACATTCATTTTGTCTATCTCATTCCTATTGCAGAGCTTATGCATAGAATTATAGGTATTATCACCTACATACACGAAGGATTCAAAATTGAGAAATATTTTTATTGATTTCTAAAAAATCAGCAAAAGTTTTGTGTGAGGATTTGATAAATATTAAAGAGACGATGCAAACCGTCACTTACTTTACGACGAGTACTTAAATAAGATTTTTAATAAGATTTCGATTTGTATACAACAATATGATTTTATTAAATGGGTCATATAATAAAAATATGTCAACCCTCACAACACGCTAAGAAATTTCTAATGACAGAATAGATGTTGTCGAAAAATATTTGCACTCCCTTCAAAAACAGTGGTGACACAAAAATAACTTTTCCCTAGTAAATAATACATCAAAGGGCTAAGTGATTGATGCAAGGGGTGAGGGGGTGGGAAGGCAGAGGGGTGAGACAGGTCATTAATCTTTCTGGCTGTCCCCCGCGCATGGGGCGTGAATTTGCCACGTTGGTCTTGAGTGCGCTGATCGGTTGTTTTCATCCTGAGTGTGCCGATATCTTCGATGTTTTGGTTATCTCCATTTATTTGTTCGGCTCGAAAGATTTCTAGAATAAACTACGGAGGTAAGTAGAGTTGCTAAAAGTTAGATAATATCATTTGTTGCTCTTCAATGTTGTTACAATTCTATTGTTGAATATTTCAAAACGATGTTCAGACTATTGTGATTTGGAGTGATCCCTTCTTCATATATATGATTGTTTGCCACCTTAGTGCCACTGCCATCATCTCATGTTAGTACCTCGTGAATTTTCTCACTTCTATTTGTCCACATTGGAAAGTTGCTCACCACGCGCACCCTGAAGAATGCTAGCGGACTCAATCGATTAAAGGAAGATGAACTATCATCTCATTACCATGGTTTGTGAACGAACTTTACTCCATAGCTTACGTAAACTATAGCTTGTTTCCTAGGTTTACATATTGAATATATGTAATTGAAAGACCTTACAAATAAAATTAAAATAAAGGAACTGGTTTAAAAGCAATAGTATTGTAGATAATAATAAAGATTGTATATTTTCAAATGATAATTTGTAAACAAACTTGAAAATACATATTAAGTATGAAATTTACGATACAAAAGTATAAGTAAATAAAAAAAGAATTTGTAACCAAATCGTATAAAGTCAGGAATTCTGAACAAGAGAAATAAAATGTTTGCCACACATCGCGACATATACGAGAGCATTCCTACTCATTTATGTACATTCAAGAACGTAAAGTCCTCTCGTCAAGATACAAAAGCTTTGTTAGCTTTTAAACTTATTCTGGAACAATTTCGTTTGTTTTTTGCGCTCTACTGTACTTAATCAACAAAGACAGCGCCAGCTTCCGATCCAACGTCTCCCTTAAATAAGGCTCTATTTGCAGAACGTACACATTTAACACCAAAGAAAAAGCAAACAGAGAACAAAGAGAGTGCAAACATACTCGAACTTATACATAACATTGTTGAAGTACAAAAAACATGGAGCAATGTATTACCGGTGACTGTTTTTATTTCCCAATCCGACATGGAACGCTTTTACCTACAGCCATACACAACAAAAATATTCTTTGAGGAAACGTTGGAAAATAGCCAGTGGGCAAAATATTCGTGAAGGGACATCATTAGTCTGTGTAAAAAAATAAGCAAGCAAAAAGCAAAGAATAAGTAATACTGAGTTGCCGTCCCGTACTGTCGACGTCAAAGGAAACCATTTATTCCTGTAATGTCTTATTCCAATCGCGAAGAGCTCGTGCTAGAGTGAGAGGGCAGGCTCTCTTTGTAGTGTGATATTTACGGTGATGTTGTTGGGTATTTAGCCGTCGGCACAAATAGTTTTATTGTGTACCCATGATTAATGTAAGCACTCTAACAATGAACACAAAAGACCAAATTTTCTGTTTTCAATAGCGTACTCCAGTGGAGCGCATTTCTAATAATAATCAACGTAATTTGGTTGATAGAAAAAGCTACAACCATTGTTCGTGCCATAAATTATTGGGCTTACTATATCATTGTATTTGTTTTCGAGTAAGTAGTCACTATATTATTTCTAGTTGCTTTACACCTGTCGCTTTTGCATCATCTACATCTTTGCATAAATTGATGGACGGGCTGGTTGGCGTGGTTGGTAAGATACCCTATCTATCACGCCGCAGGTCGTGGGTTCGATTCCCACTCAGGACAAACATTTGTGTGCATGAACATGTCTGTTTGTCCTGTGTCTGGTTGTGATTATCTATACTGGGTGATTTTGTTATCACTGGCAATACTTGCAAGGGTGGAAGTACTCATCAAAATGAACAACTTTTATTATGGGACTAACTGTGAAATCATGAAAAAATTATTAGCTGTTCCATACAAAAGTTCAATACCTACTCGACCAAAATGTATGAAGCAACCATATTATTTTACGCGATATCAGAGTTAGCCCTATAATAAAAGTTGTTCACATTGATGAGTACTTCCACCCCTGCAAGTATTGCCAGTGATAACAAAATCACCCTGTATATGTATGTATTTACAAAAGAAAAAGTAGTATATGTAGTATATCAGTTATCTGGCTTCCATAGTACAAGCTCTGCTTAGTTTGGGGTCAGATGGCCGTGTGTGAGGAATAATGTCCCAGAATATTTATTAACATTTCTTTATTATTTAATTTTTGCATACATGCAGTACTCTTAACTTTTACTTTCTTGTAAATAATTAAAATTCTATTGCTAAACTTACTGACTAATATTTACAAGATCCAATCAGATTCCAGTAGAAAAATAAAAGCGAAAAAAAGCATTCCTATTCGAAAGACATCCCCATTCGTGGGACAATCAATATCTTCCTTAAAACTAAGCAAAAAAGCAAAACCGACCAATTTCGGGCCACAAATCTATTACTACAACCGTAAACATCTTCAAATAGAACCAATAAATAGAAGTTAACGAAGTCTTGTCTGCAGAACATACAATAATTTGCAGTTTCTGCGATTGAAATACAAGGCACAATGATCTTTATTTCATGAGAGATAGAAACCAAGGAAGAAATTTTTCGGGTGTTCATGTTAAATTTGCTTGTTTAAGTCCCTTTATGTCCCATGAGGCGTAAATTGGGTCCGAGTTCGACCGAATTTGAGAGGAAATATATAAAATAATAACCCAATATGTATTACATGAAGGTTGTATGATAAACTGTTGATAACCTCTAACTCAGATCAAAGTTTCACTATCTACAATGAAACTATAATTGAAGCCTTTGACTTGTTTAATCTCCTCGATCTTTGAGAAATGGTGAAGATTAGTCAAGGGGTTCTAGACCACCTGTTGGTCTACTACGATAAGCACCAATTGAATTACAATTGTGGTATACGATCTCTGGATTTGTGGATTCAAATGTGAAAATTAAATAAGTTTCTTAATTTTGAATTCACTTGAGATATTAATTTCAACATTTTGAATCATTGAGAAACTTAAAATTTATATAACTGGACCCGATAATATTTCAGTTATTTCGATTCAAACAATTCCATTTATTAATGTTTGTCTGTTTATAAATAATTTTAATTATTTGTTGTCAAAGTCAAAGCCATTTATTTAGGTTCAAACTCAAGGAGCGCACTCATGAGGGTCAAAGCTACTGAAGTTACCACTAGTCTTTGGATAATCGTATTTTTTTAACAATATTGTTGGAATTTTATTTAAACTAATGCTGAGCACCGATTTCAGCAAGCGTTCGACAATTTAATACAATGAGTAATTGAAAATTTCAAAGACATATTACGGGACATTGTTATGCCTCGCAGAAGGAATATACTTTTATGAGGTATATGATAACAATGTTGATAATTCGTCTTTGAGTGTAATTTAAGGAGAAACATCATGAAACATTATAATAAGCTGAAATAAAGTAGTTCCACCATTACCATGTATAATAATAATACATGAAGTCACAAACACAAAGGATGTCAGGAGTATAAAAACTGTTCTAAAACACTAGACAGGATCTGAGGGACGCGAGGGAATTCAATCTTGTCCTGTCAGAATCACTCAACACACACTTTGTGAATTGAAAAATACATTTTCTTTGATATACAAGGCTTTTATCTGAAATATGAAAAGCCATTTATTGTAAAAGGCATTTTTAATTAGCTGCCTAGTCTTTAAATACAAAAAAAAATAAGATGCTAAATGGTGGCAGCCGATTATAAGTCATTAGGTATCGATTATATGGTCTAGTTCAAAGTCAAATTCAAAGCCATATATTCCGTTTAGGCGCTAGAAAGGCACTTGTGAACGTCGAAGCTACTGAAGTTTCCATCGATTCGAAAGTCGCCTTCAACTGAGAAGAACCGGCAAGAAACTCAGCAAGGTTACATTTTTATATACCTATATATAGATATATCTTTTACTTTGTATAGGCTTGTGTTTGGCGACAGATTTTCAACTTGAGGGTGGTAGCCAGCCAGGCGGGTACTACAAAGTACCCTACCACCGTGCTATGGTTTCCTCACGATGTTTTCCTTCACCGAAAGCTCAAGCTCATTGTAGGATTCGAACCCACGACCTTCGCCGCGGGTCCGACGTCACTACCACTGAGCTATCATCGCCTTATATTTTGGTTAGTGAGGTTTGTGAGGTGATTTTAATGTATAAGCATATACTTTACATAACTACTTATAAGCTACTAGCTTACGTCCCGCAGTTTCACCTGCGTTCCTGGGATAAAAAGTAGCCTGTCACTCTCCGGTCTTTAAGCTATATCTATGTAAAAAACCACTTCGATCCGTTTCTCCGTTACTGCGTGATAGAAGGACAAACCAACAAACACGGTTTCATTTTTATGATAGCTAATCTGTTAAGTTTGTAATTAGATAGCCCTATGTGGAAAAACATAAATAAATATCCTGGGAAATATCCTAAATATCCAGATGGAATGTCATGACTATGACTAAACCATGCCTAAGATAATACTGAACCTTCCGTGAAAGTCACATCAAAATTGAATTAGCAGTTCGCATCTCTCGACGACGGCCGCACTTTATGTAAGAGCAATGACAAAAACTACAAATACAATCTTATTTAAATAAAATAATTAGTGTGAGGTTTTCAGAAATACCTGTAACTGAAAATGATTGTCAGCCACAGATAATCCTCGATCCATCGGTTTCCAAGATCTGACTATTGAGTTAAAACTTAATAATCTTAAGTTAAAGTCGTCTGTAAATGTTATTAGGTATTTGCGCATTGAACGACTAATGACTATTGCTTAATAAATCGAGTTTTACCACGAAATTGTAGTTGTAGAAGTGTTGAAGTTAGACAAATGTGGTTAATTCAATTTCAAAGTGTAACCGCTAAGTAATGCCAATCAATTAATTAGTGGCTAGATACACGACGAGTTTTCAGTCACTTTGGTAAAGGACTTTCGTAAAGTAAGCCTGAATTTATTGTAATTCACAGAATCTGTATTACTATAACTCCTTTGTTGATGAATATATTTTTTTAATAAGTCTAAATGCCATCCACCCCATATAAAAAACTTAAAAAAATTGCGTTCTGGCTCCATTTCAGAAACGCTATTATTTATTTATATTGCACAATGTACACAGCCATGTACGAGTTATACTCGTATTTGGCTGATCTATTATTTTGAAGCAATTTGCGAATTGTCGTGTAAAATATCCAAATGATAAAAATTATAAAGGTCCAATTTAAAAAATATATATCAGGATTCTAAATTTCTTTTACTACTACCAACATACTGTAAATCCACCAAAATACGAGTCACCTACTATTCTTTGTCAAAGCGGAAGTGTTTGTAATTCATTGCGCCATTGCCCCTTTGGTGAGGCAATCGGGCGGATTAGCCGAGCCCGGCGAGTTATGGACGCTAAACAACGCCGTAATGTATTACTCGGTCCAGTATTTACGAGCTTTGTTCCGATGCGCTGGATGAATCCAGATTGAACTGTATTTTTGGTTTATGTATGCAAGAGTGGTGAATTAGATGGTATGTATTGTAAGAATATGGATTAATTGACGGGCCGGTGGCGAAGATATACTTATCACGCAAATAGGTCGTGGGTTCGATTCTTTATACCGAGAACACGAATGAAACTGCGGGGAATAGCTAGTTATCTATAAGTAGTATATTATGTAATATATCAGTTATCTGGTTTCCATAGTACAATCTCTGCTTAGTTTCAGATCAGATGGCCATGTTAAAAAAAAAACAAGAATATTATATTATTAAATTGATAGGTTTTTAATTGACCTTCAGATGCGGGCTTAAGCGGTGAAGAAAAATGTATCATAATGAAACAACAGCAAGGTGTTATTTAATTATGGACCTGGTAGTTCCTTCCCTCCCTTCTAGACTTTGTATTGGAAAATATACAATGGCTTTCACCATCATCACTGTAAGACGGTAAGATAACCACAAGTATCTAAAAAAGTAAAAAAAAAGTATTTTGATTTCGCCGCTCCAATTTATTAAGATGGGTTGGTCCAAAAACTTACTAAAAACTGTTCTAAATACTTTCACTTAAAATATGTTATTTTATATACAAACTTTTTCACGAGGCTTTGAATAATTATGCTGTTCGTAGAAACTTTGCAGAATGTTAATGGAACCGTAAAACAAGAAACTTGATGAATAGCTTTGATACCTTACTAATTCTAGATTTGTTGACCAGCCCACGCGCACATATTTGATACCATTTAGGTACTAATATATATAACATTTGAAAAGTTTGAATTTTAATTTATTATGATGTATATTTTCAGAATATGAAGCCAAACATAGTTATAAGGCTGTGGATTAATTTACATACAATACTAGCTGTCCCCCGCGGATTCACCCGCGTTCCCGAGAAAAAATTCTGTTCGTTTTGCGCGTACAAACATTTCGGCGATCCATTTATATATATAGATTTTGTTATTCATCTTAGGAATTTATGCGAAAGCTAAATACAAGTTTTCATAGAACAGACGAGGAATAAAAAATCTAACAAAAATATTCCTCTCAATTCACAAATCGCTCAAATTTGTCAAGTGCCAACACAAGAGGCGCATTTGTAAACACAGTCTGCAGATCCGCAGAAATGGCTCAAATGGCCTACTGATTCTCTTTACTCTGTGCTGTGGGCACGTCACGCGCGTGTTTACTGACGCGGGACGTGTTTGACATGTCACGTGACACGGACGACACGTCCCTGCGACGCTGCGCCGTGACGGACGAGCCGAGAATCACTCTGAGCTACATCTGCTAGTGATAATAGTGTTATTATGATGGAGATACGATCTTGGGGTATTTGGTTAGTCAGCGTATGAATAAATGTTGAAACTCTAAGTTATAGGTGTAATAATAAAGGATTTAAGGCGATGATAGCTCAGTGGTTGTGACGTCAAATGCCATGACAAAGGTCGTGGGTTAAAATCCTACAATAACCTTGAGTGTTTCTACTTTGTACAGGCTTGTGTTTAACATAATCTCATTATGGTAAGCAGTGATGTGGAGGAAGGTGGTAAGCACACATGGCCTAGAAGAAACGGCAGAACATAGCAATAGGTGTTTGGTAGCAGATTTTCAACATTATGGTGGTAGCCAGCCAGCCGAGTACCTACTACTAAGTCCCCTAGCACCGTGACATGGTTTGTTACTCACTATGTTTTTCTCCACCAAAAGATCCGCATGTATACTTGGAGAACGGTCGGAAGCGCGGTTGCTGTAAGCAATGACACTCTACTTCATGCAGAAACAAAAATGTCTTTAATACACATAAAATAGGCTAATAAGGAATCACTTCGAAGTGAATTAATATACTACACTCTATATCTTCCATCCCTGTTTATCTTATAAAAACGCATACACACATCGCACCCCGGCCTGACGCCCGACGCCTGACGCTTGACACCTGACGCCTGACGCCTGGCGACTGCATGGTGACTCACGCGACACTAATGTCCGCAAACACCAGTCCATCCGCACTTCCGCAACTATCGGAAATGGCTGTCCGGGCGATTGACACTGAGATATTTCTAGAAAGATTTTTGTTTTTATGCGGCCATTTGCTTACGGCGTATGTTGACGGGAAGGACGTGGTATGATGTATGCATTTCATGTTTCTAGACTTGACGGTTTAATGTAGTTTAAAGTATCTATTATTTTTCTACATCTGTATTTGTTTCTTTATTTATATGGAAATGGAAAACTGGCTGAAGTAAAAAAGTGGATACTTAATTTTATTGTTAGAAATATTTCGAAGTTATTTTTTATTTCAGTACCGAGAATCGTAAGAAATATCAATCAAAATAATATCTAAGCAAAATCTTCTTCAAACAGCAATACGGAGTAATTTATTTTATTTCTTCAGATAGAATATAATAACGGTGGATATTTCTTGCGAGCGTTATTCGGAATTAAATTATAATAATATCTCAAGTAAAGCGAACAGGCCTCAGCGAGGGAGTCTCACAAACACAGGGGGTCAAGGACTAACGGCCTCTTGTGAGCACTTGATGACGTCATTTAAGCGTTAATTGTCTTTAAAAAAAAACTGTTTTTAACCAAAGATTTTTTATCATCATTTGAAATATTATTATGATATGTTTCCTGGTAGGGCACTTTGTAGAACCCACCTGGCTGGCTACCACGAGAGTCAGATCCTTTGTGAGGCTTTATGTGCTTACCACCTTCGGGTACATCATCACTTACCATGGTGAGATTGTGGTCTAAACATAGGCATAACACTGTAAATTAATTAAATTATTTAGTCTTAATTTATAGAGGCATTATTTTTTTGTGAAAAATATGGAGATTGTTTTTTAATTGCTTTTTTAATAAGTAATCAACATTTTATAACAACTTATTCTTAATATCTAATTTACTACAACAAGTTTTGAAATTACTTACACAGTTAATTCAATGAAAATACTATAGTATTAAGTTAGTTTTTTTTAAATTTATGAAGGCTTATCAAGAACAGACTCAAACATTTATTAAAGATACTGATTTGACGGAAATCTTTGGAATACTTTTTCGGCTTTTGTCTATATTGCTTAGTGAGAAATGTAACTGTAATTTAAAAAAATAAAAATTTATGAACTAAAATTAAAATATACAAAATTGAAAGCTAAATTGTATAAGATTTTAATTTAAATCTTGAATGAAAAACTTTAGGATTTTATTCTCTAAATTTGGAAATACCTTACGTGACTAATGTTACGCGCTCAAATATTCGTGACAGAAGCACACAACATCTAAACATTATTAGCTAATACTTGTACACCTTTATTATTTTTTTACAGTCCTGAATCAATCATCGATCAGTGAAGAGCAACCCACTTCCCTTAAAGAATACCTTTCTAAAAGGAATAATTGTTCAAACAGAGCATTCTTTTGGCAATTGTGATCAAAGCAAAATCAATGTCTCTCAATCAACTGCATACTCTACAATCTGAAAGAGAAACTCTTCACTAATTTAAAAACATCCGCAATACGAAAACCTGTGGCGAAAAATCTATTTCAATCGCAAAAAGTTGAGTTGAAAAAGGATCGTCGAGTGAAAATTTTAAAAAGAATACACTCAGACCTGAATAGAGGCGAGGAGGCGGCCATATTCTGGTGTAGCGTGGTAATCTCTCGATCGATGCGACATTGCTTCAATTCAATTGATATATCGCTCTGCAAATCGTTTCCAACCTTCATCATCATACTTTAACTGCTCGCAAATGGTCTCGAGGGCTAATTTTTATGTGAGGAGGCTTTAGTTATATTTCGACAGTTATATATCGGCAATTTATTATGAACGGGTCGGTTGGCGTAGTTGGTAAGATACCCTGCCTATCACACTATAGATCGTAGGTTCGATTTCCATCCAGAACATTTGTGTGTATCTATATCCTGGGTCTGGATGAAATTATCTATATAAGTATAAATTTAGAAAAAAAAAACAGTATAATGTAATCAGTTATTTGGTTTCCATAGTACAAGCTCTGCTTAGTTTGGGATCAGATGGCCGAGTGTGAGGAATGTCCCAGGATAAATATTTTGATATTTTTTTAATTGAAAATATTTTGACTCTTTTGAAAACTTTTGCCAGCTGATAATACATGGATCTTTTATAATCGACAACGTGAAATCTCACATAAAATCTCAACATTTTAACACATGGATAAATCTTCAATAAATTTAACACAATTAAGGTCCACTTAAGGGGGCTCCACCTCAATGTATCTCTGGATTTAATAATTGCCGGTGTCACTCTCATCCCGGACATATTTCACGGGACTCGGTGTCCGGGGCCGCTACTCCAAACCCTATATATTACTTGGAGGGTGCATATTTTATTTTACGTATAACGAGAGAATTTTTTCTGTAACGTCTTTTTTGTGTCATATTTTTCGAATGTCATATGTGCACGCCCATGGGTTTTTGTGACTGAAATATATTATTTGTTTTTTTTTTTCTGTAGAATAATTTTAGCATCATTTTTATAATTTTTACATGGATATTAATTACACGATCGAGTAAATTTTTGTAAAAAAAAATAGTGAACATAAAATGAATGCAAAACATGAATATAATAGACACATGCTAGAATTAATTTGTACTCTTGAAATACGAAGTAAAAAACATAATAAAATTCACAATATTTTGGTCATTAAAAGTGATTTCTATGTGATAATATAAGAATACTCTCTCTCTCTCTTACCAATGTACTACTAGGCGAACAGCTAGGGGTGGTAACTATTATTGACTACTGGACGTTCTGGACAAAACCAATATAAATCAGTTCTCGGCACAAATCGCGTCTTACACAATATCGGCTAACGAACATGACCGAAGAATTTCCGCATCGCCAAAATCGTAGTAATATTTCGATTAGGTGTTATCCCGGGATGGTCCATTGGCCCGGGATTGGAGTCCCGTGACCGGGGCGCGTCGCTCTGCGGTCAATGGGGCCCTGCCTTTAAATTCCGGGGTACCTAATACCTGCTGGTCAGGTATTTCTTGTTGATTACAACCTTTTCTATTGAAGTAGGGTTAAATATTCGGCCGTTTTATTCCTAAATAGTTTGTATTTTTTTTAACGCAAATAATGCTTTTGTCGAATATGGAAAAAATATTTGCACAACTGCCTTTTAATTAAGGTTGAAAATGATGTGGTTTATTTTGTGTCAATTCGTTCAAATAAACATCATTACTTGCCCTCTAAAATAAAATAAAACACAAATAAGTCCAAGCAGCTTTGCACTCATCTCATAATTTCAATAAAAGGGAAACAAATCCAAGAATAAACACTTTATATATACCACAAAGGGACATGTCAGTCATCGCAGACACTTCATACGTTCAGTGATACATCAGATCCGTTTAGTGAAACTAATGAGGGACCGGATCAAAGGCGACTTACTCCATTCCAAGTAATTTTAGAACAAATGGCCCGCCTCTTGGAGCGACTAATCGACGGATTTGTCACGCGACATCTACATATTTCTGATTCATAATTAGAACACATTCCATTTGATGGGCATTCGTTTTCTGGAAACGTTTGAACCAATGTTTGTGATGTTTGCGTATTGTTTTTTATTTATTGTAACTGGCATAATTTTGTTTGTATTTTTTGATCATTCACTTTGAAGGCATTTAAAAAATTACTAGTTTCCGCCTCGTAGTTTTACCCGAGGGATTTAACTATTTATCACTCATTAACATCTTAAGAATTAGATTTCATCATAAGAACATACTATCTAGATATTAATGAGCCTTATAAGGTTTTATTCTATACCAAGTTCTATCACATAATATTTTAAAACCATATAAATAGATACAATTATTTGATCAAATACTCAATGCCATGTCCCAATATTGGTGCGTGACACAAAGCAGTGTTGGTTTAAAAGTGAGCCGTCTCATTTTACGGAATGTCTCATTCAAACTGGCAAACTTTCCGAATAATTTCATTATTGTAAAAGTTCCGTAGAAAGGTCAACTTTAGTAAAAAAGTGAGCTTATTTGTCACAATGGGGCGGAATTTCAATGCTTTAGAATACAAATGAATTTTTAAGGTAATCGGTGGTTCAGTCGATTGTCATGGGTCTCATTTACACCGACGTGTAATAGGCAATAGGCAATATATAAAATATTTTGGCTTATGGTCTAAAATGTTGGTCACTTCATTTTATCTATACAGGATGATTTTTAGTCACTGGCAATACTTGCAGGGGTGGAAGTTCTCTTCAATATGAACAACTTTTACTATGGGATCAGCTCTGATATAGCGTTAAATAAAAGACTTGCTTCATACATTTTGGTCGAGCAGGAAATGAACTTTTGTATGGAACAGCTGATATACTTTCTTGATTTCACAGTTGGTCCCAAGTAAGCAAGTATTGCCAGTGACTAAAAAAGTCACCCAGTATAAGTATTATATTTACAATAGAAAAGTAGTATTATATAGATTATCAGTTATCTGGCTTCCATAGCACAAGCTCTGCTTAGTTTGGGGTCAGATGACCGTGTGTGACGAATAGTATCCCTGACAATCTCACTAAATGGTGATATGACCGATGTGTACAGGCAGCTGCACTTGAGAGCCAGTTACCTTAAACCACGCGAAAAAGCTAGTTAGAACAATATATGTTAAGTGAGTCATTACGTCACGGTGTGAACTCAAGTTATGATATCAATAAAAGTCGGTTAAAAATATTGTGCGGCACAGTCACGCAAACGCTCAATCAGTGCTGTGTTGCCCTTTTAATTCTAACTCCACTATATCCATACTTGTAATGTGCTTGTAATAAGTTTACCGTTTTTTTTTAGTGATGGAATCTTTTAATTTATATAAACCGGTGTGATTGAGGATAAAATCAGGTCGACTATGATTGGTGTTTATAAAAAAATATATACAATTTTAGCTTTCTTGACATGGAGGTTTCTCTTATATGAAAGCGATGATTTAAAAAACCGGCCAAGTGCGAGTCGGACTCGCGCACTAAGAGTTCCGTACCATTATCTATAAAAACGGCAAAAAATCGCGTTTGTTGTATGGTAGCTTAAATATTTATTTTATTTTGTTTTTAGTGTTTGTTGTTATAGTGGCAACAGAAATACATAATTTGTGAAATTTTCAACTGTCTAGCTATCGCGGTTCAAGAACCACGATAGCTGTTTCTCAAGAGATACAGCCTGGTGACAGACAGACGGACGGACAGACAGCGAAGTCTTAGTAATAGGGTCCCGTTTTTACCCTTTGGGTACGGAACCCTAAAAAGAAAACATATACTAACAGTATATTACTAAAATATAAATGTAATTTGAATATATAAATGGGTAAACTGACTGACTGGGTGCTATATCAACGCACAGCCCAAACCGCTGGACCTAGAGACTTGAAATTTTGCACATCTACTATGGATTATTGGAAATTGAGGTAAAATAGGGGTCCGCGGGTAAAACCGCAGGGCGGAAGGCTATACATTAGTTTAAATAGTTGTAGTATCAGGTTCAACTGGTTTTAATCATAGTACATACACTACTTAGTTTCGTGTGTGAGGAATATCCCAAGATATTTATTTACATAAACAAAAATATCTGCAGGTAAAATTTAATTAGGAAAATGATTCATATGCATTGCTTCTCTTAAGTTATTGATAAATCCTCGCCCTCAATTTCCCCTTAAAGCATTTAAAACGACGCCATCCGACCACGTCATAAAATTATTCCCCTTAATTAATGAAGTTTTCATACGCGTTGTCACAAATTAGTTATGTGCATAGTATTACGCTAGTTCAGAGCGTGTACCGTAGAGTAGAGTAGAGTGGCGTCGAGTCGCTCATCTTGTACTCATTTAAATAATCGACGCTAGAGATGCGATGGAAGTAATTATTTCCATAAGAATGAATATTTTGATGTGTACTTATTTGTTCAAGGGTAAAGTATTTAATCAATTTCAGGTAAAGTTATAGAAAATCCTACTAATATTATAAATGTGAAAGTTTGTGAGTATGGATGACTGGATGTCTGGATGTATGTTTGTTACTCTTTCATGCAAAAACTACTGAACGGATTTGGATGAAATTTGGCACAGAGAAAGATTATAGTCTGAAATAACACATAGGCTACTTTTTATCTCGAGAAAATATAAGATCCTTCGGGAACGCGGGTGGAACCGCGGGGCGGAAGCTAGTGGAAAATATATTCAACAATTGTCTGATACGGGACGGTAGCCACTAACCATCACCTTACCAAGTGGACCGTATGTCGTGTCAGCTTTACAATATAAAGAATAACTAGCTGTTCCCCGCGGATTTACCAGCGCTTCTGATATAAAAAATCTTTTTACCTTTCTCAAGAATTGGACTATCAAATGCAAAAATATTTTTTCATATCCGACTGGTAGTTCCAGAGATTAGCTAGTTGAAAAGAAATAATTCTTCAGCTTTATCATATTTCTTTTTTTTTTATATACCACTATGGCGGCAAACAAGCATACGGCCCGCCTGATGGTAAGCGGTTACCGTAGCCTATTGACGCTTGCAACACCAGGGGCATCACACGCGCGTTGCCGACCCTGCAAAAATCTCTTCACACCTTTCTTCAAGAACCCCATGCTGTACTCCCTTGGGAAAACCACGGCGGGGAGCTCGTTCCACAACTTGAGCGTCCGTGGTAGAAATATAAATAGTAAATATACTATTTAATGACTACATATAAATAGTTACATTATTCACTCTAAAGAAGATCATACTGCATCACTCAAACGAAAAAGGAAGCTAAAGGCAACTCTTTGATCACCGACGTGCTCTGCAAGTATTCTTGGAACAATATTTATTTCTGTACAAAGAGCGTATTCTGTCGAGTACACATAAAGTTTTAGTACTTTGAACATTGCTTGTAAATTAGGGTGAAACGTTTACCTTGTTTACTTAATAATGCTCTGTCAGATGGATTATGTTATGTTACATAAATAGGACTGGAGTTACAAATTAGTACAAAGTGATGACTAGAGAGTGCACGGTCAGATGTTCTGATAGTTGGTTCTGTTTAAGGCTATGGTAGGTGAAGAAAAACATCTTGAGAAAACCATAACACGGTGGTAAGGTACTCTTTAGTACTCGTCTGACTGGTTACCACCCTCGTGTTGAAAATCTGCCGCCAAATACCAATTGGTGTGCTCCGGCAGTTACAGTTAAGAGTCAGTCCTTCTATGCCATGTAAAGGTCGGCAATTCATTGGAATTCCCTCTGGTGTTGCATAGGTTCATAGATTTATCGCCTATATGCCGTAAAACAGGCACTCCATGTCAGATTACTGAAGATTTCTGAACCAACGGTGATATATAGATCTCTCTGTTTATCTAATTATCTTTATCATATACCTTTTTTTAAGCGGTTACCGTAGCCTATGAACGCTTACAAAACCAGTGGTATCACTCACGCGTTGCCGACCCTTCCCTCCTCCCCGATGAGCTATGGCGACCTTACTCACGCGCAGGAACACAACTATAAGTTATTTGGCTGCGGTATTCTGTAAGGTGGAGGTACTTCCCCAGTCGAGCTGCTCTTTCAGCGACATATCGCTATGCTCTACCTCCTTCAAAAGTTTCCAATCCCATAAAAATTCAATCAACTTCAATCTCATATATAACTAGCATCGGACAATTCGTCCGCCTGATATTCATCGCCCTTCGTTTGGCCACTAATAACCGAAGTCGAATAATTAGACTTTGAAATTCTAGCATAAAATTAAACAAAGCCTTCACTATTTTCATTTTGAAATATCTACCATAAAATAGTATATCAATAAGGAGGGTGATCATTGTAATAGCGCTTGACATAACAATGATCTATTAATACGTGAAGGTGTGCGAGCGACGCGACGCTAGGAGGTTATGCGTCTAACACGCAATGTTTCAATCAAACCCGTGATTATTAATGGAGATCTTGTCAAAACTGTCTGTTAATTAATAACTTGTCATAATAAATATTGTAAATCAATGTACGATGTAATAAAAACACTAAGGCCCATTACACACATAGCAACTGAAACGAAAAATAACTGGTTACTAGTTACCAAATATCGCTCACGAAGCTACTCAACTCACGGTAATTTTAGACGCTTGTCGACAAAATATGTTCACGATATTTGTCACGACATTTGACGTCACCGGTCAACCCCACTGAGCTGTCATCGTCTTAAAATATATTTTACTAGCTACCGCCCCGCGGTTACATTTGCGTTCCCGATGAATATTATGTTTTCTCGAGATAAAAAGAAGCCTATGTGTTATTTCAGCCTATAATCTATCTCTGTGCCCAATTTCATCCAAATCGGTTCAGTAGTTTTTGCGTGAAAGAGTAACAAACATACATCCAGACATCCATACTCACAAACTTTCACATTTATAATATTACTAGTTTCCGCCCCGCGGTTTCAGCCGCGTTCCCCTGGGGTCTTATGTTTTCCCGGGATAAAAAGTAGCCTATGTTCTTCTCCATACCATAGGCTATCTGCATACCAAATTTCATCGCGATCGGTTCAGCAGTTTAAGCGTGAAAAGGTAACAAACAAACCAACAAATAAACAAACAAACTCACTTTCGCATTTATAATATTACAGTTAGGATAGTTAGGATAATAAACTAACTTTTTACAACATTACATACTTAACAATAGTGACGTAGTCACTACCTACCGTTCAAGTTCCAGCAGCTGCACTTAATTATAAATGCGAATGTGTATAGTTTTTTTGTTACCTTTTCATGCCTAAGCTGAACCGATCGCAATGAAATTTGGTACGCAGATGACCTATGGTATGGAGAAGGACATGGGCTACTTTTTTCTCGGGAACGCAGGTGAAACTGCGGGGGTCAGCTAGTTAAACTATAAATATAAAATTGGATTTATTTTGAAGAAAGTATAAAATACCGCGTGATCGAATCCACATATACCGAAAAATAGCCCTGGCTAGCAGTTTTACTAACATTTTCTCACGAACCTTTATTGACCCGACCCAGAGTGTACCCTTAGCTAAAAATTAATAGTATGACGTCACACTTCCCGTAGTTCCCTATTTAGTTAAGGTGTGGGCAGCTTCCGTCCTAAACAAACTTTAAAGTGAATATATTTTACAAACATACCGTTGTTTCATTATGGTGTATAGATTTTGTCTATTAATTAATTTAATTAAATAGTGGTTGGGACGTAATGAATGTTTCGCAGCGTGAGTGTATTTTATTTTCTTTGAACTGATTACAAATCACCTTCAAAGTTGTGCAAATAAAATTTACGTTTAATTTTAATAAATTATTTTCTTAAATTTACCTAATCCAATAAAATTGTATTATGTTGATAGACTAGTAAGGTTAAATTAAAGACACTTAAAAAACTTCAAATTCTCCTCTAATTTTCAATTTCAATCAAATAATGATGCAATCCTCTTAGTAAATTTTCTGAGAGCAACACAAATTATAATACCTGCCGAAAATTCTAAACAACTTTTTTGAGTTATTAAAAATGATTTCATTTCTATCAAGACGGTTGAAGGATTAAGTACCTAACAGTTGAAATATAACGAGGTATGGTCAGGCTTAACCTTCTCAACGTTCATTAGTAGCTTTATAACAATTCGATTTTGTTAAAACTAGCTTCCGCCCCGCGGCTTCACCCGCGTTTCCAGGGTACCTCATGTTTTCCCAGGATACAAAGTAACATTATCATCTCAGCCGCAAGACGTCCAAAAATCCAGAATATGTTTTATCAGTGTGCCAAATTTCGTCCAAATCTGTTCAGCCTTTATGGGGCTACAAACAACTAAATATAAGTACAAACTCTCACATTTATAATATTAGTAAGATACTGCATAATATAGTACCTATAAAAGTTGTTATAAATTATTTATGGTAGTAAAAGATTTCTCTCGTGGTTGTACCATTACAAAGTAGATGACAATATTCTATATAATTTACTAGCTTCCACCCCGCGGTTTCACCCGCGTTCCCGAGGGAGTAAGTAGCCTATAGCCTTCCTCGATAAATGGGCTATCCAACACAAAAATATTTTTTCTATTCGAACCAGTAGTCTCTGAAATTAGCGCGTTCAAACAAACTCTTCAGCTTTATAATATTAGTATAGATTGTTAAATAATTATGTTTAATTGAATGAATCTATATTATTATAAATAAAACTTCCTAATATTATTAAATTGATATTTAAAAGATTAAATTTTATGTAATAATGAAACAAAAAAATAATAAGAGTAGGTACTCCCTAGTCTTAATGACCCATTACGAATTTTATAACATTTCTTTTCAAAGTCAAGCATATACATAAAATAGAGGTTTACACCGCAGTAGTGTAGTAATGCGATCGTTTCTATGCGTCGCCGGTTCGACTCCCGGCCAACATGCTTATCACTCCAGGTTTTTAACATTATCCAGCAGAAATGGGGTTTTTATTGTAATGTTGTTTGCATAATGCTAGTTGTACTTTTTCGAAGTCCATTTTAGTTTTATTAGTCTTTAAGGATTATGAAGTCGGCTGAGGGGTAAAGTACCACTTAGGAAAACTGTTTAAATGCGAGAGGCGTAAAAATAAGGGCTTTCTGAGAAACTGAGGTTATTGTGTTGTACCTACTCGAAAATCCTTAATATAATATTTTATACAAAATTTACTTTTCTGTCTGTTTATTTAGTTTTTACGGTTACATGGACCTTGGAGATCCAAACATAGTATATTTATTAAGTTAGGAATGCCGTTGACAAACTAGTGTTTCATAAAATCCTCATAGTTTAACTAACATTAAAAATCTTTCTACTTACCTGTTTATTTTTAGTTGCTCGTCCCCATTTCTCCACACTCCACCGAGGAGTGTAATCCGGGTGGCTCGAATCGAACTAATAAATCACTGTTTAAGACGCCCCACCCCCCTTACCCCCCGCACCCGCAGCCGCGCTTCGTGTGAACTTTCTGTGGAAAAATAAAAATTATTTAATTTATCACTCACCTCTGTAACTTTATATAAACGTTTCATTCTTTTGAAAAAGGTTTATTAACATTGCCTTGGAATTGAAAAATAAATACCCGAAATACAAACAGTACCTAACTATAATAATATGCATTAATTAAAATAAAACAGCAACGGCAGAGATTCAATACCATTACCACAAACTATCAAAAACATATCCCTATCCAAACAAGACGAAAGGCAAAAACAGCAAACGGCTGGGTAGTCAAAACAATAGAGTTACGTGACCATAGAAATCTAATAAGTATAGAAGAGCTCTCGTGCTGACCGTAGGTCATATGTCACTACCGTGATGTTTAAGTCGCTATTATTGTTCCGACCTACCGAATTGGTTTTGTAAATTTATATATCTACTTATATATTTTTTACTGAATTATGACATTTTTTTTTACTGTAAACATTACAATCAAAATATACGGCTAATTATAATAACGTAAAAATAAGTTTAGGCCGTGCTTAAACTCTGCTTAAGCACACAATACATTTTTAATCCTACTGTCAATGATATTATAAGTGGAAAAGGTGTAGATAGGTTATAAGCGCTCAGCAAACGGCACGTTAAAATATGGCTAATTAGCCAGACTTGACCTCAGTGTCGCGTTGCCGGTGTCAACGGATGCACGTCTTGTAACAAATTATATAGTTATTTATGTGTGCGTTAGTGTGCCGTTTTTGAAGATCGAATGTAGGTATGTAGGTAACCTATAATAATATAAAAAAAATGTGAATGTTTGGATGTTTGTGACTCAATCACAAGCGGAGAACACTTCTTCTTGGCTAGACAAGAAGTTAGTGACATTCATGGTCAATTAACATTTGATGTAATAGCAACTTCGTTCATGTCGTGCGATTAATAACGTACTCATTAAAAGGGTACTTCTACGTGTTTATTAATATTTCTATATGTAGTAAGTAGATGTCTCTGGAATAAAGTTGTAGGTGCGGTCGGGGTCGGGACTCAGGACAAACAGACATTAGCGCAGTCGAGCTCGTATCTCCAAAAGCAGACAGTTTGTCTTTGGACCTGGACTTCCTTGGGATGGGTGTACACTTGGAGGGCTTATTTCTAGTTGCAATGAAGAAGTTTTTGGGCTAAGGTAAGGTGAAAAACAAGCCTGATGGTAAGCTGTCACCGTAGCCTATTGAGGCTTGCAAAACCAGAGGAATCATTCGCGCGTTTTCGAAAAATCCTATGGTAATATGAATTTTTTTACTTTAGCAGGCACACATTGCTATATCCGATATAATCGTTGGGCAAAAAAGGTTCTCGAGTGCGTAAGTACCAAAAAATACGAGAGCTGTTGAGAAATTTCATTGTGGAGATCGATGAGTGAGACCAATGTTCTGTGGTCATTTCTAGACTGAATTTAGTATTTAGGCGTCAGCTGAAAATCAGCGCTGCTGAGAATAATAAAGTCAGTAGCTTTATGCTGAGCTAAACGTCTTATTTGGCGGCACAGACATTTTTTTTTGTTTGTACCTGTTTGTGTGACTGTCATATAAATATGTATTTCTTTTTTTCTACGATTAGTACAGCAATTTTTACTTATTCATTGAATAGGTATTTGATTATATGCATCTTTTTTTCTGATATTTTTTTTAATCTCGTATCGGGCCCACCCAAGAGTATTTCTTAATTGGCGCTAAACTATGATAATAACGTGACCCTGTCGATCCTGATAAGCATTACTGTACCTTCTAGAATAAAAATATCTCAAAATAAGAACTCAATTAATTAACCAATATGTATTTATAATGATAACAAGAAAATACAACAATTTACCAAAAATATTAATGGATTCTCAATTGCTACTTCTCAACTAAGTTTATATTCTATACAATATTTTGAATGAAAATTAATTGTGCAGAACTTTGAACACTTAAATGTTATTTCAATTTATTGTTTACTTATTAATTATATTATATTTATTTAATGATTGTAAATAATAAGTATAGTTATTGTGTATTTTATTTGTAGGTAATTGTTGTATTTATTTATGTGTTAGTTGCCAGTGTAAATTTTTAATTTGTGTCTTTATTACATTTCAATTTTCACGCCTAAAGAGGCTAAATATAGGGTAACAAATTAAGCAAATAAAGTAATTGAATAAAAAATGGCTGGCTCTCGTTATTCATTAGAGAGGCATACATCCTTTCCTCCTTTACTGCCTTTTATGTCCCACTGCTGAGCACAGACCTCCTTTCACGAATGAGGGTGAAAGGGATTGGGTAAATACTCCACCATGCATGCCCACTGCGGGCTGGTGGAGGTAGGCTAGTAGTCAAGCTACTGTTGGAGTTTTCAAGCCAACTAGGAGGCCTCTAACTAGTTTAACGAAAATCACATGGAGTGAAGAAGTTTAGAGAAGTGTACATATTTAAATTGAAATATTTCAGTGTACCCCAAACTCAATCTATAAAACATTGGTGACAAAATGCCACCCACAGTAACGCACTACACTTAACTAACAAGTGTGGACCTCCGAAACGCAAGGCTTACCTACATACCTTGTCCAACACGACACATGCTGTGATTAATGACCACAGAAACACATTTATGTAGATCTGACCTTTGTATGTAGTGTTTAGTTGACTTTTGGAAGGGTTTACATCATGTTACCACTGCGATATCAAAGTTGACAGCAGGGAAATGAAAATAAAGAAACATATTTTATTCATATACAGAATTATTTTGCAGTCGTTGGTATTACTTGCAGAGGTACTTTTTACTTTGATATCGTGTAAAAAAATCACCTGCTGCATACATTTTGGTTGAGTAGGAAATTAACTTTTGTAGAGTACTTCCACTCCTGCAAGTAAGGCCAGTAATTAAGTATTGATAGAATTTTATTGCTAATATAAAAAAATATATAATTAAACATCCGAATTGAGAACCTCCTCTTTTTTTGAAGTCCGTTAAAAAGACAATGTTTTGTGTTATATTACAATAGAAATAAATAAAATTAGAAAGCTATATTATAAATGTATGGAGGATTGCAAATTGTAATAACTTATTCTTGACGATAAACTTTATAAATCCACTTTATTATGGCGATCCTCATAAATTTTATAACAGAACAAATTAAAACGAGCACAAAAAGTAATCGCGGATAATCATTACACATTATTAAAAACCACAATTACCCGAAATAAAAGCAAATTCGGGCCCAAAAGTTTGGAGCAATAACTGTTACGGCGAACCAATTGTCGCATTTCAGCCGGACCCGCGTCTTTACGCGCAGTTACTGTGGGAAACTTGCAGAATTGCTCTGGAACTTTACGACGGTAAAATTACGGAATAGTCCTTCTGATTAGGTAAATTGTGTAACCACAGCGGTATGGAGGCAAACATAGGTTGGAGCTAGATTTAGCCACTCAGAGCTGAGTGGCTAAATCGAGACTTGTGATTACTTAGCGTACAATTGAAATGCGCAGGTTACTTACAACTACATGTAGGCCACGTATTTTCTCGTATAATTTTCCACTTATAGTGAGTTATTGCTACAATAACAAACTCAATTGAGTTTTATGGAACTTGATATAAGATTAAATTGACGACTATATTTTCTGGGAGGGTTTAAGTTTTGTAATTTGGAAACAAAGTTTTTGGACGAATAAAAAATAGGTTAATTATGATTCCTTTACTATGTACCGGTCTGTGTTTCACCACATTCTCAACATAGTAAGTGATGTAGAAGCCGAAGTTGGTAATCACATAAAACCTAGAAGATACTGGCTCTCAAGTGCACCTGCCGGAACACACTTGCAACTAACCAAACTCGCTTTACATCATTTGAAGAGCCAACTAATGGGATATAATGTTTTTGTTCTAAGAGGTATGTTCATTCGTGCCGCAATAAATTATTAATGTTAGTCTGTGGATATTGCTAAACATTATTAAAGATTTATTCGACGCTCGCGCAGTCTTTATAGAAATTTCTATAACTTTTTTCCCGTTAGCCAATTTCGATGAAATGAAACCTGTATTCTGCTCCAAACTAATCCCTGTATACATGTGAAAACTACATGAAAATCCGTTCTGTGGTTTTAGAGATTAGCGCGAAAATACAGACAGAAAATAATTTAAAAAATCGCTGGTTTATTTTGTATATTACCCTTCTTTAGCTACCCCCTTTCTATTTTATTATTTTTACTACTTACTTCAATGTACAGACACACCGGATTCTACCGTTTTATTATATGTATATAGGTAGGCGGTATTCGTAATTGCATGAAATTTCGCAGTTTTCGTGATGTTTTTTATCTAAACTATGTATACCTTTATAGGTATTTATAATAAAAATCAAGACTTCTTACATAACCTACATTATCTAGCTAGATAATCTCAAGTAAAATACACTACCACTATCCAAAACGTTCCTGTGACGGAGTTCATTGTGGAACTTATTTGTGGATCTGTGGCGCGACATATGTTGCAAGTGTGCCGAGAACAGTCGCGAGTAAAATATGCAATGTAGAGACTGTGGCTGCAACTTTCTAGCGGCATGCTTGGCTGTGGGGTAGGGTAAATACTTGGTTATTCAGCCATAATCGAGTTATTTAATTAATATAGTATTATATGAACAAAGATTTTACAAAAATTATAGATTTGAATGTATTCTGAAATGTATGTTGGTCTTTCATTAATTCATACTTTACAATTAATCTTATCTTACTATTATTATAAATATGAAACATTGTCTGTGTAGCGGCTAAACGGATTTGGATAAAATTTGGCACACAGACAATATATTCTAGATTAACACAAAAAAAAAATCTCGAGAAAACATCGGTCTCCTTGGGAACGTGGGTGAAACCGCGGGGTGAAAACATGAAAAATATAAAATTTGTATACCGTGACCGTAATGAACAAGTAATTAACTTTATATATAAAAAAAATGTTCTCTTACAATTAATGATAAATAAATTTATTTATTTAGAAATAATAATTGTTTTTAATAGTCAAGTCAAAGTCAAAGCCATTTATTCAGTTTAGGCCCTAAGAGGGCACTTATGAACGTCGAAACTACTGAAGTTACCACCGATTCGGAAGTCGCCTTCAACTGAGAAGAACCGGCAAGAAACTCAGCAATGTACAAATAATAATAATAATAGTTGTAAAATTCAGATTAAAAATACATACCATATAAACCCAGAATGTTATTTTAATTTGCTGCTACAATACAAAATATCTCGAATAAGTATTGCATTGATACGGTGGCGGTAGCGGCGCGCCCTCAAAACATAAACAACAACTCTAAAATCGAAACACCTGTTGTATTTCAATGTTTACATATTTTTTCAGAACTTTGATTTGCGCGTGTAATTCAGCAATCAAATATTTTTAAATACTTTGTTTTATATTATTCAGAAAATATCTAATTTATTTAAAATTGTGTTGTTATCAACAGAATATTATTATTAACATTATTTATTACGTATAATTAAAAAACAATAGTCCAGATTTAAGCTAACAGGTCAATTACAGACTACCTTACCCTGTATTCCTTCGCCCCCACAATACAACTACCCTATAATAATGAAGTAAGAACGCGTGCACTTCCGAACAAGTGCTAGCCATTAATCCACTGAGTCGCAGGTGGTACATTTTAGATAGAAACTTGTTGTCTATGTCTGCATGTAAACATTCTAAAATGTGTTTAGTTGTTCTGAATGTTCTGGAATCGAAATGCGTCGAAACTTGTGGTTTTATTGTAGGTAGTTTATGTTGAAGGTAATGTTTTATACAACATTGTCGGCAAACAAGCATACGGCCCGCCTGATGGTAAGCGGTTACCGTAGCCTATGAACGATTGCAACACCAGGGGTATCACTCACGTGTTGCCGACCCTTCCCCCCTCCCCGATGAGCTCTGGCGACCTTACTCACGCGCAGGAACACAACTATAAGTTATTTGGCTGCGGTATTCTGTAAGGTAGAGGTACTTCCCCAGTCGAGCTGCTCTTTGAGCGATATATCGCTATGCTCTATTTCTCTTACTTATCGCTACCTCTCTTTTGTTTTATTATTATTTTGAATGTGTTTTATTTTTTACCATTTCGGGTAATTTACAATCAGTAGTCTCAAGTAGCTTATAATCTGTCTTTGATAATTATTTTTATGTAAATAAAATCTTTTTTAATGTAAAATGGTCTTCCATTTGACCAACGACTGACCACACTTCTTCGTTTCTTTCTTTCTTTCTTCTTTCTTAAATCTTTCAAAATGTCCGATGGCTGATTTATCAGTCAGAATGTCCTTGCGAAGGCAAGTGGCCATCGGCGATACATAAGTAATACCAGGGGAATTACCTTTGTTGTTACGACAAATAAAATAGCTTTATCATAGATAGAGTACAATATTTAATAATTCATTGTTTTGAAAAAAAACTATATCTTCAATTCTACAAATAGTATTCTAGAAGAAATAAGTGAAGTACTCTTCAAGCCTAATATCAATGAGTAGGTTAAGTATTAGTTAGGTACAAAGAAGAGTAAACTCAATTTTCTTGAAATATATTTTAAGTGGAGAAATACAAATCGAATCATATAACATAAGAACATTTTATTCGCCAAAATCGAAACTAATGCCGGATCCCTATTTTTACTTACTTACTTTGTTTTTCTTTCACGTAGTAAAGGAGCAACGGCGCAACACATAGGCTTTTTATCCCGGAAACGTGGGTGAAACCGAGGCCAAAGCTAGTAGAATTTTATATCAATTTAAATAGTTCATAACATATTTCCGTGAAGCTGTCTAGTTGAGAACTCCTGACATGCCAAAAAAGATGTTGAAAGTATGAAAAAGTTTTAATTAAAAAAGTGGAACCATTCAAGGCAGCGGAGTCAAGTCCGCGGCTGCGCATACATTAACATGGATAAACGGATAATTGTAA
Source organism: Tetheella fluctuosa (assembly GCA_951216915.1). Lineage (NCBI taxonomy): Eukaryota > Metazoa > Arthropoda > Insecta > Lepidoptera > Drepanidae > Tetheella > Tetheella fluctuosa. The sequence goes on along the minus strand of OX578229.1, from coordinate 11,273,842 downwards.
TAGATTCAGCGATAACTTCCTCTACATTTTATAAAAGTAAAAATTTAAATTTCTCTTCGGTTTAATATTGTCAGTAATAATTTTTAAATTAAGATTTTAAAAAAGGAAATAAATTTATGTACACATTTTTTTACTGAAGTCTGGTTTATTTACCTTAATTTATGTTCTCTGGTAAACCGTATTCTACACTAACATGGCATTTTATATAGAAATCATCATTAAAAATCGGCCAAGTGCGAGTCGGACTCGCGCACGAAGGGTTCCGTACCATCTACTATATAAAAATAAGTCAGGTTTTCCTTCCTGACGCTATAACTCCAGAACGCACGAACCGATTTCCACGGTTTTGCATTCGTTGGAAAGGTCTCGGGCTCCGTGAGGTTTATAGCAAAGAAAAACATAAGATCCCACGGGAACGCGGGTGAAACCGCGGGGCGGAAAGCTAGTTATCTATAAAAATGGCAAAAAAAAATCATGTCTGTTGTATGAAAAAATATAAATATTTACTTTATTCTGTTTCTTAGTATTTGTTGTTATAGCGGCAACAGAAATATATAATATGTGAAAATTTCAACTGTCTAACTATCACGGTTCATGAGATACAGCCTGGTGACAGACGGACAGACAGATGGACGGACAGCGGAGTCTTAGTAATAGGGTCCCGTTTTACCCTTTGGGTACGGCACCCTAAAAAGTAATAATGTGAAAAACATATCTGCTAATATTTTTTCATATGATGTATATTAAAAAAAAGTATTCAAATACGAATGAAAGGATGTATTTATATACACAAAAGCGTAGCTAAATATCTTGGAGGTTTCATTAAGGTAAAAGTTTTCGGTATTTTATTCATGAATTGAGTCTCACTGTAGGTATATTGAAAATAAATCGAAGTACTGTAATCGAATCGAATTGGTTTACATACATGTGTATTTATTTTTAATATATATTTTTTTAAGTTTTAGATTCATTGCTTATTATTAACGCAACATTCCATTCCATTCAGTATTTTTTTAAATACTTAGTTTATTTTCATTTAAATAGTAAAATACCGAAAATAGATACTAAATAAATAAAGACAAAACAATATTATCTCAAATAACGCACTTTATCCATAAGATATTATGCCTATCTTTACCACACAATTCATGAGTAATACTTCTACACTATAATATTATAAAGGAGAATGATTTCTATTTTTGTATGTTTGTAACGAATAAACTCGAAAACTACTGGACGGATTTCGAAAATTCTTTCACCATTAGAATGCTACATTATCCTTGAATATCATGGGCATATAATTTTATCCAGGGAACGTGGATAGAACCGCGCGGAAAAGATAGTGTAAAATATGGACGGACACATATTTAAAGACTTTAAGATTTGAAAACACAGGTAGGTATTTCCCTTAGACAAGATGACTGTCGACAATTGTCTTCGTCAAATAGACAAACAACTCTTAAACGAGATTGACGTAAGAGAACGATATATATACTCCATCTTACACACTGAGAGGTCTGTAAGATACAAAAGTTTAATATAAATGTATCCTTTATAGATGACGCTATGTAACCACTCAACTCCGTAACTCGGGAACGCGGGCGAAACCGCATGGCGGTGGTAATATTATATTAATGTTTAAAGCTCAACGCCAGAGTAGGCATATGTTTTTTTTGGATTAATAAGTATTAATAATGTGACAGGTCGATAACGAAATTAAAGATAAAGGCTTTTCTACAAAATTGTCTGTCTAGCCCCGTTTACAGCCTGCCTGAATTATAGCGTAAAATCTAATCTAAGGATGTAAAATGTAGGTAAATCTCCGAGTTATGGTTCATCAACAGTATCGAGGATCATCTCGGTGGCTCCACACAGAGACGTTAGCACAATCTCACATCAGAAGCACCTAAATTATCTTAGCTCATCAACTTTGCTTGATGAGCAGGTTTTAGGATGGAATTAAGGGCGTGGAAAGTAAAATTAAATGGTGGTAAATACTTTTATAAATAACAATTAACAGCCATTACAGAAAAAAAACTATTTTAGTTATTATTTTGGAACCTAAAATTGTACATAATATATTGTAATTAAGAATCGTTTTAGTTTCATTTTATTCGTCTATCTATCTGTCTTATTATCTACTAGCTTCCGCACCGTGGTTGACTGCGTTCTTGAGGGATCTTATGTTTTTCCATAAAAAGTATCCTGGATGGAAATGTTCTTTCATTTCTTTCTTTCTATGTGTTAATCTGAAATATATTATATCTGCGTGTCAAATGGATGAAATTTGATCCTTTAAGTAATTTTTGCGAGCCATCTATCCATCCTTCCTCACAAACTGTCGCATTTATAATATTAGTAGGATTGAGTCCGTATTGCTCTTTAAAAAAACTGGCCAACTGCGTGTCGGACTCGTGCATGAAGAGTTCCGTACCATTATCTATAAAAACGGCAAAAAAATTCACGTTTGTTGTATGGGAGCCCCCTTAAATATTTATTTTATTCTGTTTTTTATAACGGCAACAGAAAAACATCGTCTGTGAAAATGTCAACTGTCTAACTATCACGGTTCATGAGATACAGCCTGTGCCCCGAGCACGAACATCTATCGCAATCGCAGCGTCATCGTGTCGAGTGCGCCAAAAAGTTGCTTTGTATGGGAAATTGAACATCGCGCATACCGTACGCAAACGAAACCTAGAATTGGTAGCATGGACAGTTTTGACATTTACTACGTTTTTCTTGCGTGACGTTTACTTTACGTTAACGGGAATTTGTATGAAGAATGGAACAATTTGGTAGCACGAAACGTTTTTTGACATAAGGTATCGCCGAACTCGAAAGCCAGCTATCGTCGATCTTTTCACCGCCAATTTTGAAGTGAGAGCTCCACGTATTTTTTACTGATTTTCCTTTATTACATTATTTTATTTTAAACCTTTATAATTTAAGTTGAGTTTTATATATTTTGTATTATACGTGTTTCTTTTTCAATTATTACTTACTTTATTATACTTTTAATTTAAAATGTGGAGATTGCGTAGCAATTTTTTTTACTCCGAAATGTTCGGTAGTTATCAACATGATGAAGAAGTTAGACGGTAAGTGTTTTGCTGTTGAAATATTAAATGAATATACCTAGTTAATTAGTAAATAAAAACACTTTAGTAGTAAGCTATTTTACTTATTATAGTGATATTAACCAACGAAACCGGCTCAGGAACTCCTTCGACCCAAGTAACATCAACGATATTGAATTTTATAGGCAATATCGCTTGTCAAAAGAAGCCTATTTCTTTATCGTTGAGAAATTGCGCCATAACACCACCTTGAAGGCCTCTAAAAGAGTCAGCTTAGAGTTGAAGGTTAGTATAATAGGTATTCTAAGTATATTTAATTATCATTCTCATATTAGGTACTTAGGTACCTACTGCTTTCCACCTACCTACTTATATACATACATTACTTTAATATTACAGGTATTATGCGCCCTGTCGTTTTATAGTACAGGGTCCTACCAACGCATAATTGGGCAGGCAAAATTTTTGGGACAGACGACTGTTAGCCTATATGTTAGCGAGGTGACCGATGCACTCAATACACCTGCAATTTTGGGTGAATTTATTAAATTCCCCCAAACCAGACAAGAACGTGATTCCATACGACAAAAGTAAGATAGATACCTACTAACCTAATTCATGTTTCTAACTTCCCTCCCGCGGTTTAAAACCCGCTTTTACGAGTGATGTTTTCGCGGGATACAAAGTATTATATTATTACCTATTTGCTTTTCTTTCTTGGATATACATGTTCAACCGTTACCGTATGATTGAGTTACAAACATCCACACAATTAGTCACAATATATAAGGCTACAAGCCTTCCGCGCCGGCGGCGGTATCGCTCGCATACCTAATTGTCTTAAAAATGTCTATTTAATTTTTCCCGCCATAAAATAAACCTAGCATTTTGCTCCAAAAGCTAGCCTAATTAAGTTGTGAAAACTCCATGACAAACTCGGGTCCGGAGAAAGAACAATAATTATTTTATTGTCTCTATGCATTCTGTTAGCTTAGGTTCGAAATCACCCAATAATATGCCTAATATAAAACAAATTAATTATATTAGGTAGGTACCTACCTAACTACACGCACGCCCATAATTTCCAAATAGGCAAGCATGAGTAGATATGTATACCTAGTTACTTAATACCAAAGACGATCAAAGTAGGTACCTACAACGTCTTTGCTAGTAGGCTACCTTTAAAGAAATATGCACTATTAACGTAAGGTAGGTTTCCGCTTGGCTACTAGTTAAAAGTTGTATAAAATTACCTAAAAAAATGATTTAACGAACTTTTTCTGCTTACTTACTTAGGTACCAAGAACGTTCTCTTACTTACGTATAAATTATTATATTTATCTTGATTAAATAATCCCTTATATTTGAATTTGCCTTTTAGGTATGTAGGTAGGTACTTACTTATTTTAGTTATATTACTTAGGTAGGTACAGGTATTAGATATTTCAATGGTCTAAAAATATTTCAGATTCTTCAACAAGTACGGATTCCCAGGTGTTATTGGGTGCATAGATGGATCACATTTCCACATCGTATGTCCCAAAAAAGAAATAGAACACCATTTTTTCTGCAGGAAGCATTATCATTCCTTAAATGTGCAAATGGTAAAGAGCGTTTTCTCTTCAAGTAAAATTTAGTCCTTTTTGAGTTTCCTAGAGGTAGTTGTCACACTTTTTTCAATTGTAATTTAATCTAATAAAACAACCAAATCGACATTGGAAATTTATTACTACGAAATCTTAGTGAATTACATTTGCTATTCTTAAATTAAGTTAGGTAAAAAACACAGGATTTGTATAAATTTTCAGATCTGTGATAGCGATGGTTGTATAATTAATGTAAACCCGAAATACGGCGGTGCAGCTCACGACGCATTTATCTGGGAAAACAGTGCCGTGAACCCATACATCCAGTCGCTGCAAAATACCGAGCAAACCTGGCTTTTAGGTGTGTAATCTAAGATTTTTGTAAAATGTTTAAAAGTACTTGGACAGATGATAAAATGATAATCCTCAGTAATTTGCATAACGATCAATTTTAAATCCGATTGATTGTTTTAAATTAAATCCAATCAAACTATTGACGAACGAAATATTCCGTTGTTGATTAGTTATGAAATCAATAGTCATTTTACGAAAAATAAAAAAGACAGTCTAGTGACATTTTTGTTTTTCTAGAAGTCAAGTTCTCAAGTCTGCATACCTATCACAAGCAATAAACCTACCCAACTATTGGATGTTACATATACTTACCTAGAATATGGGTTATAATGTGAGTCTTGTTACAACCTATGATTTTCATTGTAGGTGATTCCGGCTACCCTCAGCGGCCCTGGCTGATGACGCCGTTCAACGATCCGCAGAGGAATTCACCGCAGGAGACGTACAATAAAATGCATGTACGCACTCGTGTGGTGATAGAAAATACCTTTGGTATATTAAAAAATCGTTGGCGGTGCTTAAGTAAAGATCGCACACTGCACTACAAGCCAGAAAAGTGTGCCAATTTAATAACGGCATGTTGTGTATTACACAACATCGCTATAAAGTTTAGTGTTGCTGATCCACCACTGACAGCAACTGCAACAGCTTCAGCATTTACCCGAACGGAGGTGGTGAGAGAGTCGGGTCGTACAGACGACCTTACTAGGGGCAGAGCATTGCGGGACATGTTAGTGCGGAGGTTCAACTAGCAAGCAACTCGACTGCTAATTCGTTTCTAGACTTTGTGTTATTACTACCTTCGGCCACATCATCCCTTACCATGGCGAGATTGTGATCAAAGTAAATATAAAAAAACATTGGTCATTTATTACTTTTGTTTTTGGCTTGTGTTTGACCACAATTTCACTATGGTAAGTGATGATGTGGCCGAAGGTGGTAAGCACACAGAGCCTAGAAGGAACTGGCTCTCAAGTGCAGCTGCCGGAAGACACCAGTAGGTACTACATAGCCAGCCAGATGGGTACAACAAAGTACCTTATCACCGTGCTATGGTTTCCTCATGATGTTTTCCTTCACCGAAAGCTCAAGCTCATTGTAGGATTCGAACCCACGACCTTTACCGCGGCATCCGACGTCACAACCACTGAGCCTATCATCGCCTTAAAATATATAATTTATAAAAGAAAGACTCATTTTTTATATTTTTTATTACTTACTATATATACCTACCTTCCTACACTTATAATATACAATAAAAAAATAAAACTCTTTTATTCATCTCTTTTGTTCCCTTCCACTAAACTCGCTACCACTCTTAAAGCCTCTTTCATGAACTCTAACCATTGAGCCTGCAATTGAAGCTCAATGTCTCTCTGTCGTAATCTTTCTTTCTCTATTTCAAAATATCGTCTATCACGCTCTCTTTCATTCTCCAAAAACAGGTTTCTAATATCTAAATCGATATTTCTCTGCTTGCGTCGGGGTTGAGGTAGAATTGGTTCCTCTCTTTCAACGTCTAAAAAGGAAAGCACACTTAAATGTTTTAGCTACCTTAGGTTTATGTTAGATATGCTGTCACTCACCCACGCCTTTGTTATTAGCTTTTCATTTTGAGTTCTCCATCCATGAAAGTCAAATAGTCAAAGGATAGGATTGCATAGTGGCACTATCGCCACTTAGGACGTACAATAGGGATGTTGACTGATATGTTTAGTCAGCTAATTTTTATTTAAAGTCAAACAATATGTATTACCTACTGCCTTGTGACAGCATAAATACGCAGCAACAAAAGATAATTATCTAATCTTTGTGATTAGATTGGTAAATAATATTATAAAGAGGAAAGATTTGTATTTTTGTATGTTTGTAAACTCATAACTACTGGACTGATTTCAAATATTCTTTCACCATTAGAATGCCACATTATCCCTGAGTAACATGGGCTATATTTTATCCCGAGAACACAGGTGAAACCACGCGGAATAGCGAGTATATGATAAAAAGGATGAATTTTACAACATAAATTCGATTTCGTTTCCATATATTTTATATTATACTAGTTAGTGTTCGATTTATTTATTTTGAATACAGGCAATATCCCTATTTATTTGGGTCAGTGGAGAGGACACGGGACGTGGTAGGTACCTACTTTATCTCGGACTAATGAAGAGGGTTATCAATCATCTTTAACACCACTCCAACCATGAAAACTCTATTTAAATTTTAATGTATTTATTGTGGTTAAAGTAATAAATAAACATATAAATAATTTACGAACAAACAACATGTAAAAATTTGTAAATAAATAATTGTATTCCGGGACCCACTATAATTGTGAATAACCTATAAGAAATATTTATTAAAAAAAAAAATGTTGATAAATAAAATATAAACATTATGTTAATACCTGCAGGTTCATTTGCCTCAATTTCCAAAGGAACAGGAACCTGGCTGGTACTCGGGAAGTTCCACGACTCGTCTCCTGCAATACCATCAACTATCAACTAACTCTCTTATTAGTTATGTGGGATGCTCATAGAACAAAATACCATGACATTTGGCCCTGGTTGTCACCAATCCGATTATTAGATTATATATAGATATTCAAGACCCTTTTATGTACTTAGTGTATTCAGATACTAAGTACTCACTACAAAGAATATTATATAAAACTAACAAACTACTATGTTCAATAACAATTTAAATATTTTTAAACAGAGTGAAATACTGCTTGCTTATCCACTATTGCTATTGTTAGGTATGCTAAATAAAATAATATCAAAATATTATGTTGATCAACATTATCTCAAACTAAAATAAAAACTTACCACTGGCCTCAATAGTGACTGTAAGTGGGCTGGTTACAGTAGTGACTGCAGGAACTGTTACTTCTATTGACTCCTGAATAATACATTAGTTAAAACCAAGTATTAAAGTTAAAAGATTATTTTTGATTTACAATAATATAAGTAGGTACCTAATGTATCTAATCTGAGGATTTATAATACAGAAATGCAATGATATAGGTACATAGCTTACAAGTTGACTCCTATTATAAGTAAAATATATACACCATTTGAACAAATTTATACATATAATAAAACAGTATAAAATAATATGTGTATGTAAATGAAATAGTCTTTATCCATACATCCATACTAATTAATTATTAGGGCAAAAGTGAGTTGTATTATATGGCTTAAGTATTCAATTTTTTTTTATGACAATTGGCAGAGGGACAAGAAAATAATGGTCATACATTTAACCCAGGAAAGTGAATGAAACCACTGGGTACTAGTGAATAAATTAAATTAAACCTGTGAATGTATCCCAATATATGATTTGAAAGAACATTTAAATCAAGAGGTAGTTGAATTTGTCTGTTAGTCTAACATATTTCTTAGCTACTTAATCAGAGTATACAAAAACATGTATGCAGATATGAAGTTGGTACTTACATACAAATATCCATGAGGATAAGGTAATGATCCTCATCATTGTTGAAAAAATCAAGAAAAAAGAGACTTTCATGGGCTACCAATGCTTCAATTTCTTTGAAATAGTTTTTATAACTGTAACTGGGGTTTGAGTATTTATACATAAATACAAAATGCATTATTATTTGTTTACCATATAAATACATATATATCATATAAAACTAATGTTTTAAAATATTACCAACCTCAACTGAAAAACCAGCTTCCTGTATGGTTGGCATACCGGTAGCGGCCTGCTCCCCAATGATCTGGAGAACTCTCTCTTCCAGATCAGTGAGTGATATTTTTGGAGCAGGACCACCACCGGTGCCAATCATAGAGCGCCTGACCCTCGCAGCCTTCTTTTTTGTGTTGTTTTTCATGTCACTCCATACCTTATAAGCATTTAAACAACAGTGAACAATAAATTTACATACAATAGCAATATTCATTAGGAAAGGAAACAAACAAAAGAAAATGCAGGCAACAATTATTAGTACTTAAGTACGATTATAGAACAAAAGTAAAAAAATATGTTTATTTGAGTAGGTATCAATCCAAACTACTAACTTTGCGCCACTTGTCGTCATTTCTGACATCGCCTGTGCCGTCGCTATTCAGGAGGCTAGCGAGTTCCAGCCACTTTTTCAAGCACCATTGGCGCCCTCGTGCTCCCCCAGAGGGTTTGGACAAGTCCCCATTTCTAAAAAAATGACGTGGTAACTCTTCGTCACAATAAACCTTATCTTCCTCTCTGACCTATCTTATTAAAATAGGTAGATACTTACCTCTCCATGAACTCCACTAATTGGACGAATTGGGAATAGCTGGTCTTCATGCTCACCACTCACCGATATCAATAAATAAAACTTTTACTCGTTCGTAATTACCACTCACTTTTATTACAAATTAAGTACGGAACTACGGAGTACGGACGAATCGCGCGCGGGAGTATATTTTGTTTGACACATTTGTTGCGACGTTTCGTTCAACACCATTTTATTAGATCTATAATCGAAAATTTAAATAATAACACAAATACTTATAATTTCTATTGAAAAACAATTTACCTAAGCATAATTACATGTTTTATTGCTTATATTTATTTCATGTATGTTTTAAAAATACTTTATTGGAGATATAAATATTTTAATATATTTAATAAAATTTCTAAACGAATCATTCGTTCAATGCAGTTTAATGTCATTCATTCTTTTCACGTTAGTATTACGCAAACGGAGTTTTACTAGCGAGTTGACGATAGTTGAACGTTAAGCGTTCGTGCTGCCAAAGTGGTATCGCAATCGCAGCGTCTTCGAGTACTCGCTACGATGACGCTGCGATTACGATAGATGTTCTGGTGACGGACGGACAGACAGCGGAATCTTAGTAATAAGGTCCCGTTTTACCCTTTGGGTACGGAACCCTAAAAATGGCGATTATCTATGGTAAGTTATAATTATTTTTGCTAATTTATTGCATCACTTATGAACCGGGACAACCAACTTATCTTGATGCCCCCCTTTAAAAATGAGTAGGTAATTTCAGTAAGTTCGTATGATTAAAGAGGTCATACCAAAATGGTGATTGAAGTCATTAAGGTTCACTAACCTTTCACCCAGTAAAAGTTGTTTATCGATTAGTTTATTTACGGTAATTCAGTAATCTATTATTAAATTGCAGGACAAAGTGGCCTGATGATAGCTGCAGTATAATTTGTTCGTCTGATTTGACTTTGACATGAAAATTGAAGAGAATTGATGCATTTTCAGTATATTACACAATTAGTAACTGTCGTTCTAGAAGCATGGGCATATTTCTCATTAATAGAGGCTATTTTAGCGTGGCAATGAGGGCAATTACTGCAGTACTTTTGTATACGGCAGAAGTACGTTTCTTGCATTTAAGTACATAATGTATAATCCTTTTAAGTAAACATTTGTTAAATTTTATTTTTTATTGAAATGAGGTTTTATAAACTTAAGTATGACTTTCTTAATGAGACTTTCCTCACACACGGCCATCTGATCCCAAACTAAGTAGAGCTTGTACTATTGAAACCAAATAATATACCATAAACTGGATGTTTTTTTTTGTCAGTGGCAATACTTCCAGGGGTCTAACTGTGAAATCACGATAAAAATATCAGCTGATCCATACAAAAGTTCATTACCTATTCAACCAAAATGTATGAAGCAACTATTTTATTTTACGCGATATGTGAGTTGTTCCCATAGTTAATGTTGTTCATATTGATGAGTACTAATGAAATTATAATAGGTACTCAGATCAAAATACGAATAGGTTGTCCATCTATACAGTAAAGTTAATCCCAACATGATAAAAGAAATATCTCTAAAATTTTCCTTCTTTTCAATACACAGCATTATTACGTTTTCATCCCCCAAAGTAATTATGAAAAATAAACATAAGTGTATAACATTATTTCTCGTGCGTACCTAATGATGTTTTTTGTGTTGATTTAGGCCACTCCTACAGCGGGGCGACACTGTGTCCTCTAAATATATAATTATTTGTAAAATTTAATTACGCGATTATTATTGTACATAATTATGAAACATCGCCGAGTTTGTTACATTTTTTTTTTTTTCATTTTCGTCCCCATCCCGAATTACCGCCAGGACAGCAAGTGTTTGGAATTTATTATTATGATTGCTATCTCAATCGGTTGCGAAGGAAGCGCGGGCGTCTAAATATGACGACAATATAGTTCAGGCATTTATTTTTGTTTCTTAATCGATGAATCATTTAGAAAAATAATGAAGATAAAACTTTTAAAGATAGGTTTTTTAGGGTCGTGTTTGACCACAGTCACACTATGGTAAGTGATGATGTAGCCGAAGGTGGTAAGCACACAAAGCCTAGTAGCAACTGGCTCTCAAATGCATCTGCCGGAATGCACTATTAGGAGCTTAAAGACAGATTTTCAACATGAAGGTGGTAGCCTTGCTTCGGTTACCTATAACCTTTGCTGCGACATTTGACGTCACTATCACTGAGCTAACTGTGATGTCCACTACTAAGTGATAAATAAAACAACATGTTTTATATTGAAAGCTGTGGTTCTACGTCTGCACCCCGGCACGTCTGCACGCCTCAACGACTCAGCGATAAGTGAGCTCGCACCGACGCTCCGCCATACCCACGCAAACACCACATCCCTCCTTTATTAATAATTTTATTTTAATTGTACTTCCACATACGAAATTATATTTCAATAGGCCTTTGCAGGCGCCACATACAGTTTGAATCTAACACCGATTCGGAAAGTTGCTTTTGCTGAGAAGAACCGGCAAGAAACTCAACAATTACTCGTTTGAAACAATCTTAAACATATTATTTAGTATACAATGTTTGTCTTATAAAACATAAGCTACTGTTGACTGTAAATATGATAGCAAGATACAACTTACAACATTTTATATAATATAAATAAATTGACGTTAGGTAACTCCACACACAACTGTTTAAATTGATAAATTTGACTAACTAATAAATCTATACATACAATTTATCTGCTAATTCTCATTTGATGTTATTTAGTACCTATAGTTATAGTACTTGTTAGTATTCCAACACTTCATACAATACCCAGTTGTATTCCATTATCTAGTCACTTATCTTTCCTTCATCTCTTCTTTCCTCATTTTTGTTTGTATTTTATTTAAATAACGTTTGTTGTGCTTTGAGTGGCAATTACATTTAAATCCATTCATAGATTGCGATGTAAATATGAACCTGTTTGAAAAGCTGAAACTAAGCATGAACATTAGTGAGTGTTTCCAGAAAAATCGCTTTAGCTCGTTTATGCGTCAATAAGTAAGTGCGTTGTTTTGTTTTAGAGCTCTGTGTCTCAAATAACCATTAGATTTATATTCCGGAAATTTCATGATAATAGAAAATTTAATTATATAGGGACACGATAACAGAATCGATACATAGCTGCCACGGATACTTTTGTTTCGATGTCGGGTACTTTTATTTTTCCAATAAGATTCAGACACCTTTCGTTGCATTTGATATTTTACGTGGCATCTATATAAGTAAATGTTTTTATTTATAGTTCAATACAGTATATTATATGATCACACATGTGTATTGGTGTTACATCTGCCCCACTACAGAATCTGCATTTCAATAATCTTTAAAAATTTATATTTTGGCACAATAATTTTTTAATTGTCGATAATATCTTAATTATCGCAAAATTGTATAAGTACGTACCAATGTGTGAAGTGTTCGATTTCGAAACGCTAATTTTACATTTTGATTTTAAAATTACATTAAACAATTAGTTTATAAATGTTTAATGGCTAACGGGACTTCATAGCCAAACAAATATATATTTAGGCATATTTTATTATACATATATAGATTGATATTATACACAGATTAATAATCAGGTGCTTAAATAATTAGATAAGTATACTCAAAGTTATTAAGTTATATTATTTGATTGTTTTTAATTTCATTTAGTATATTATTTGTATAACTATTATGTGAGAGCAGGTCGTCCTTTGAAACACTACCCAATGATAGGTTGTTCGTAAAATGTTTAGCTTTACTAAAACATAGGAACAATATTCTACTGTATTCGTAAGTGTACCACAATCATTTTTTGTTGTGTGGGCAATAATTAGTGACATAGGTTTAGTCTAATGTAACTTGATATTGTGACAATACTTACTGAGCCTTGTTGAAATGCCTTATCAATGTTCTTAGACTCAAGTTTGAATGCTATTGTCTACTCTACGATATAAAGTTATAATTTAAATAGTTTTTCCAAATGGAAATTTACCATTTTATGATATATATATTTTTGTCCTTTTCTTGTTACCTGGATGAATCGGTATTTTTTATTTTTCTTTAACGACGCTTTCTAAAAATGAAACCTAGCTAGATCGATTTATCGCCCCCAAAACCCTCTGCATACAAAATTTCATGAAAATCGTTGGAGTTGTTTCCGAGATTCAGAAATTGCTCGTTTAAAGGTATTAGATGTGCATCAAAATACTACCCACAATATGTTCGATATTTTAATACTCTTGCTCTATTCTATAAGTAAGTTATTTTCTTGTATTGCTGAGTATGCTCATTTCATTTCACTTAGTTTAAGGTATATTGTTAAGTTTCCTTTTGAGTAATAAAGATTTATAAACCATTATCTAATTATATAGGTTGTTTATCATTGTCAATTCCAACACAGCAATGACAGAATCGTTAAGTCTCGTAGCATCTATAAAATTAAGGTAAAAGTTACTGACGAATTACTGGTTTTCAGAATTACTTAATCAGAAATATCACAGTTATAACTGATTTATTTCAGATTTTTATTTATTGGTTTCGAATTATTTCAAACCAATGGGAAAATAATGACTTCTAGTGTTTTATTTTTCATATTAGATCAAACATTCAATTTCAATTTATTGTTTATGACTCCATCGTGCCACCGACAACTCTGCCAGAGATCAAACATCATTTTAATGACTCGTGGTAACAAGTGTCACAACCCGACACTATTTTTGTTTTTATGTCCTTCAAGTGATCAAAAATCACTTCAATGATCTTATATTGTCGATTTGTCACGGCCACATTTTTTGCTACCCAAAGTGATCAAACATTATTTTCAAGATTTTATGTGGTCACGGACAAAAACCAAATTGAATGCTTGGTATTTTTGTGTCAGCCAAAATATTTTATTTTGTTGTATTGCATAAGTATTTATTTGTTTATTATGTACCTAATAGGCACATGTCTTGCACAAAACCCAGAAACGCGGCAGGGCAATCTCCAACCCTTGATATCTATATCTATATAATTGTGTATTATACATAATATTATGCATATCTATGCATATTATGTGTGTATTGTATGTACACGCGCACTTTCACTGCACCGTGAGCGTTGTTTTACAGGAGCGATCCTCCAACGATCATAATTTGAAGTCCTGTCTCTGTGGCAGAATGGCCATAGAACAGTTATATGCACCTACTACACGTATTGGACTAAGGAAGTACAATTATACAGTGTAGTTAATAATTTATCACGTTTTATGAGTGTAGGTAATACTTATGACCATCGAAAAGTCAATCATTAAATAAATTATAATTTCGACCATTGTTAGGTATCTAGTTCAATAGGAAAATAGGTAGACGTTCATTTCTGAACGCACCTTGGTCTATGGAATATTATTTGTTTGACTGAGTCCGTCGTTTAATAACTTGACTTTCCTGGAATTCTATTCCCACCCGCGTATGTCTGTTCTTGTTTAAGTATAGAAACATTAAAATGTTTTCTATAGTCAATTGTAGGTACTTCGATGTTTTATAAACATCTATCGATATTAAAGACCCATTACATGGCCTCAAAACTATTGTGTAAACTTTGCATGCTGGACCCAATATAGATAGATTATAATAATTTTTTGCTCTCGATTTAAAGCATTAATACCTACTTTGGAATGTAAAAGAATAAATGTGGGTAGGTTAAATATGTGCACCTACACTCTTTAACGGACACGGATAGGGAAACCATACACTAAATATGGCTAATATCGTCTCAAACCAATCATCATTATGCATATCTCTAACCTCGGCGGTAGCTTCAGTAAATTCGACCTTCATAAGTGCCCTCCTAGGGCCTAACTGAATAAATGGCTTTGACTTTGACTTTGACTCGCCCAAGCTATTATATATATTTGCCCTGCAGTCAGCAGACTTGACTGAGCAAGGTATCGTTTGAAATCTCACTATTTCATTTAAAATAACTGTTTACCAGTGCTCGGCCATATTCAAAAACCGATTCACACCATTCGCCAGAAGTTAGAGACCACACAATGACATCGGCATGAAGTAGGTAGGTATCTACTCAAATTACCAATAGTAATAGTAATAGCATTGAGTTTTTATAATTCAAGACTGAACGTTTGGACTGGAACATGAATCATTTCCTATTGTGGAATTGCATATACTAGTATACCCACTGTTTTATACCAGTATATGTGGAACTTGATGGGTATTTACCCATTGGAATAAATATAGTTTTGTGGAATTGCATATATATACTAGTGCACACAGTTTTACACCAGTATATGTGGAACTTGATGGGTATTTACCCATTGGAATAGTGTACAGTATGTATTTTGCCATTCTCTTTCTACTTGGCTTGGCTAATACTTACAGGCACGATTGGTTGTTGCTGTGTAGTCGGTAGATTATTGAAATTTCAAGTCTAATCGCAATAGATTGTTTTAAAGTAATCCGTGCACTAATCATATTTTTCTTCTTCCTTAACTATATTAATTTATTACCTATTACTTGCATACGAATAAAAATAGATTTAGAAATAATTCTGTTTAGATAAGTACTTAAGTCGTGCGGTATTATTCAGAATGTAAATAGTTATAATTAAATGTAATGTGGGTAAGTCGAGAATGACACAGAGAATACCTCACTTTGTTTTTGGTAGTGATAGTTCTGCGGTATTTATACAATGTGGATTTATAGTTATAATGGAATGTGCACACCAGCTACACAACAACATTTTATTGGTAAGTATTAGCAGGCACTTAACGGCTATTTGACCGAAGATATCAATTTTATTGACACCTGCTCACACTTAAAATAAGTATTTCTTATTTTACTGAACAATATATTTATTTCTACATCCCTTCTACATTCCATAACCCCGGTCATTTGCCTTTTTCTTGTTAAGTATCTGCTGTTAATATTATTCTACTAAAATGTCCTCGATCGTATATTTTATACGCTCATTTTTTTCAAATAAATTGCACTGACTCTCTGACCTTGATTTCATCCTCGTCGCCAATGTGATGTCCACTACTAAGTGATAAATAAAACAACATGTTTTATATTGAAAGCTGTGGTTCTACGTCTGCACCCCGGCACGTCTGCACGCCTCAACGACTCAGCGATAAGTGAGCTCGCACCGACGCTCCGCCATACCCACGCAAACACCACACTAACATAGCCTTAAATTTAATTTTACAAATCCATAGAAATTACTTTATTCTTAAAAATCTTGGTGGGTCCTTTTTGATCAAAAATTGCGAGTATTCGTTTTTTTTTTTGTATGGAATTGGCTCACGATAATGTCCCCTTATAAGCTCCCCTTCAATAAACTACTAATTAATAGGCCCCGCTTAATTTTGTTACGAACTTAATTAAAAGCTTAGCTTCAGATAGGAAATTAGTATCTTTTGAGAAATGTTATAAATTTGTAAATTAAATGAAAATTAATTACGATGAAGCCCGAACTAATTAGCCACATTAGTTATTATGAATATTGATGGAAATCTAGTACCATAGAGCGCCATGGGTAGCTATAGAGAGTCGAGTGAGAAATATAGTTTTCATTCCATCTATTCGAAAAGGACGACTTGGTTCGCCTATAAGTGCACCCAAAGGTGGTGTTTTCTATAAGAAACTTTTAGCGGGCAGTAATGAGTTTAAAAAAATCATAATTGCGAAAATATCTCAATTTTTTTTTTGTTTACAAAACTGGGCGTTACACAATATTCCCAAAACTAAAGGCGCCTTTTATTTTCTCATAGAGGTGATGAAAAGTAGAGTATAACACTCGGGCGCAAAATATATTTTTGGCTCGGTCGACGTACTTTGAATCCCTCGCTACGTTCAGAATTCTACTAAAGAATCCCTCGCTACGCTTGGGATTCAAAAAAGCGCCCTCGCCGCAAAAATATTATTTTGCTCCCTTATGATACAATCTACTATTGCAAGAAATAGGGTACTAAAATCCACTACATTCGCTGTTAGGGCCCAGGGTCCAACACTTTCACCGTCTATACCTCTAGTAATTCTGTGATTTGCGCCTATAGCGTATGGCAATTATATAAATGTTTATATAAACTTTGCATTCAAAAAGTTAGATCTACATATATATTGGTTCTAATTACAAATATCAGTTAATTATTGATAAGGATCTTGCATATGGACATTAGCAAAACTATAGAATTGCCACTGTCACCGACCTATATAAAGCCTAGAAGGCATATAAATTAAAACGCGTACACCTATATCTGTCACGCACTTAAACTTTACTCGAATGCACGAAATCAAAGAATATTATGTTTTCAGGGTTCATTAACGAGATATATAAATAAATATCCTAGATCATTCTTCACACGTGGTCACCTTAACTCACAGTATAAGCAGATGTTCTACCTACTATTGGGACTCGAGATAACTGTTATAGGTACTACACAATTTATACTACTTGTCACTTAGGGCCAACAGATTCATGCACACATATGTTTGTCTTGGATAGGAATCGAACCACATGACTGTGATGTAGCAGTCAGGCCTTCTAAACTCCACGCCAACCGTCCCGCCATATATTATGTAATAATTTAGTTAGAATATTAAAAAATATTAATCAAATTAGTCCAAAATTGCTTTGAAGATAAAGTCTTCAAGAAAAATTCTTTACTCAATTATTAATATTTGCAAACTGGCATACCAATATTTGAACTTAATTTTATTCTTCTGAGAACTTAACACAATTTCAAGTTGATTTATATATTTTATAGCATTTATGTTCAATGTATAATGAAGTATATTTATATGAATAAAAAGTGAAAAAAATAGAAAAATATTAAGGAAAGAGGATAAAACCTAAATTTGAATAACTTTTGCCCACAATTGTACGAAATCATAAAACTGCCAAAACTGAAATTGGATATTCACGTTAGAACAGAAAAATTGTCCATATTACATGGACGATGATCTTTTAGTATTAAATATTATATCTTATAATTACGTAACCATTTTTAAAATTTTTACAAACCGTGTCATACAAGGTGGCACGCCCATACGCCATAAGCTATTTATTTATCCACGCCCACGTGGATAAATAAATAGCTTTAGTCGTAATATGTGCGTTACCGTGCAGCGACAGAGTTACGCACGTTTGCTCTGTACTTATATCTCTGTAATTTGTATTAAATACCCTTAAAATGGCCCCAGTTGGGCGCCATTATGACTAAAACTATTTATTTATCCGCGCGGGCATGGAGGCGTGCGGAGCAGCGACAGGGTCGCGGGGGCGAAGCACGAGCGCGGGGGGTGCTCGCTGGTGTCGTGCCTCCTTGAATAACGCGTTATAGAGCGCGGTCTGATACAATACTAACAAGAAGGCCTCAGTTGTCACGATAAATTCATTTCCATAGTCACGAGTCATTTCCATAGCTTAGTTACGATTATATTGTTAAATTTAATTTTATAAAGCATTAAATTATATATTCTAGTATATAATAAGTTCATAAACAAATTAATTTACCAACGGAATAAGTAAGTGGCTCGTCAAGGTAGGTAATTATGCTTAATTGCGAGCATTCACCGGCGCCTTCGTTAAGGTATACTTTACCCATAAGCCGATTATTTGGGAAAAACACGAAATTTGCCTTGAAAATAAACTAACTTTTTTGATCACAGGCTTTTTTGCACGCGCTTCATGTTTAAATACACTTTGAAAGAAATAAGCCTTTTTAGAATAATTTAAGAAAGAAGCAGGGCTGTTAAACTGTTGTGCAAGAATTACAATACCTAGGTATTATATTACAATTTAAAGGGGTGAAAAGGGCACTAAGTATCAATTTGAATGACTGTATGTACACTACATACAGTCATTCAGTTTATGTTCCTAATAAATAATAATACAATATAAAATCATCATTAAAAATCACAAAAAAATGATGATTTGTGCGTTTTTATGTCAGTCAGTCAGACAGTCAGTTTCGTCTAGTTTTATATATAGAAAATAGACAGACCTTTGTCAGTCTCAAGCATCGTACTTATTATGCATTGTTCAAATCGGATTTGCTGTCTGACGTCATCCCCAATTCTACATGAATAAATTCAAATTTCGATCACAGATCGGTTACACGAAAGAGATAGTGTTGTACCAACATTTCGCTCGTTTGTCGCTCAGTGTCGCTCGTGAGCTATCGTGCGCCGAGCGCACCGAGTGAATGTGACGTGGGCGAGCGTATTTCCATTAATCAGTGCATCACGTCAACGTGACGGCGACGGCTCGTGAATATTGATCACAAGACACGGCTACAATACCGCTCTATTATAGGATGAGCTTAATTTAAGGTAATATACGAGACTGATGCATGTTTGGTAGTGTTATGTTTATTACGTGTCGGTTTTTATTTTTGTTAAAAAAGCTACCTAAAAATTGAAATTCCTCTGATATTGCGATCTAAAATCATCATCAATGATTCTCTGCTTAGGTAAAGGACTAGTAGATGTGGTAGGTTTAAACTACTAAACTGATAATGCTTGACTCAAGCTACCAAATAGGCTAGAATGAGTGTATTTACAAAACGTATTTTCCAACATTGTTATTTTAAATCTTTAATTTATACTTATAAAATTGAAGTCCTCATAGAGAAGAGTTAAAAATATATTAGCCTTTACAATTTGTAAGTCAGTTTCGAGTTGACGGTCCTCCTTTTTTTTTAATTGACTAAAAAATGTCAGACTCAGATGGCTTTTACATCCTTACAAAAAATACATTGACAATAAATTAAAGCTTACTTAAAGCTACAGTCCATAATGCACCATACAATAAAATATCAAATTTCTAATCGATACATATAACGGACAGTGATAGATGAGCACAGTGTCAGTTGTCAGCTGTCCGACGCGGGTACTAGACTGTGACGTCACACTGTCAAGTCAGCGTCTCGAGCGAGTCAGTGGAGCGAGTAATATCAGCTGAACTGAGGCGTTCAGCGCACCTCGGTGAACTGATTACGTGTGATGTGCTATTGTTCTACAATTGCAACAGATTTATGTAATTACTGTAATAAACCTAAAATGGGGATAAGAGGAGGATTCTACTCCGCTGCTGGTAGATTGGGAATGAAATTATGATAAAATTAATGGTGTAGTGAACTTAATTTGATTATTTCGTAGGAACGATTTATTGTTCAATAAAACTCATACTAATGACCAATAGGACCGGTCTTGGGCATCCTGCATCCAGCGTTTTCCAACGACCTTTACAAGGACGTCTGTCTTCATTAGGGGAGGCCTATGTCCAGCAGTGAACGTCTTGCGACTGAGATGATGATGATGAAAACTCATACTTTTAAGTATTATTTTTAGATATATGTTGACAGGTGTTAATTAACATCAATTTCAACATCAATCGCTTAGAAACATTTACAATACAAAAGGCACACAGCTTTCACATTTTTGGACTACGAAAGTGTTAAGAAAAGATTTTACGAAATTCAAACCCTATAGGGCGTCACATACTGCGAAGATAAGATAATATTTTATCTTAAGATATATGAGACAGTGCTATACCAGTGAAAGAGAAGGAAAGTGAACGTATCTTAAGATAAAATATTATAGTATCTTCGCCGTGTGTGACGCCCTTAAACAGGCTAAAATTGCGCGTGGAGCATGGAGAAAAGCTAGTTTATTATTTAAAAAAAAATGTACAAGTATGTACACTTTTAGTATATCCGTTTCTTTCGCAGCAATGTTATTACATTTATAACTAAAACTGGTTCATGTTACACCTTATCCGTAAGATAACAGACTGACTGAGAGACAATACACAGCCTAAACCTATGTATCTTGGAGCATACAATTATGCACGGGAGTTCTTTATGCAAAGTTAATGTGTATAAGATAAGGTCTATATTATTTTGCATTAACGTTCTAAATTCTAAATATTTTTATCCTAACTCCTAACTAATACTATAAATGCGAAAGTGAGTTTGTTACCTTTTCACAGGGAAAACATAAGATACCCCGGAAACACGGGTGAAACCGTGGGGCGGAATCTAGTAATATATAACTAACATAATTTATGAATCCTTTTGAAAACAAATCAATATAATTTGATAAGGTTTGAAACACTGTCATTGGATACTAAAATGTCTCAAATGTATAATATTTCACCCGCGTTCCCGAGGGATAAAAAGTAGCCTTCCTCGATAAATAAACTATCCAACACTAAAATAATTTTTCAATTCGAACCAGCAGTTCCTGAAATTAGCGCGATCAACGAAACAAACTCTTCAGATTTATAATAATAATAATATAAAAAAATATATATATAATATATAGTATAGCGTGAGGCCATAGATACATTGCAGTGTTGTGTAGTTGGCAGCCCCGGGAGTTGTTTCCCTTCCGCGTATAGAGGGCGCGCGGGAGTGGTACGCGCCGATGCGCGCGCTTTCACAAAGTGCACTACGAGACGCGCTGCGCGGTGCCACGGGATTCCCCGCGCTCCTAGTGCTCATTGTAATTGTGTGTGATTGTGCTTGTTCGACTAAGCATTAGCCTGGTTTCATGTTGTGACTGTGTTTTATATAATAAACGGCTTACAAACCAGACATGCAGCGTTTCAGACCACCCCAATAGCCTACCCAACGCTATAAGTGGCTGCCCAACGTGTGTAGGTATAAAACGCGTAGTGAAAAGTTTGTCGTGTGTTGCAACGAACACTACAAGTGACTTATCTGGGACTTATATCGAACCCTGTGTTGTGTTACTTCGGTATTATACGAGTAGCGTGTGTCTTATCGTATCGAAAATGCCGCGAACACGGTCTGAAGATCGCTCGAAGTCAAACAATGATGGCGGCTCGGTCGCATCCACCAACATTACAATGTCTCAAGAAACGCTCGCAACTTTGCTCAATACTATGCAGCAATCCCAACAAGAGTTCTGCCAGCAGTTATTACGCGAAGTGCGGTCGTCAACGCCGCATAGCAACGTGTCTGAGGTCCAAGCATCGGGCTTTGCATTTGGCGCGAATGGGAACTTCGCGAAATGCACAACGCGCTATGGCGGACGCGCGGACGAATCTTTAGAAAATTTCATAGATGCGGTAATTACGTATAAAGATTGCGTCGCCGCTTCCGACGAAAACGCCCTACGTGGTTTCTCAATGTTGCTGGAAGGGCCTGCTGCTGTGTGGTGGCAGGGTGTAAAACGAACCACCAAGTCGTGGTCGGAAGCCCTAGAGCGGATAAA
Source organism: Tetheella fluctuosa (assembly GCA_951216915.1). Lineage (NCBI taxonomy): Eukaryota > Metazoa > Arthropoda > Insecta > Lepidoptera > Drepanidae > Tetheella > Tetheella fluctuosa. Next base: position 11,251,277 of record OX578229.1, on the reverse strand, counting down.
GAGTGCTTTCGGCGACCGCGACCCGCCACACCGACTTTACGTAAAACTGTTTTCGTTGACTCAAGGAGAGGAACATACCGACCTGTTCATCGCCAAGGTACGTGCGCTGTTGGCCAAGTTCCCAAAGGACGACCTATCGGAAAAGGTGCAACTGGATATGGCGTACGGGCTGCTAAGTCAACGCATTAGGAAGCGTGTATGCAGAGAAAATGTTAACAGTTTCGAAGAATTATTGCACAAGTGCCGTAACGTGGAAGATTCCCTGAAGGAGGTTAGTCCAGGTCAGGCTAGTAGCTCGTCTCTCGCGAGATCACGTACGCAGACGAGTACGCGCGTAGTATCGTCGTCCTCGCCGCGGAATGTACCGGCCGCCGGCGCTACTGCCGCCGCCGAGTCCGCCGAGACAGCCACCGCCGCCGTTGCCAAGGACAAGAAGCAGTTTTGTATATACTGCAAACGTTCAGGCCACGTAAAGGATATGTGTGAGAAACTTAAGCGTAATAGTGATAACAATGATAACAATGTTGACAGTAACTTAAGGCTAAAAAGTGAAATAAAGTGTTACGGATGTGGTGCCGCGAACGTTATAAAATCTAAGTGTAAAAACTGTTCGGGTCAGCAAGCGTTTTATTCAGTTGATAACACGTCGCATAGCGGAGCCCTAGCTCGCAGCAACGGTTATTATAAAGTGCACGAAACCGCCGCCGCCGCCGCCGCCGCCGCCACCGCACCGGCCCCCGCACGCTCGCGTCGACATCGGAGGCCCTCGGCTCGCTCGGCCGCCGCTGGCGTCCCCGTTGTCCCCGCATCGCAGCGAGTTAACCCGCCAACGCGAATGTTTGTACAAGGTAACCCTGCGCGTGCCGCGGGTGATTTAAGTTGCTGTATTGATGTTATTGATAATGATTGTAATATTTCTGATAAGTCTTGTGTTTCGTTGAAAGTTAACCCTACGCGTGCCGTGGGTGATTTATTTAATTGTAATAATTATGATAAAAATATTTCGCGTTTTAATAACACTAGTTCGTCCGTTCAAGTTAACCCTACATGTGCCGTAGGAGATTTATGTAACTTTAATGTTGATAAAAGTGTTTCGTGTATTAATAATACTTGTGTATCTAGTTCAGATGATAGTTATAGTTGTAACTTACCTTTTCGTCGCCCCGTGTTAAATATAAACATTCTGGGAAACTGTGGTACTGCGCTCGTTGATTCTGCAGCTACTAGCTGTATCGCCGGTCACACGCTCTACGCTCTCCTACGCAGGTTAGGACACCCGTTAGTGCCGTCGACGCAAAATGTTAGGTTGGCGGATGGTGTTAATAGGGAGATGAATGTACTTACCACGGAGGTAAAGGTGACACTACACCATAAAACTAGAGTAGTCAAGTTTTTGATTTTTCCTGAAACTAATAATAATGAAAGCTTGTTAGGTATTTATTTCCTTACCTTATTTAACCTTGTGTTTAATTTTGGTGAAAGTAAATGGCACTTTGCGGAAAATAGTGAACAAAAATTCGATATACAGTTTGAAAAGGTTTCGTCACCTGTATCTTCGTGTGCCGCCTTAGAGGTACTCCGGGACGATGAGGCGACTTCGCTTACTTCCGAACAACGTCAGGTTCTTGCCAACCTCCTCGTGGAATATGAGGATATCTTTGAGCCAGGGGGAGACGCGACTCCGTATGCCGAGCATATTATTGATACCGGTGATAACCCCCCCATTGCTGTCCCGCCCTATAGGTTGACGCCTGCGAAGAAAGAGCTTATGCGGGCAGAGCTCGACAAGATGTTGGCTGACGATATAGTCGAGGAGTGTGAGTCCGCTTGGGGGTCTCCCGCGCTCCTAGTGCCGAAAACTAATGGTAAGGTACGTTTTTGTGTTGACTATAGGAAGCTCAATGCGGTTACGAAAACCGACGTCTATCCGATGCCGTTGATAGACGAGCTTGTTCAGTCTACAAAAAAGCATTGTTTCATGAGTACCCTTGATATGCGCAGTGGTTTTTGGCAGGTTTCCGTCCGTGAACAGGACAGGGACAAAACAGCATTTTTGACGCCGTTAGGTTCGTTCCGTTTTAAACGTATGCCATTTGGCTTGAAAAACGCCCCGTCAACGTTCCAGCGTCTCATAGACAGGCTTCGTGCAGGTGCCTCACTGAAAAACGTGACCCTGTTGGCGTACCAGGATGATCTCTTGCTGATTTCAGATGGTAGCTTCGAGAAGCATGTTTCAGATCTGCGCGCAGTGTTCGAGAGGTTACGTCTGTTCAAGTTACGCGCAAATAGAGAAAAATGTGTCTTTGCACGAGACAAAGTAAAGTATCTTGGTCATGTTATAACACAGGATGGTGTGTCAGCTGACGAAGATAAGGTCCGTGCTGTCCTGGACATGAAGGCACCCTCATCGCTGCGTCATCTTAGAACCTTTTTACAGACGTGCTCGTGGTTCAGAAAATTTATTTCCAGTTTCTCTGCTGTCGCTGAGCCACTGACACGCTTACTGAAGAAGAATCAGCCATGGTCTTGGGGATCAGACCAAGCTCGTGCTTTTGAAGAGTTGAAGACACGGTTGTCTTCAGCACCGATTCTTGTTCAAGCTGACTATAGTAAGCCATTTGTGTTAAGGACGGATGCTAGCAGCCATAGGTGCTGTGTTGTTACAGGGCGAGGGTAAAGACGAACGCCCAATAGAGTATGCTAGCCGTCTGCTCATTCCAGCCGAGAGGAATTACAGCACGACGGAGCGAGAGGCACTCGCTGTTGTGTGGGCTGTCGAACGCTTCAGAGGATATATCGAAGGTCATGAGGTCATCATAGGTAGCGACCATCAGCCGTTAAAGTGGCTCCTTACTCTAAAGTCGCCATCGGGTAGGCTCGTTCGATGGGCTCTTAAACTACAATGTTTTAACATTCAGTTTCAGTATACGCCTGGTAAAGCCAATGTGATCGCAGATACACTTAGCCGTCCGCCCTGTAAAGAAGAAGAGAAAAGTCAGTGTGGAATTTGTTCTGTCATCATTGACTTACCCGCTAGAAGTCCAGCTGATCTCCGGGGTGCGCAGCTCGATGATCTGGAACTAAAGAAAATTATTAGTGATCTAGAAGATACGTCTGATGCTGAATCTATAGGAGTTAAACGTTGGTCAGAAAGAGGCTATTTCTTGCAGCAAGGCGTCTTATATAGGTATAATCCGGATATAGATAGTGAAGAGCCGCAGCTGGTAGTTCCATCTTCCCTCCGCTCTGAAATTTTAAAAGAATGTCACGATTCCGACATAGGCGGTCATCATGGAGTCGATAGGACGTACAGCAGGGTCGCTCAAGGTTTTTATTTCCCAGGTATGCGCAGGATCATCACAGACTACATCAAGACCTGCACCACCTGTCAAAGGTATAAGTCCTCAAACACGAAGCCATCGGGTCTCTTACAGACTCCTGTTTTAAACCAAAGGGGCGAAGTGTTGGCCATAGATCTGTTCGGCCCGCTTCCTAAAGGAGACAATAACGAGAAATGGATATTGTTGGTAGAGGACACGGCGACTCGTTGGACCGAGCTGTACGCCTTGAAAGAGGCAACCTCGGAGGTTTGCGCCCGTACGTTAATTGAAGAGTATTTTCTTCGTTACGGTTTTCCTCGACGCATTGTATCGGACAATGGCGTCCAGTTTGTTTCAGCTGTTATGCAGCAATGTATGTTCATTTTAGGTATAAGTCAAGAGTTGTTACCTTTACACCATCCGTCAGCTAATCCAGCCGAACGTAAAAATAGGGATTTGAAGTTTCAGTTGTCACGTCTAGTTGATACCAACCACTCGTCATGGCCACAGCACCTTCCTGCAATAAGGTTTACCATGAACTCGTCGGTGTGTCAAACTACTGGGTCGTCTCCATCTTACCTCATGTTTGCCAGGGAGCTTCGTTCGCCACTCGACGTGCAGCATGACATTAGGTCGATTCTTAATAAGGATAATTTTGTTCCTCAGATAACACCCTATTTGAAAAGGTTTATTAGTAGTTTAGTTTCTGTAAGAGAAAGAGTTGAAGCTCAGCAGGACCGACGCAAGGAATGTGCGGATAAGTCCAAGAAACCTGCCGAAGTTTTCGAAATTGGAGATCAGGTGCTCTTAAAGTCTCATGTCCTTAGTAATGCAGCTAAGAATATATCTGCTAAGTTCATTCCGAAAAGAGATGGTCCATATGTTATTGCAAAAAGGGTTAGTCCTACAGCCTACTGTATCGCAGAGTTAGATAACCCGGAGGGTATCTTAGGCAAGTTTCATGTATCCGAGCTCACGCGTTTTCATTCCCGCGGTGACTCGCCTCCTCGTCCCGTAGTTCCGAAAAGACACAGAGGACGTCCACGGAAGCACGTTTGTCCCGTTTGTTAATTTGTATGTTGTGCGAGTTCGTGAGCGAGGGCGTTCTCACGACTCGAGGGGGAGTGTATAGCGTGAGGCCATAGATACATTGCAGTGTTGTGTAGTTGGCAGCCCCGGGAGTTGTTTCCCTTCCGCGTATAGAGGGCGCGCGGGAGTGGTACGCGCCGATGCGCGCGCTTTCACAAAGTGCACTACGAGACGCGCTGCGCGGTGCCACGGGATTCCCCGCGCTCCTAGTGCTCATTGTAATTGTGTGTGATTGTGCTTGTTCGACTAAGCATTAGCCTGGTTTCATGTTGTGACTGTGTTTTATATAATAAACGGCTTACAAACCAGACATGCAGCGTTTCAGACCACCCCAATAGCCTACCCAACGCTATAATAGTATATCTTATTATAGATTAGATTTAAGATTAAATCGCTGACCACAAATCTTTTAGTAGACAAATATAAAGTAATAGAGTAAATAATGAATTAACCTTTATTTTAATAGCTAATCTTTTAATCTAATTCAGCTTACCGTTCAAAACGAACCATTAAATATGCATTGAAGACTTAACGTCGAGTGGCTGTGAGGCATTCTCAATCAATCTCCTTTGAAAATATCTTAAAATAGAATCTTCATTGAGATGATCTATTAAAGTCTGAGCTAAGTCTATCCTAAGTCGTGGCGCGGTGAATAAATAAAAAATCACTTAGCGTCAGGAGGCCGGGGCGGGGCGGGGTGGCGCCGTCAGCTGCGCCTGTCAATTACCATCGACATCGATGAGTGCACCTCTAGTTGACGTTGAGTTCAGAAACAATGGAGATGCGCACCGTTTTTGTATTTAAAAATGATTAAATATGAAGTTGCTGAAATTCTATGTTCAAATAATAACAGATAAAACTTTTTAGCAAACTGCAAATTTAAATTGAAGATTATTTTCTAGCTACTCCCATTTCACATTTTCATAATAGTCGTAAATTCAAATTTTATTATCGTTGATATCAGTGAAATATCTAGATATCTCTTCTAGCATTATCAATGCGGAATTTTAAATGAATGTTTGTAAATCAATGACGCCGGAATGGCCGAACGAATTTAGACAAAATTTTACCCATAGATGATAAAATATACGAAACTTTTTATTCCGGAAAAACATTATCTTTAGAGAATGCGAAAAAAAGCACATTCTCGTCTAAAATGAATACAAAAATAATGAAAAATATTATTGTACATATTCTTCATATTAAAATGACATCACCACCTTGCTTCCCACATGAAGTGTGTAGTGTATCATAAATATTTATGCAGCAACCGGCGCGCGCGATCGTGTACAGAGACAGGACAGACTGTCTCACCTGCAGTTTGTCCACAATATCACATACTATAGGATCTAGAGCATAAATACATAATACACTTATTAAAATTCTAATTAATTTTTTCAATGTAAGGTATACAATAATCTTGGCTTGATTTTAATCCTTAGGCATTTATACCTACGTGACGTTCTTGTGACGTTGATTAGTGCCTTATCAGGGCCTTAACTGAATAAATGAGTTTTGAGTAAACTTTATAACATTAGTGATTTAAAAAAAGTAATTCTATATTATAAACTATATTAGTAATAAGATTTCTGCAATTTTTAACAAAATTAATTAGAATAAAAAAACCAACCTTGTACCTCCCCTAGTATTTACGCTCGGGTTAAGATCGCGTACGTTGTGTTTGTTTGTGACAGCCCTTACAGTGAGGGCAATGACGTAGCTCTCTCCTGTGCCCCTGACATTGACAGCCTATCAACCCTACGCAATCAATTTCAATTGTTTTCAAGTTTTTCGCTCCTTTCTTCCGTAGTACCAATTTTATGTTTTTTATTGGAACTTTTTTTGTTTTTTATTCTACTAATACTGGGTGATTTTGTTATCACTGGCAATACTTGCTGGGGTGGAAGTACTCATCAATGTGAACAATTTTTATTATAGGACTAACTGTGAAATCATGAAAAAATTATCAGCTGTTCCATACAAAAGTTCAATACCTACTCGACCAAAATGTATGAAGCAACCGTATTATTTTACGCGATATCAGAGTTAGCCCTATAATAAAAGTTGTTCACATTGATGAGTACTTCCACCCCTGCAAGTATTGCCAGTGATAACAAAATCATCCTGTATAATAAATGCATGTGGATGCATATTTGTGACTCAATTACATCGTAATGGTTCAACGAATTCGAATAAAACTTGGCAATCAATTAGTTCATACCTTGAATTAATTTTTATGATAACTTTTATTCCAGGAAAATAATTTATTCATCTGGAAAGCAGGAAAAACCATGAAGTAGAAACTATCTTAGTTTACATTCCATAAACATCATTTTTCGCCTTTATATTTAACTAGCTTACCGCTCCGCGGTCTCACCCGCGAACCCCTATTTTACCCCATTAGTGGTATCCTTTCTTAGCGGATGCCTACATCATAATAGTTTTTTTTTTTACTTTTCCTATTATATATACAGAAGTAGAAGATGTGACGAGGCGATGATAACTCTGTGGTAGTGTCATCAGATGCCGCAACAAAGGTCCGGGGTTAGAATTCTACAATAACCTTGACCTTTCGGTGAAGGTAAACATATTGCCTAGCTACCACCCTCAAGATAAAAATCTGTTACCAAGCACCTACTGGTGTTTCGGCAGTTCTAGGCTTTGTAAATGTCGGCAACACTTTAGCAGTGCCTTAAGTATTGCTAATGTCTATAGGCGACGGTAGCCACTTACCATCAGGTGGACCACCTGCATGCTTGTCAGCGTTCTAACATTTAAAAACGTGCATCCAAAGATATATTAGAGTGTAGTGACAATAGACCGACTTCAACTGATTGATGGATCAGAATCTTAAGAGACAGCGTCTTACAATGTGTAATTTGGAAGATCCATAGTCGTCGGATTGAGGACATCAAAATGGAAATAGGACAAGGTTGGTTGCGGATGACAAGGAACTAGAAGTAGCAACGCATTTCAAAAGATCCCCAATCTAGTAAATTGAAAGACACATAAATTAAATTACTTCTTTTTTGGTTTACTATAAAACTGGCCACTTTGCGGTGTTCTCCAGGATTGAAATTTAATAAAATGTAGGTACCTCAATTCTCTCAGACCTTTTTAACGTTATTTTCTATCAAATTATTCTGAGGGCACTTTAGAGTACGTCGATTTTGATCCCGTAAAAAATATTGTCCCTGGAGACTTGTTGGGGTCCATAAAATATAACGTCTCTTCAACACAATGTCTCTTCTGTGAAACAATAACACAGTGCATGTTATTTTATAAAATGAAAAGAAAGATGATCATATGGAAAACATTGATTTCTGGGATATTATTCCTCACACACGGCCACATTTGAGGTTTAAAGTGTCTCTATATCCCTATATATATATATTTACTATTATAAATGTGAGAGTGTTTGTTGGCATAGAGATGGTTTATGGAACGCAGGTAAAATTGCGAGGCGATAGCTAGTTTTACATTTTAATTTATCATGTACAAGTTCTTAAAAAGTATACTATAGAGATTTTATTCTTAAATATAGACACACCAATAGTTGCTTTTCCAATACCGACGAATTTTCATTTTTAGGGTAGTTGCTAGCCAGAAGGGTACTACCAAATACCCTCTCACCGTGCTATAGTTTCTTTCCATTATAATTCAAACCCACGATTTATATAACACAAAGCTCTTAAACTTAAATCAATAAAAATAATTGCATTAAATCTAGAAATTACAGACAAAATAATTTATATCCAAATAGTGTTCAAAAGTAGAAACAGACTTCAGCTGCAGAAGAGTCACTCCTCATAATTGAAACAAAAACAAGCTAGCATAATTAGATCTCCGATTCACAAATAAACTCCTCTTGGGTATAATTCAAAAACCGGCCAAGTGCGAGTCGGACTCGCGCAAGAAGGGTTCCGTACCATTATCTATAAAAACGGCAAAAAATCACGTTTGTTGTATGGGAGCCCCCCTTAAATATTTATTTTATTTTGTTTTTAGTATTTGTTGTTATAGCGGCAACAGAAATACATAATTCGTGAAAAATTCAACTGTCTTGCTATCGCGGTTCTCGAAATACAGCCTGGTGACAGACAGACGGACAGACAGACAGACGGTGAAGTCTTAGTAAGAGGGTCCCGTTTTTACCCTTTGGGTACGGAACCCTAAAAAGCGTGAAAAGGTGGAGGTGGGGTGTCCGATTAAGATGGAACACTTGTGTAGATTGCAACAGAAGTAATCTGGTACAGGACCGGCGACTAAATGCAATTAGGAAACGAATAGTGACGCCTGTGAAGGCTTAACTATGTCTTACACTATCTGCCACTGGGAGATGAACATTATAAAATTGTAAAATGGTAGGATTTGTTTTCTGTATTATATAAAGTGACTGTCTGTTGATATGACTTGAAATTTTGCACATAGATGCCTTATACAATGTAGGCATCCACTAAGGAAGGATTTTTGGAAATTCAACCTGTAAGGGGGTAAAATTGGGGTACGCGGGTGAAACCGCGGGGCGAAAGGGTAGTTTTAAATACGTGAACATTTAAAATTTAGTGAAGCACAGACAAAAAAAACTTAATTACAATTAAACAGCTGACAGCCCTCCTCACTACTTCTACATGAGCATCAGCTTGTCCAAACCAAACAAATGTTTGCGTGCGAGTCATTATTGTTGGGTCAAATATTTGCGATTCGAGCACGGACGATCGAGAAGAACAGTATTATACGTTAGCAAGATAGTGTTTCTCTTTCAAATGTATATATTAATCTATACATCGCCTTGGCCATCTCCAGTCGTCCAGGTTTATTACACAACTTTGTTGCAATCAGTTTCAACTTAAAACCGTTTATATTGCGGTTTTCTGATTTATTTTTTACATTTAGATACATAGCAGATGCAATGGAATTATTTTCGACATTGTAATATTTCTATCGATTAAGAGGTTGTTTCAAAATGGTTGCAACTGAAACTGACGGGGTGAGAACTGTCGCTTCTGTACGTAATATTTAGTATTCTATGCTAATACCACAGCGTAAAAAACAAACAGTGCAGCTTGGGCTCGCTACCGCCCCTCTCTCACCCCGCAAACCCCGCACGATTGCTCTGTCTAGAGTAGACGTGTCTGTTGGCCAACTGTAAGAGTTACATAGACTGTGCTAATCCTATAAGTTATAAAGTACACAATTATTATTCTTGAATAATTAAAAATAATGGTTAGTTATGTTGCGTTGAACATTAGCAAAATTTTAAAGACCGTGGGAATTTATATTTGTTTTAATTTATCTACGTGTTTTCATTAACAAAACTCTAACGTAAATATTATGTTTAATTAGCTTTAATTTGTGTAAATTTTATATTATTTTAATTTCAAATTAATTTGTTAAACACTTTTTGGTGTCCCAAACTGTACGCTTAACTGTGAACTGGACGAACAATTAACTGTAGCAACATTTCAGAAAATATTTACTTTTTTGATATAAATTTATGCAAATCAGTTTTTCTATAATTATTTTGATAATACTACCTACATAATCTTAATTAATCCTTGTAAATTATTTAAAAAAAAATGTATGTTTGTCAATCAATAACATAGATAATACTCTAGAATTAAACATATAATACTTTTATACTGTGTGCAGAGCTATATTACGTTCAATTATTTACCGAAAAAGTTTAATTGTGACTCAAGAAACACGAAATTCAATCTAGCAACAGTAGCAGTTTTTTAGAATTACCTATTTGCCTTTCCAATTTGCAGTATATTCCATATAAACGTAGCTATATGGTAAACACTAAGTGAAATAGGATTATTGAAGTTGTTACTGCAGTAACATTAAAAATGCAAAATAGTTGCGAAGCGCACTCCTTAATACAATTAGCGTTACCTTTCCAATTACTTGGTGACTCGCTTTCCTTAAGCTTCGGTCTACTAACAATATTATGCGGAAAGCTGTGTTAGCTTTTCCTTTTAGATTTCACAACAATTTTGTATTTAATTATAAAGATTTGGTGTAAAAATTATTCCCGACGGGCCGGTTGGCGTGGTTGGTAAGATACCCTATCTATCACGCCGCAGGTCGTGGTTTCGATTCCCACTCAGGACAAATATTTGTGTGCATGAACATGTCTGTTTGTCCTGTGTCTGGGTGTAATTATCTACATATGTATGTATTTACAAAAGAAAATCTGGCTTCCATAGTACAAGCTCTGCTTAGTTTGGGGTCAGGTGGCCGTGTGTGAGGAATAATGTCCCAGAATATTTATTTATTTATTTATTTAGGGACGTTTCCATACTACATTCTAGCCTTCTGCCCCGCGATTTCACCCACGTATTTTACCCCCATAGGGGTAGAATTTCCAAAATCATTTTTTAGTGGATGCCTACACTGTATAAGGTATCTATGTGCAAAATTTCAAGTCTTTAGGTCCAGTAGTTTAGACTGTGCGTTGATTTATCAACAGTCGGTCAAAATGGTAAATTTTATGTTATTAATTAATATTTTATTTATTTTTAGAAAGATTTACAGCAAAATTATACAATATATTAAAGAAAAGATAAATGACTCAGCGATCGCATTAGGAATGAGGAGATCCGTAGACGAACTAGGGTCACCGACATAGCCCAGCGGATTGGCAAGTTGAAGTGGCAATGGGCAGGCCACATAGTGCGCAGTACGGATGGCCGATGGGGCCGAAGAGTTCTGGAGTGGAGACCACGGACCGGCAAGCAACAAAAGCAAGCAAGGTGGACAGATGACCTTGTAAAGGTCGTTGGAAAACGCTGGATGCAGGCGCCCCAAGACCGGTCCTATTGGAGATCATTAGGGGAGGCCTATGTCCAGCTGTGGACATCTTGCGGCTGAGATGATGATGATGATGAAATGACTTAATGCTTCTTACAAATCTCCACCGATGTAATCTGTACCTACATCATTTTAAATTTTGTAATTCTATGTATCAAATATAAAGATATTTATTTTCATTATACATACATAGCAGAAATTATCATCATCAATCGTAATACAATAAACAATTTCTTTATTAAAATATATAATTAAGCTAGTTAATGTCATTTAAATCGAACACAAGTAGACAATTCTGAAAATTCTCACAGTTTGACCGCAATAAGTTGTCGCGGATGAGCGGAATTGCTCTCCAACTCAAACTAAATTCGTGGGAACTTCAAATACCACTCGTACTACTCAAGCCTTGACAGGCACGAGACAGTGGCACAGATTATATAACGCAGATGTGCATAATTAATAAAATAAAATGGTTTAAATGATATTTATTTCCTGACTCCTACAATATAGGGACTTTCAAGGGCAAAGCGAATAAGTTTCTTTTGGGTAAGCGTGCTCGATTTTAGGCTTTATCTTTGTCCTCTATGGAAGGGACAGTGGTCAAAAGCAAGTCCAATCAATAAAAAAAAATGACCTTAGATTCAAAACTTTAAGTATAATACTCGCCACGAAAGATGAGACTTGACACACCACGCAGTAGTTTTATAGGTCACTTAAGCGGTATAAGGTCTGAAGCGGGACGGGATCGGGCGTCATCGAAAAGCGGAAAGAGCGCGGAAGTACGAACGCTGTACCTGCGCAGACTCCGCACTACTGACACTCGTCAAGGCTCATCTTTTGTGGCATTTCGTGTAACAGTGCATTTCTTCCCTAAAACATTGGAGATAAGTGTAGACTAGGCAAAAAATACAGATACTGGGAAGGAGTTGAGATAAGCGAAAAACCAAACCTCAAAGTAAAATCACCCTAAACAAGCGATGACGTAGCCAAAAGATTTGCTTCCCCAAAAAAATGCGTATTCATTCTAATCGATGGATTCACTTAAGCACCTTTATAAGGTACTAGCTTTTCCTCGCGGTTTCACCCGCGTTCCCGAGGGATCTCGTGTTTTCTCGGGATAAAAAGTAGCCTATAGCCTTCCTCGATAAATGGGCTATCCAACACTGAATGAATTTTTCAAATCTATACAGTAGTTCCTGAGATAGCGCGTTCAAACAAACAAGCAAACTCTTCAGCTTTATAATATTATTATTAAGTATAGATTACAACGAATACACAAGTATTTATTGTAAAAGCTTTATGCACGAGTTGTAAAACTGTAAAACAACGTGATGCAGAACATTTCATGGCACATTGCAACTTTCGATGAATTCTATAGATATTTAGGAATGTGCTCTACTGTCTTTGTCTTCATAAATTTATAAATTCACAAAATCATCACTTGTAACTCTTTTAATTTATAAATTCTAAATTATCTGCGCTAAATAAATATGATTCAAGTATGAACGTCTTATTGTCAAAGTAGTTGAACCTCTGCAAATTAATCTGTCTCAAAACTTAATCCACATTAAAAGTGGAGGGAGACAAAATTATTTCATTAGCGGCATGTGCGTCAAATTATTATCCCGAAAGAGATTTAACTCCGTGCTCATTGGCAGAACTTGGAAACTTGCTACTTACATGACGATTACAATTTCGACGTCAGCTTACATGTCGCATGCATATTCAACGAGAGGGTAATTGAGGACTTCTGGAGGTGCTTGGATTATTATGGATTAATATTGTGATTAGTTAGGATTTCTCTATCGTGTCCTAGTTTGTGTAACCGTGCCGTGTTATTTATGTGATGAAAGTAGTTTAGCTGAATCGATTCACTAATAATTTTTGCTGGAGGAAAATATCTATAGGTCCAAGAAATAATGACATGTCATGTTACGTCTAATAATTTGGACTCGAAGTCTTTGGTTCTCGTGTTAAAGCAAAGCTTATGGCAACGAAAGAAATAGATGAGCTGATTATGATAATATTTGTGCTGAGGGAGGGTATCAATGATCTTCATATTAATTTATTTATGGATATTTACAGCTGAAGAATATAACCACCACGGTGCTAGGTTGCACGGTGGTAGGGTATCATCTGTCGCCAAACACCTATTGGTGTGTTCCGACAGCTGCACTTGAGAGCCAGTTCCTTCTAGGCTTTGTGTGCTTACCACCTTCGGCCACATCATCACTTACAATAGTGAGATTGTAATCAAACACAAGCCTATACAAAGTAAAAAAAATAAAAAAAGAAAAAAAATAATAATAATAATCATAATAATAAAAAAAAAAAAAAACCAGGTCGTCAGTCTAACTAGAGGGAGCGGGACCAGCTCGTATCGTTGCTTTCTTTTCACCCAAGATTCTTTCTTCTTCCTCAGATTACATTGATTTTAAAACATATTAAAAGTTCACCGAATGGCATTTCTAATTTTCTATAATTTGATTTTTATCCTTATATTACAAATGCGTTTCTAAGAATGGATGGATGGATGGATAGATGAATGGATAGATATTATTACTCTTTCACGCAAAAACTACTGAACGGATTTGGATGAAATTTAGCACACAGATAGAATATATTCTGAATTAACATATAGGATATTTCTTAGGGGGAAATATAAGATCCCTCGGAAACGCGGGTGAAACTATGGGGCGGAAGCTAGTTATATATAATTTGATTATGAATAGTTCCAGTGCCAAGACACGTGTTCCAGGCAGTAGCTACATTTTCTCCTGTGGAAATCAATATTTTACTTTTGCAATGTTTATGTAGAAGTACTCTGAAACTTTGTAAGCGCCGCTACGTAAACAGAAGTGGGGATTTTATGAAGCCATATTCTTTCACCTTTGTTGAACTATAAAGGAAGCTTGAATCTGTGTAAGTACTTTTTATAGTTTTTAATTTAAAACTTTAATGTAACTTCACGGTATTTCGTCACACACGTCATGATCCATTTTGTACTAATCAATTGCTTAGCATTTAATGGTGTGTTCCGGCATTTTCTGACTTGATAGCTAGTTGCCTTTAAGACTTTTTGAACGTTTGCAACACATTGACAATCTCCCTGCTAATGTCAATAGGCGACGGAGTTCACTAACCATCAGATAAACCGCTGGCCCGCTTGTTAACTTACAGATACAAAAACAAACATCATCACCTGTTCATATCCATCTGCGATGCTTGTACGCAGTTCTCCGAGGCTAGTGTCTTATGGTGGTTTTTACAAACCATTGAATTTTACTTCTCAATAAGTTCTCTTTCATATAAAACTTCATATAATTGATCCCAGTGATTTTAAAGATATTTCTTATCTAATATATGAATAAAATGACGTGAAAAGTGTAGTTAGTGAATTTCCAAAAATCTATCAGCTAAGGTCACACTCAGCTCATACAATAGAACATAATTAACTTAATGAAGACCGACAATCGCCGGAGGAGTACTCAGCCTAAGGGCGCGAACAAAAGGCCCTCACAAAGATGATTCCAGAACAATTTATGCGGATAATAGCAAGAGCTTGTACGTCATTTGTGAACGGAGGATGTACAGGGCTTTTGTATTCGGTTGGTTTTTTTTTGTTAGGTCGGATTAATTGTTCAAAAGGCCTTGAGGCTTTCATTTAATAGGATATGGGTATGGGTTATGGCATATTGTATTGATAGTGAGTTGCTGAACTTTTTTGTGCGATGAGGAAGTTATGTTAAGCTTTTTGTATGTGGGCACGCCTATTTAGGGATGTTGTTGGTTTCATAATAGATTATGAATACTTTGTGGTATTTCCAGTGAAGGGAAGTATAAATGTATTCGAAATGAAAATCATGAAAGACAATTTTACAGAATGGAATCATTAGTATAATGTAGCATGAAAATAATAAGTATCATAATTGAGTGCAAAAAAAACAGTAAATTTCAAAAAGATTTTACGACGTGAACAACTTTTTTTTTTATACCACATTGTCGGCAAACTAGCATACGACCCGCCTGATGGTAAGCGATTACCGTAGCCTATGAACGCAAGGGGTATCACTCAAGCGTTATCGACCCTTCCCGATAAGCTCTGACGACATAACTCACGCGCAGGAACACAGTTATAAGTTATTTGGCTGCAGTATTCTGGAAGGTGGAGGTACTTCCCCATCGAGCTGCTCTTTGAGCGATGCTCTACTTCTCTTAACATTATTTTACAAGTCACAATGAAGAGTTTACGAGTAACAACAGAGTGTAAATAATAGGTAACAACAGGGTGTATATAATAATATAGTACTACCTACAATACCGCATCGATACCGACCGACGGTGAACTGCCATCGATGCACCAATCATAATGTAGTGCTTTTAAAGCTTCTACAGCTACCATTTCTAGTGTGTGTAGCAAAATTTCAAATGAAACTAAAGATAATCTTTAAATTGCTATTTCTATCGAGTACAAAAATCGCTCTTCGATCTTTAGATAAGACCGTGTTTTAAAGCGAGAATCAAACCAATCTAAGCCAAGCTAGAGTCTCAAGTATAGACAATAAATAGAACCATTGCCCCAATTCTCGCATCGCAATGTTGCAGTACACATTTTGTGAAAAACGCCATGTTTTTACCTATAATGTATTTTATATAGATACTAGCGGCCCCGACAGACGTCCGGGTCCAATTGTATTTTTAAAGCATTCCATCCAGAGACCCACTCATATACACATATAAATTTCATCCAATCCGGTCCAGCCGTTTAGGAGGAGTTAGGTGACAAACACACGTACAGAAGAATTTTATATATTACTAGCTGTTCCCCGCGGTTTAACCCACGTTCCCGGTGTAATTTTTTTATACAAACCTTATCCTGACAATAACGAACACATAAAAGAAAGATTTATCCAATTTGGTGCAGTCGTTCGGAAGTTATGCGCGTACAAACATTCGGCGATCCATTTTTATATATATAGATAAGAAGATTCGACGGTTTTTGTCAAAAATGCGATTGTGATACATCATTTAAATTGAATTTCGTCTCAAAACCTATACTTGATTTTTTATTGACGTTCGCGGTATTTGTCGAAAATACCAAATACATGAGTTTCTTATTTTGAAAGTCTATGTAATCTGTGGTATGATCTAAAATCACAGCGTCATTGAATATTATCAATCATTAAAATATACAAACTAATCAAACTTTTGTATCATGATAAGGCATTCCTTCCTTAGACTAAGAGATTTGTCACAGTGGCCACGGTTACCAACCGCTCGGTTATAACAGCATGCCACAATATTCCTAGTAACCCTTACAGGTTACCAAGGGACCATCTGCGGTAGGTCTAGCCATCACAACATAAGTCATGGTACTCTGATGAGTGGTAGTGACGTGACGAAGGTCGTGGAACCGAATATAATAAGCTTTCGCTGAAGGTTCCTTTTTAGTACCCGCCTAGCTACCTACCACCAACAAGATGAACAAGATGAAAGTCCGTCGTCAAACACCTACCGTAGTATACCGACAGTTACACTTGAGAGCCAGTTTAAAGAGTTGTGTGCTCACTACTTACGGCCACATTATCATTCACCATAGATCGCTCACTGTAAAGATTTGGACATTTTCTTCCAAAGTCATTCGGCCTACATTAAGAAATGCAAAGAAAATCTTAACATCGAGTAGTAGAGTTGGATATTATAAGAGTTTAAGTCATATAATAATGTATTGTGTTGTTCAATTTAAATTATTATTTTTAAGTATTTGTTAGCCGACATGTTGTTATTAATTCATCATTTAATTTAATCTTATTTATTAACTAGAATAGTAATTATATTTAGATATAAGGTATTAATTATGTTTTGATATTATTTTTATATCTTCTTCTTCTTCTCTACTATATAAAAATAAGTCAGGTTTTCCTTCCTGACGCTATAACTCCAGAACGCACGAACCGATTTCCACGGTTTTGCATTCGTTGGAAAGGTCTCGGGCTCCGTGAGGTTTATAGCAAAGAAAAACATAAGATCCCACGGGAACGCGGGTGAAACCGCGGGGCGGAAAGCTAGTTTCCTATAATTATTTAATCCATAAATTTATTTTGTAATTTAATTAGCTTAGGTAGTATTTTTGTTTATAAATGTATCATAATAACTATTTTAACCCTCCAATGTCCTTTATTATAATTTGAATGTTGTGCTCAGCTGTTATTGGAGTGCAGATTTAACCATAGTTTTTTTTATTTTTTAAATTTCATGTAATTTGTTTTGATTTGTGTTCTGTGGCTGTGCCTTATTAAATAAATAAATAAATAGTGAAATTACAGTCAAACACAGGTCAATATAAATAGTATAAAAAAACCATACGGAATAGATTTTCTTAAGTATTTTAATGAAGGGTTCATCATGCCGAAAATATTTTAGGAAGTCATTTGTAAGTTTTGTAGGCTTAATTAAACAATATCAAAAAACAACATCTAAACATAAACAACTTTTAATAAACAAGTCATGTTCAAGACAAGTCAACTAAACATAGCGAACAAGTTACATAAATTCGGCAAAAGAAAACATTACTTCATAATTAATGGTGTTCCGAAAAAGGCCTTTATTACGGGAAATACTTGTAATTTGAAGATAGGGTGTAATTTTATACTAAAGTATGAAGTAATAATTAGGCAAGCTATTTCAGAATATATTTCCTTATAATTAGCGCATAATTGCTGAGACGAACTGTTTATAATAATATGATAAATATTTAAAAACTGAATAATAAGAACGCGATAGTTTAAAGCGATGATTGCTCAGTGGTAGTGACGTCGGACGCCGTGGCGAAGGTCGTGGGTTCGAATCCTACAATGAGCTTGAGCTTTCGATGAAGGATAACATCGTAAGGAAACCATAACACGGTGCTAGGGTAATTTATTGTACCTGCCTGGCTGGCTACTACCCTAAAGTTGAAATTCTGTTACCAACACCTACTGGTGTGTTCCGGCAGTTGCACTTAAGAACCAGTTGCCTTCTAGGCTTTATAAAGGTCGGCAACACATTGGCAATCCCACTGGATTTGCTAATGTCCATAGGCGTCGGTAGCTACTTACTATCACCGTGGTGGACCGATTTTCAGCCTCCTGACATAAAAAAAAATATCATTATTTTTTACCTTGCAATTCCTGGTGGTAAACTGGCTTTCATTTACGACTGCTGGAACACGGGTCGTGCTTGGCGACACAAATAATTCAGTTAGTAGGTAAATATTTTAAAACGAAAAGTTTTAGGAAAATTAACTGCTATGATTTGTACACACCAGCCAAGAAATGGATGACTATAAAAATTGAAAATAAGTATTTATAAACGGGCTAAATAAAAATAAATCTCTCAAAAAAAGGAATTTCCCCGAATTACCTATATAAATCTAAATAAAAAACACTAAAAAGATTCAATATTAAAAGTACACATTGAATGTAGGTCACCCAAAACACTCAAAAGCCTAACGCAAAAAATATCCGTGAAACCGTGAACCAACACGGACTTAGCACAAAATAACTCCTCTCAAAGAATTAGCGAGCTCTTTTCTCCTCGCAGTTAAGATCCACTTAAACGCCGCAAAACAAAATACCTAAACATTTAATGCTTACATTAAAAGCATTCGCTTATACATTAAATGTAAAATGTATATTTATTTTTTCAAAGACTCAAAATTAAGGGCTATTTTCGTCAATAGATTTATCTTTTTTCTCGGGATTCATCTTTAAGTTGTATACTTTAGCTTTTACTACATTGTTTTTCAAACTCTGGCAATTATATTGATTGTTAATACAATACTAAGTCTCAAGTATTTGCCGTGGTAGATCTTCATACTTTACCAGCAACGTATAAATTTCAATCAATAAGACAGTGGAGATTTTTATTTGTCGTATCATCGGTGTACAGGAGAGGTTCCTAAAGGCAGCGCAGATAAACATCTGAGAAAAGAAAAGGTCGCTTTCGTGAAATTTCGTTTCCCATTCGACCTTTTTTTGTGAATAGACCAGATTCTTTCATTTTCCTGGCGTTCCACTGTAGATGATATTGATAAAGGCGAACTAAGTCCTCGGGTCACTGTCGTGTCGACGCTTACGTAACGTTCCACAAACTGACGTGTATTAGGGGAAGGCTGCAATTCTCTATAAATAGAAAATTAATGGATAGTCACGTTTCCGATGATAAATTTTGATCAGATTCATTTGGGCCAATGGAAATGCGATCTTTGCGTGAATTGTGCTGTGTCACGGTGGTCGATGGAGGCTTTCAGCGTACAATGAATGTGTCGGTTCTACTATTTGAGCGTTATTGGGGAATGTATCATTATTTTGTTTGACGGTTTCATCTTTGATCGTGACTTTTTCATCAGCAACTTTGTCACCAATCAACCAACATGAAATATTAAAGCTTATGACAATGTTAGAATTTTTAAGTGATCTCACTTTTGTATCTCTATCATTTACCTACCTGTGACTAGATACATTAACCTATATAATAGCTCGTCTACAAAACCCGAATCCATCTATATAGCCAGCAATATAAAGTTAGGTAGATATCTCGGTGAGCATAGACAATCCAGTGGCATTATTTAAAGGCGCCCGGTGTTCCTAACGATGTCTTCCGTACGCCCGCGCCGCCCGCGCCATCTTGCCTCTGCTTTTGTACACGAGACCTATGCTTTGTATATTATATTTTACTATAACAATGGTGTTGTTATTTTTTTGTGTAATTAATTTTAAGTATTTATAGTGTCGGTTGATTTTTTTACCATGTTTGCAAAATAAAATTAAAACGTGTTGATTTTACTGGACTCCTAGTGTGTTTAACAATAACAAGCTGTTTTTGACCCGCGGTCCCAAGAGATCTTAAATTTTCCGTGATTAAAAAGTATCCTCCATTTTATTTCAGAGTATGAATTATCTATCAATGTATCTACTCATTAAAGTATAATTAAGTAACATATAAACACGCAAACATTTATAATACAGGATGTATCAAAATATAAAGAATCTTTACTAATATTATAAAGCTGAAGAGTTTGTTTGTTTGTTTGAACCCGCTTATCTCAGGAACTACTGGTTCCATTTGGAAAAATATTTAAGTGTTAGATAGCCCGTTTATCGAGGAAGGCCATAGGCTACTTTTTATTCCGGGAAAATACAAGATCCCTCGGGAACGCGGGTGAAACCGCGGTGTAGAAGCTAGTTGTCGATAAAATCTTTATTAATTACAGACTTATATTGGATGTGACGTGGCACAGTTCTGCTGAAACCGTACGAAGCCAGGCAATCGGTTAACATACCCTCCATATACCTTTGCAATGTGAATAAGTAACCAACCTTCCAATTTTTCTTTCTTACCCCTATAAAAGACAGAGATGGCACGTCTACAAAAAAGAAAGCGATTTATTGGTAAATAGTTTTACACGGAAAATTTTAATTACGAGCTCTTGTGCGAACCCTTAAAAGCCAACATTCTAATATTGCAATAAATTGAGAATTCAAAATATTATCCAATTAAAGGTATACCAGTACCGGGTATCCGGATATCCGGGTATTAATAACTGTAAATATCGCGCGGGAATTTATTCGCACATCGTGTGTAAATAGCTGTAAATTAATTAGAATAGGTGATCCGGTGAACGTGGGGTCGGATCAGAATTGATAATAATTAGTTTGTAGAATAGATACGCCCTTGACCCGGGTGGCCCGGGTACCCGGGTCCGCGGTCCGCCGACGTGTATCTATGCGAACGATCAGCTTTCGACCTTCTATAGTTTTGCAGTCATCGTTTATTTTATGCTTTTTTACCAAATACTATTTACTAAATTGAAGTTTTTATGATGATAAGTTAATTCAAGCCTTGGTGCTTTATTAGCGTAGCTACCTGCAATTGCAAGGGTCAAAGTTCAATTCCCACTCACTTCACTTCACTTTTTTGAGTTAACCGTACCCGTGAGCTATAAATTGATGTTCCGATTTACCATCTTCTTTATTATGAAGAGCATTTTCTTAAAACATTGAGGATCGAATTATATAAAAGAGTTCATATAAAATAAACCATACAACATAAATCCAGGATTCAAATTCAATTATTTCAATGTGAATTCAAAATTTTAGTTCTACCTTTTGGAGTAACTAAAATCTATTGCCTCTACAAAATTTATAAATACTCATGAACATGCATTTAAAGAGCAAATTTTTAATAGGTATAAACATTAAACAATTTCAAAATCGTATGCAAGATACAAAATCATCATTCGTGCATTGTAAAAAACAATAAAATTATAGTTAAGTATACGTACAAACTACGACAGTCGTCAAAACGGGGGGAGGTTGAACAAAGCATGGAAAAAAAGATAAAAAGTGGTAGGTAGTTGGGAAGTCGAGTGATATTTCAGAAGCAGATGGGGTTGCGTCGGACGTTTTACAAGTTCTGACTGCGGGCCGCGGGGCCAAAGTTTATTTTAAACTTTGTCCGCTCCTTGTATGGGGGTAAAGTCTACGTGATTTCTAAGAGCAACTTGTGCTGCTAAAAGTGTTCAGTTTATGACTGCTGATTTTCAGTTTTTTTAATTCCCGTCTATGTGATATTAAAATTTGGGGGCTTTGTGTTTTTATGCCGTAGTGAAATATAAAGTTTTTTTTTTTTTTTTACTTTGTATAGGCTTGTGTTTGACCACAATCTCACTATGATAGGTGATGATGTGGCCGAAGGTGATAATCACACAAAGCCTAGAAGGATCTGGCTCTCAAGTGCTGCTGCCGGAACATACCAATAGGTGTTTGGCGACAGATTTTCAACTTGAGGGTGGTAGCCAGCCAGGCGGGTACTACAAAGTACCATACCACCGTGCTGTGGTTTCCTCACGATGTTTTCCTTCACCGAAAGCTCAAGCTCATTGTAGGATTCGAACCCACGACCTTCGCCGCGGCGTCCGACGTCACTACCACTGAGCTATCATCGCCGTAATTTAAAATAAATGTATCGTATTGCTTGTCACCAATTGAAGATGCAATTTTATTGTTGTATGTAAAAATAAGTGTCGTGAGATAGAAGAGTTCGTTATTACAAATTACGTGGCACCATCACATTGCCGCGTTCGTTTCACATTTTTTGATTTAGGTTAAAACTTGAATAATGTGAATTTATTTAGTTAAATTTCCTAGATCACACCTCTCTAATCATTGCGACAAAGTTATTAAAATTCATTAGACGATTATTGCAGTTGATCTTATTACCTCATGCGAAGGACCTACTAACTTACGCCATATAATTTGTTAAAAGAAAACTATAATAGAATTTAATCTCTTATATAGCTATAATTTGAATGATAAACGAAATAATTTGTAGCAAATCCCCGGTCACTGTGGTATTCAAAAATATGAGACACCTAGCAAAGTCAAAGTTGCCGCTCGGTTCGCTTTTAAAATCATTTTTTATCGTCCGTGAAATAACCAGCTCATCCGACCGTTTCCATACATTGTTTTAATAAAATTAGACATAGAGTAGATATAGGTAATCACTGGATTTGCTAATAAGTTCCTATATGCTTTCAATTTCAATATATAATTAAGTGAATCGTGACTAAGGAAAATATAACTGTAGGTACTAGTCCCGCCCCGCTGTTTCACCCGCGTTCTTGAGGAATCTTATGTTTTCCCGGGATAAAAAGTATTCTATCTGTTTGTCAAATTTCATCCAAATCTAGTTGTGTGGTAACAAACATACAAACTTTGTTTTTTCCCTTTATTTAGGGAGTTTTTTCGCTTTGCGTATATGCAACTTCGTAACATAACAAAAATCAACACCAAAAATAATACTTTTAAACAATTATGACATGCATCTACACAGAACATTTATAATATTAGTATAGATAGTAGGATATGGTACATATATGAATTTCATATTTTTTAAAACAAAGGAAAACTTGTCATTGGTATTTTTTGAAATAATTCAAAATGTCTTAAAGCTATTTGTATGTGAATTAATGAACAATCATTGTGATCAAAGTTATAAATAGATCTAGTTGCAAGTAAGCGCTGATTGCAAACTGCAGCTGTCAGTTGCAAATCCATACTTAATATTATTGCGAAAATAACTCTGTCCGTTACGCCTAAACCGCTGAACCGATCGCTATGAAATTTAGTACGCAGATAGCCCATGGTATGTAGAGAAAAATGAACTATTTATTTTTCTCTAGAACGCGGATTCACTGTGGGGGACTGCTAATTCGCTACATTAGCAAACGATGGCTACGTTACGGAATAGCTCCCCTAAAAGGCATAATAATTGGTGGTTTTCCAAATCAAAACTGTCTGTATTTTAAAATATCACAGAATAATTGTTTTTCACATAACCCTGTTGAATAAACCCACAACAAAAATATGTAAAGAAATGCCGTTTATTACAGCTTTTTATTTGTATGTGGTTACCGCGGACATACAATAAAACGCATTATATGATTAATTGTTCGTTAAAATTTATTACAAGAGATTATAGTCAGGTCACATAAACGCGGCCTTTTTTATTTCGCCCCTCGTTTCCGGGAAAATATAACGCGGGATTAAAATTAGGGTTACAATAAAGGTATGGATGTAAAATAATAATAGCGAGGTATTATTAAATTAGATACGAAATAACTGTTCGAGGATACAAAAGAATAATTAAAGGGCTCGTGGTCACTCCGAATGGTCCCTGGAATCGGTTAGACTTATATTCCTTTACAACCATTTTATGTCCCACTGCTGAGCTCAGGCCTCTTTTCACGAATGAGAGTGAATGGAAATGGGGAAAAACTCCACCACGCGTGCCCACTGCGGATTGGTGGAGTGGTCAACCTGTTGTTGGAGTTTTTCAATCCACTCAGGAGGCCTACAACTAGCTTAACGTCTATCACAAAACCAACCGTTTTACGTGCCATCCGAAGCACAAAAACGCTCATGTTGAAATACAACTAAAGCGGTCACCCATCCAAGTACCGACCAACGGTAACCAAGCTACATCACGAGACTTATATGATTTCACGATACTAGTCGTGACTGTTTACGTCATAAAGCTGCATGCAGGCGGTCCAAGTGGCTGAAAATGATATGCCTAGTAACTGTACAAATACAAAACAAATCCAGAACGCCTATAAATACAATCGCAAAAATAAAACGTGAAGACAATCTAAACAACAAGCATTAAGCTGTAACAAACGATCTCTGTAAACACTCCCGTTTCTGCATAAGTTTGGATTTGCAAACAATGCCGGGTAAACTTACCGACTTAATTTTACTGGTGACTTAATTCTTATAACAACTACACAAGGATGACATTCGCTTAGAGCTAAGTTAATGTTATGTTTGTTAAACAACTCGGTGCATTTACGAAGCTAGCTTCTGGCACTCGCTTACACTATTGGCATTGTTAATAGAGTCAACTGATTCAATATTACCGATGTGCCGGACCGTGAGGCGCTCGCTCTTCATGTTTTATATTTTATTACATCTGTTCATGTCTATTTAAACTTACTACGTAGCACATTTATTTTGGCTCAAAAGTCAAAGTCAAAGAAATTTATTCACTTTGGGCCCTAGGAGGGCAGTTATGAAGGTCGAATTTACTGAAGTTACCACCTTAAGTATGTATGTATTAACGTAATAAAATTATTGAAACATGACATATGGATTGGACGGGCTGGTTGGCGTGGTTGGTAAAGATACCCTTCTTATCACGCCACAGGTCAAGGGTTCGATTCCCGCCTAGGACAGACATTTGTGTGCATAAACATATGTGTGGTTTTTTAGTGTAAAGATGCAGCTTCTATTATATCATACCGGTAAATTCTTGGCAATAGTTTAAATTTCTCAACATCCATAATCAATGTTACCTATATAATATTCTCATTTAATCCCAACCAAATTAACAGTCTAAAATAATTTCGGCTTAGCCTTAATACCTAGCTAGATTTATGAGCTAAATACACGGAGTGCTGAAAATATGGACAGCGCAGCAATTTGCATCGAGAACGCTGCGGTACGTACCGCGGCCGATATTACTGCATAATGCAATAACGTAGGTACCGGCACGCCGCATTAATATCCTATAAGGTATATGTAGATCAACTGTGTTGTTTGGGAAAACAATAGAAAATATCTGTATATATAAAATGGTAAACTGACTGACTGGGTGATATATCAACGCACAGTCCAAACCGCTGGACCTGACTTGAAATTTTGCACATAGATACCTTATACTCGTGGAAATTCAACCCCTAAAGGGGTACGATAGGGGTCCACGGGCGAAACCGGGGGGTGGAAGGCTAGTTATTAGTATACAATTAAGTTGAATTATGAAATGGAAAATGTTTAGGTTTCGCAGGCAGAACCAGATTCAATAGTAAAAGTTAGAAATACAATTCTAATAGTATAAATGCGAAAATGTGTAGTTACCTATTGACGCTTCAACGCAGTTAGTAGTTGGTAGTAACCAATCATGATGAAATTTGGCATTACGAATACGAAGGAAGTACGAATAACAAGATAGAATGAATAATATAGCTTGTTCCTCAAGAACTTGAGAGCCAGATCCTTCTAGGCTTTGCGTGCTTACCACCTTCGACCACATCATCACCTACCATAGTGAGATTATGGTCAAACACAAGCCTATAGAAAGTAAAAAAAAAAAAAAACTAACTTGGATACAGTAAAATGTTGGTAAAGAAAACAAATATTACGCTTAAGTTTGGGTATAATCTAATATATTTCATTAAAATTCTCGTGTCACAATGTTAGTTACCATTCTTCTCCGAAACGGCTCGACCGATTTTTATGAAATTTTGTGTGCATATCGGGTAGGTAGAGAATAGGTCGTAGGCTATTTCTATACCGCTACGCGGGTGAAACCGCGGACAACAGCTAGTTATGATATAAATATTTAGGCATTTCACAAAAAAGCTCTAACTAACGTTAAAATAAAGGTATATTTTATAATAAAATACAATTTATTTTTTTAAGAGTAGTTATAAATCTTAAAACCAAATTGCGATACTTAACTTTTATAACTTAAAATAAACCAAAATATTTTGAGCTTAAGATGCCTTTACTTATTAATGTTAAGTAAGATTCCTTGTTACATAATAATAGTTACTTTAGGATCCTACCAGAAACCTAATCACGATAGTCGCTGAGGCTTCACGACAGTCGTTAAGTTAGAAGATGAAGCGATAATATTAATTTGTAGAGCAAACTGGAGACTTTCTAGTGGTGGTAAATTTTTATTACTTTTAAGAACAAATAAAATTTCTAAATTAATAAATACAAGAGCCTTCTTGTAGACTTTCAAATTATTCTCTCTTTATTAACTTTCTCTCAACTTATGTTGGTAGGAGATGACCCACTCTACTCTTTCTCTCTGTCTCTCTCCCTGTCTGGTGCTCTGTTAATATTGTAAATAATTTGTTTTTCTCTATTTTTTTATATTATTTATAATGTGTAACTGTACTTAAACTGCCAAAAGTTAATTTAGTAGCAATTCAATTAATATTTTTTATTTTTTAATAATACTTAGGTAAAATATATGAATGAAATAATTTTCATAGCACTTTTTCAAAAGATGAACTCTTATGACATGGGTTAGAGAAAACGCAACCAGACAATATCGCGGAAGATGCTTTTTAAAAAGTCACTCTCCAGATAGGTTTAAGTGCATTCTTTGGTTCAAATTGCTTCTTAAAATCTTTTAAAAGAATTCTCTTTCAAAGTGCATTGGGATGGAAAAGAACTGGTTTATTTTTTGGATAAGTAAAATCAACGAAAGCAAGAATCGTGACTGATACCTTGTTGAATGATAGCCTTGATCAGTGATGATAAAATCAAATGCCACGATGAAGGTTGTGGGTTTGAATCCTGTTTTAGGTTTTGGAAATTCATGATATTTTTGTAATTCTGTTACTTATTCCATTCCAAAAAGCGAAAAGTAAAACTTAATCTGAAAACAATATTTAAATTCACTAATAAAATTTATTGCATTAAATTTTAAGTTAAATTTGATAACCACGAAAATGAGAGTAATTAATGCAAAAAACCTGACTGTAATTTAGTGAGTTTACATTATTAATTTACGAATAATTATCTGCAACGCAAGCCCCAATAGCAGATACAAATTTTAATTAAAACAATCACCACCCACATACCTAGTCAGTATAACAGAGTACGTACCTAGTATCCAAGGTACAAACCCCACCTCGTACCATCCAAATTCAATAATGTTTAAAATATAAGCGTTTAATTGCGAGCAGGGCTGGGCCGAGGCGCATTTAATTAAACTGCGCAATGGCCGACAGCTGTAAAACACTTGTCTGCAGCTACTGTCGGAAATTGGAACCTGGTAACTGACATTTCACCGGCACTTGGGTGTATTGCACTAAATATTTTGGTATATTCGGTTGCAGTACAAATGGTAGTCGATGTATATTCTAGGTTCTACTATAAACTAATAAGAGGAACTACTATAAAATATTATTTTCTTCTCTTTCATGTAATGGGCTACTTTTTAGTATGTTTATTTATTTATTTTGTATTTATTCTAAAATAGGATAGGTACTATTATAGTAACGAACATAACTTCCGAGAAAATACTTATTAACTCTTGCTGTATAGTCTGGATCTAGATATCACAATTATATCTTTGTTTTTTTTTTTTTTTTTATGTTGTGGCGATTACAGTTAATTTCTACCATTTTAAATTAAAAAAAAAAACTTTTTATTTAAAATACATAACTTTCTACAGTAAATAGTTACAAATCATACTTACATACCATTAATCCCCCAAAACTACCTGAAAATAGAAACAGAATAAAGTAAAACAAAAGAAAAAACAATAAAATGTAACATACCCAGTTTTACATAAACTTAACAATTAAGACAGTAACGTCTCTATGAAGGAAGTCTGTGCATTTTTATTGTTCCGTCTTAAAGGAAAGAATGCCAAGACTCCATTTATTAAGTGTAACTACTTGAAGAATTTCTTCAAACGGATTCTATTCGATATCTTTAAACCTATTAGTTGGCTATTTTACGTATGATGGATTAAGGAGCACATTAAACTGTTTGAACCTTTGAAAGAATGTAATTTCTTCGATATTTTACTGTTAAAAGGTTATATAAGTAACAGGGTACTAGGGTACTTGGTAGTACCCTCACCTTCTCTGTGTTTACCACCTTTAGTCTCATCAACATTATCATGAGATATAAAATGGATGCATACAAAACTTTATGGTGGAATTAAAGAAAAACTAGGACACTTAGAAACTAGAAGAAATCCATAAGATTAAAAATTATACATAAAAATACAGTCAAAAGCTCCTTTACTCTTTCTTTTCAAGTTGGTAGTAAGTCATTTATATTCTCAAAGGTGGCGGACCCCTAAAAACTTTATATCAGCTGTTAAAGATCTCTGATCCTAGGATAATGTCTCGGGTAATTAGCGCTGACCCAAATGAAACTTCCTCATCCTGTGAAATAAGGGGAGGAGGGAGGGGCCATAAATTAAACAAAAATGGGACATCCAAACAATCTGCGTCGAGAACAAGTAACAAATTTCCCGTGCGCGTTGTTTTTGGCCGTATATTTGTTTATTTTAGGTTATACTTTGAAATAGCCGGGTGATGTATGGTCGGAAGTGTGATTCGTTGGTTTTAATTGCTTCATTTTGTTTTTGGTTTTTCATTTGTTTTGTTTGAGTTTGTATTAAAGGGAAGAAATTATTCGAGTTTATATGAAAACAAGATAGACAGATGATATTGTTTAAGACCACTTAATGATCACGTTAGGCTGTGATGACGTGGTCAAGGATGGTAAAAAAGGAACTGCTATTACTCTCAACCATAATTATTATAACACTAGCTTCCGCCCCGCGGTTTCACCCGCGTTCCCGAGGGATCTTGTGTTTTCTCGGAATAAAAAGTAGCCTATAGTCTTCCTCGATAAATGGGCTATCCAACACTGAAAGAATTTATCAAATCGAACCAGTAATTTCTGAGATTAGCGTGTTCAAACAAACAAACTCTTCAGCTTTATAATATTAGTATAGATTTGTAGTGGGTGTATGAGGTATCTGTATGTTTCCCATAATACTATCTCTGTTTAGTTTTCTTTCAGATGACCGTGGGAATCTCTCAGGATATTTATTTATTTATTTATTGATATTAATTTTATTACAGACTTCATTCATAACATGTAGGTACTTTTATTACATAGAGCTCAAGATGCGTGTAAGTTTCAAGTTAAACAACTTCAACATAAGACTGTTAAATGTTTTGTAAAGTGATTATAATCAAGTAATTAAAATTGAGTTGTTTCCAAGATTTTGTGAAATTGCTTGAAGCGATGTAACTATGTGATTCAATTCAAAAGTTTTTATGAAAATATAAGAGCATACCACAAGAATAATGTATACTTATTTAGGGTACCGAAGTCAAATAAGAAACCCTTATAGTGTCGTCATGTTTGTCTGTCAGTTTTTCTAGATCGATGAAATATCTACATATAAGATGCGGCTTGGATGCGTGATGTCAATGACCTTATGACAGACTAGATAAGGTATGACTTGTGATCCAAATGCACTGTGTCGTCAGCTTTAGCTTTAGCTTGTAACTTTTTTAAATACTAGCTTCCGCCCTGCGGTTTCACCCGTGTTCCCAAGGGATCTTATGTTTTCCCGGGATAAAAAATAGCCTATGTCCTATTCCATACTAAAATCTATCTGTGTTCCAAATTTTCATCAATCCGTTCAGTAGTTTTTGCTTGAAAGATTAACAAACATCCATCCATCCAACACAATGAATGAATGAATGAATGACTGCTCCGCAGCCGGTCACTGAACGAATAAAACTTTGTATCGTTAATTGAATCATGACAGTTACATTAAATTTCACGTTTTGTACAATATAAAAAGAGAACGAGCGATCTCATGTGACATGTGAATAATGACTTTTAGCTTGGTCTAGACGATTCAATTTAATTCATATAATGTTATTTTGTATTTTTTTTACGTAATGTATTTCGTTAAAATGAAATACTACTTATACCTATTATAAATGCGAATAATCATAATTATTTATGATTGTTATTCAATTTGCGTACTTTAAAAATAACATAATGTATACTTTCTACCCGAAACGTAAAATTCCCCCTTATTCAGACCTGGCTCGGTTGCAGTCCCGATTCGGTAGACGAACCGATTGCGTAGTTTACTGAATAGGATGGCTCTTATTTTCTCATTTCAGACTTTCATATGGAATGAGGCAGTCGATCGGTACACAATTGCGGCAAATAAATTTTGCGACTAACACAGCATCAGCCTAAATTTAACGAAATAAAATCGTTCTTTCCGATCGTAATGGCAGCCATTCGGTCTGAATAAGGGGGATTATTAATATCCCCACTGGAACGCTATAAAGATCACGGAGCGAATATACCTAAATACAGCTATAACAAATAAGGTTATACTATAAAAAAAATATGCAACAAATTGCTTAACGTATAATAGAATAAGTTTCAGTGGCACTTTTAATTTTAAATATTTAACTCTACACTGCATTATGGCACGATGCAAATCTGTTAAAATTGGTACAAGTGGCAGAGAAAAAATATCTCTTGTCAACTAAATTGTTATTTTCTCATGCCGAACCAGCTTTGTAATTTAAATCACTTTGAAATAAATTACTTATCAGGATATAAATCGCATGTGTCACAGATTACCATTAAAAAAAAGTATTGGTGGTAACTTCAGTAGTTTCGACGTTCATAAGTGCCCTCTTAGGGCCTAAACAGAACAGAACAGAACTAGGACCTGTTTGCTATCACACTTGTGTGTGTTTGTATGTTTATTACTTCTTCACGCTCAAACGGCTGAACCAATTTTGATGAAATTTGGTATGGAGGTAGCACACAGGCTAATTTTTATTCTGGAAAATCATAAAATCCCTCGGGAACGCGGGTAAAACCGCGGGGCGGAAGTTAGTTAAGAAAAAAATGATACTCAGAAATCATAATTACCAAAAATTCCTGGACCTATTTATAAATTTTAAATTTGTATAAAGACGTAATTTCCATGTAATTTATTTAAATACCAGACGTGGTTTTCTTATAACTTGTACCACCCCATGCAATGGCCGGCGGACACAGCATTGAAAGAACAAAGCCCGCGGCCGCACTAATTACATTACCTATCTTGCGTTTACATTTACTTGCCTCACTGTACTGGTACTCCTCTACACTGTACTGTACTGACCTGGAAATTAGTATGGAATTTTGTTGTAAAATTTCACAGTTATGCATTGTGCGGAGTATTTCATTTTTGAAACGTTACATTTTTTAGGACTTAGTTAATGTTAGGAAGTTGAAAAATCTATCGAGTACCTGCGAAATGCGAATATGATACAGGAACCACAATTGCGTTACAGTTTCTCACTTGGTGGTACCACCTTTGACCACATTATTTTCTTTTAATAAATATTTTGGAACATTCTGGGACATTATTCCTCACACACGGCCATCTGACCCCAAACTAAGAAGAGCTTGTGCTATGGAAGCCAGATAACTGATATACTACATTATGCCTACTAAGTACTTTTCTTGTAAATATTTACTGAAATGGACAATATAATATATTAAATAAGCTTGATTAATTAAAAAAAATACTACTTACATTGGCTGAAAATTAATAATGTCAGTAGTACGATTTATTTTAAATATTTGAGCGCAAAACGACCTTTAGCTGCACACTGCCTGATACAATATTTTTTTTGTTTCATTCATTGTGTGAAATCCAATTTTTATTATGGCAACAATATTCAATTTTCAAATGATTTTACACAAACAAAGAGCTATAAAGTAAGGTTTTATAGTGATATTATATTTTGACGACAAAATAAAAATACATATTTGCAAAGTGAATGTCGAAACAAAGCTTCAAATTGTTGCATTTTCTATTCTACTTTGGAACTTTCAATATTCAGAATTATCTGTCTATCCATCTGTTTATTACATTTTTACGACTAAACTCTAAAACAATCAAATATGACAGATAGGTAGGCTGGATCTGAAGAAGGACATAGGCTACTTATTATAAAAAAAAACAACAGAACATTTTGTGTAATGTAAAAAGAAAGAAGAAAGAAAGAAAAATATTATTCATGACAACACACAACATTACATACAAACATTACATCTAATAAAGGAACTATACACACAGACAAACTATTTAGGTAATAATAAGGAATAGGTCCCGACTCAGCATAATATAACTAACCTTTGCGTTGGTTTTCAGTCGGAAGTCGAAAAAAAAAAAAGGAAAAAGTGTAAAATAAAAATGGAACAAAAAATAAACAAGTATGCAACCCCAAACTGCGTACTTCAAGCTATGGCCATCGGTGCCATGAAAAAAATAGCTAGAGTTCCAATCTTAAATAATTATAACGATGTATAATATGGAAGTGATAAAATTCATGATGGATCCTGAGCCTACTTGTCAGAATATGTTTTTATGTATTTTACTATCACAAATATTTACCAACTTAAGTGGCAGCCTCCTTAGTTTATTCTTAATTTTCAGCAGCAGTTTTCGGTAGACCATCTGATGGTAAATTTCTACCGTCGCCTATGGACATTAGCAATACCAGTGGGATTATTAACCTTTATAAAGCCTAGAAGGCAACTGGCTCTCAAGTGTAACTGACGGAACACACCAGTAGGTGTTTGGCGACAGATTTTCAACTTGAGGGTGTTAGCCGGGTGGGTCCTACATAGTAACAACCGAGCTATGGTTTCCACACGATTTATTTCACAAAACTTAAACTCATTGTAGAATTTGAACCCACAACCTTTGTGATGGCATCCAACGTACCATTGAGCTTTAATCTAAAAGTCCGCCATGACTGCAAATCAGCTGATTCCAACCATAAACAACTCATCCTCTTTCCATCGGATTATCGGACAATATTTGCATGAACCATGTGATATTTTGACGTCCCTATTTGCATATTGTATTATTTATAATATTTGATGTACAAACATGTGCGATGTTTGAATATTCAAAACGCATTCGCTTGTTTTGTTTCATGATTGAAACCTGGATTTCAGGAGCTTAGGTATTAAGGTTTTACAGACATAAAATTAAGTAAAAAAAGTGTTGTTTGAAACTAGTACCCTTGTAGGCTTGTGTGCTTACCACTTTCAGCCACATGTGGTAAAATGTGGTAAAATACAGACCTATACATTGTAAAAAGAAACTATCATAGTAAAATTGTGCTCTTATTTTCTAACAATGATTGATGATGGTAAACTAAAATGCTAAAGTGTAAATAAAGTAATGCACGAGTGCCAACCCTGACGTGGAATATATCCTCCGAGGTAATGTAACTTAATGACAAACTTGTCTATCTTGAGCTTCGACATTAATGTAGCGACAGAGTCACAGTAGTTCAGAAAGCAGTAAATCAAGCTATTTAGGAAAACATTACCTCTGTTTTCCAAATTCCTAATTCATCTTTGAAATAAATGAATAAAGGCATATTTTATTCGACTGGTATATAATATTAAATGATTAAATATTATTGTATTTTTATGCAATAAAGCAATCACTAAATGTAGTCAATACGATCTCTGGTTAGTTACCTACTTTTTAAACTTATTTATCACTAGCTTCCGCCCCGCGGTTTCATCCGCGTTCCCCAGGGATCTTATGTTTTCCCGGGATAAAAAGTAGCCTATGTTCTTTTCCATACCATAGGCTATCTGCATACCAATTTTCATCGCGACCGGTTCAGTGGTTAAAGCGTGAAAAGGTAACAAACAAACAAACTCACTTTCGCATTTATAATATTAAGTTAGGATTAGAATAGTTAGGAGTTTTTCCACTGTTTGTCAATCAATCTGTGGTATATTTAAGTAGAGTTAATAATTTCGTATCATAACTACATTCCGCGGCGCGCAAAGTTCGTGTGTATTAAAGTTACTATAGCCGAACTAGAGCTCAACTCTGTTTCCATGTAGGTTCTATTTTAACTAATCGTAACTCTAAAAGCCTTTGTAATATTATCCAGCCAGAGAGTATTAAAAGGCCACTCATGAAAGATTCAGTAGATTTCATAACATTCCAATATTTTTGTTGGTGTGAATTCGAATAATGAATTCTATTCTAAGACACTTATTGCATCACCTCATTGCCTGTCTATCACAGGCTTTTTTCTCAGAGACTATATTGCACTAGACTATAGTGGATGGATACCCAAATACAAACGTGAAGTTTGAACGTCAAATTTTAGGAGTAAAATGGGAAATTACACCTACGAAAAATATTTACAATGTTGAGAGCTTTCATCTCATTCTTAACTGTACGCGTCGTATGCACATATATTTTGATACTTACCTATCAGTATTGTATGTAGCTAAATTATTAAACAAGGCACAAAATCAACTCAAAATAAGCCTGAACTAAAACGGGGAACATCCAAGCAACGTTAAATATTAATAGCATAACTTGGAGCTAAACATTTAGTGGAGTGGAGTGTATAGAATTTATGTTGTGTGTAATAACATGAATCCGACAGAGTTGTGTGAACTTAGATCTTATGAACGTTATATCGGCTTGAAAATGATAAGGTAATTTTGCTGCGTTATATAATACAGTGGTAGTGACGTCGGATGCCGAGGCGTAGGTCGTGCGTTCGATTCCTATAAAGAACTTTAGCTTTCGGTGTGAAAACCTTAGCATGGTGGTAGGGTATTTTGCTGTACCTGTCTGGCTGGCTACCACCCTAAAGTTGAAAATGTTTGGCTAAGTACCTACTGGTGTGTTCCGGCAGTTGCAATTGAGAGCCAGTTCCTTCTAAGTTTTGTGTGCTTTCCACCTTCGGCCACATCATCACTTACCATAGTGAGATTGTGGTCAAATATATGCAAATACAATGTTAAAAATTTAGAAGGTTCCTGATATAATCCTGTCATAATATATACGGACGCTTATTTATATTACTTGAATAAAATACTCCAATCTCAATTATTTTTTCAATTGATTCGAGTTCTATTCTAAAGTGCGTTCATGTAGCTGGTGGTTTTTTTTTTTTTGTAAATACATATATAGCTGATAATAACACCCAGACTCAGGACAAACAGACATGTTCATATACATAAATGTTTGTCCTGAGTGGGAATCGAACCCACGACCTGCGGCGTGATAGATAGGGTATCTTACCAACCACGGCAACCGGCCGGTCAGCCAACAAAACTTGACGTCAAGGCGGGAACTTTGGCAGATATGCCTGCAGGCATATACGAAGTGGCAACGCGTCAGTGTCACTGCTAATCTAGTGATGATAGTAACTTATAACATTGGTAACTTCAATCACCTGAATAGATTAATTTCTGGTGTTACCAACATATGTCAAATGATGCCTGCTACAAACTGCCATTTGAGATAACAGGAAGCATTCAGTCGAGTAACTGAACATGTCTTGTTTAGAAATACAATAGCTGACAATGAACGCATAAAGGCAGCGTTTGAACTTGTGTTGGTATATATTGTAATTGGAGTATGCAAGATTATTGGTTAGTTGAGAGGCCTCTTGATCACTATGTGTCGTATGTGGGAGTATAGAGATTTATGGTTTGTACCATTCATAGATGCGTTACGTTGTTTTTTCTTTTATACAACATTGTCGGCAAACAAGCATACGGCCCGCCTGATGGTAAGCGGTTACTGTAGCCTATGAACGCTTGTAACACCAGGGGTATCACTCGCGCGTTGCCGACCCTTCCCCCCTCCCCGATGAGATCTGGTGACCTTACTCACGCGCAGGAACACAACTATAAGTTATTTGGCTGCGGTATTCTGTAAGGTGGGGGTACTTCCCCAGTCGAGCTGCACTTTGAGCGACATATCGCTATGCTCTACCTCTCTTATTATTTTATTTGATTCGAGACTTGTCACTATACTTCCACGATATCACAAATGTCTTGTAGATTTTCATACCGGAACCTTCTTAGTATACGAACCGATGGTAGAGTCAATTGTCATCGTTCTTAAGTGCCCAACCAGGGCCTGATCGAAATAAATGAGTTTTGAGTTTAAAACCTTTTGTAGACCCAGTTTAAAGCCAAAATAGTGTTTGTCTTCATGTACAAATTTTTATAGGTTAAATAAATAGTCAGAACACTAGTACCTAACTGAAGAAATTAGTCATTAATATTTTCAAAAAGAAATTACTCAGTAGATGATTTAAGTATTCATTTTCGACATGCGCAAGCCCCTTATTAATAAAAATATAATTCAAATATGTAATCAAAAACAAACAATAATAACAAAAACTCAACGACTTTAAAGCCACCTACACAGAGTATAAAATAGCAAAACATAATAAAAGATGTAAAAACATAAAAACCCCCTGAGCGTTATTTAAACAAAGTCCAAAATAAATCCGACAACGCGAGCATGTTAAAACCTCGTCAGAACTCCACCGGGCAGCGCTCGGTGTTAAGTTCCATCTGAAATATGGAAACCTACTGAAACTGTATCAAAGGGGCATCGCACTCGCATGAATAATGAAATGTTGCCTTTGAAAGAACATTATTTACTCGTTTCCGGTGAACTGATCAAAAGGAAATATATTATATACGGTAATTCGTTCCGCAGTTTAAAGTGGGCGTGGATTATAATAGTTTTAGTTTGTTTTCTATACATATAATAAAGTAACTTGTAAAGTTGCTGGGGCGGCTGCCACCGGTGCTGAAAAATCCAAATTTAAAAAATACGCTTGTCTTGGTCCTAATATTTGTTCATGCCATTCGCGGTAGAAACCTTGGGGGTCCGTCTGTGGGGGTTCCAGGCTCGCCGATTTGCTCGGATTTTATCATCCAAGCTCATCGAGGCTTCGGGAGACCGACGGGCTGGGAGCTTTTTCCACCTAACCTAACCTAACGCATAAGCTTGGCCATCCAAAAAGGGAACGCTGCCAGCCTGTTGGGAACCTTGCCTATCGACAGCAGCGAGGGCTTTGAGGATGTTTTCTATATATCATAGTTTGTATTTTATACAATGATTGTAAATACTTGTTGTAAATAAATAACAACTTGTCTCAAATAAAACTGTAAGCGTGTCTACATTCTATTTCTCAAAACCTGAAACTTTGATACAATGATCAATGATGACAATTACTATCGTAATTAGATTTTATTTTGCTGTTTACGGCACCGACGCGTTGACACTTTATATATGCCTGTAGTGAAGTGTCCCTGTCTCGTTTTGACGTACAAGATTGACAGTAGAAGAAACGAGACTGACATGGTTTTCAAAGCTACGTCTTTTGAACTCGCAAGTGGCTACGCATTTCTGAGAAAAGTTTGTAAGACGATATTACTCTAGTATATGAGCTCACTATACAGTACTTTTTTAATAACTTTTTTTTTTAGACATTTTATATTTATACAAGAATTTATCAAATTCACTCTCAAATAGGTATTAATCGTGATAAAAGTAATATTTAACATAAAAAAAAACTCTATTATTAGTTTACAAAAAATATAAAATTAACATTGAAAAAGTAGCTCACATTCACATTGACTAAGTAGTGTAGTCACCAACAATATTAATTTCAGTATTACAGGCGCACAGCAACGTTGATAATTAATCAAATTATTTGCGGAATATTGCGGGTAGACATTAAATATTTACTTATTTATGAATGTGTTTTAATGGATTAATAACGAATTATAAACACACGTGTAGTCGGTTTGCTTTTGTTGCCGTTCATATAAATAAGTTACTACACAATATTATGAGGATGTTTTCTATATTATAATATTATGTAGTTTGTATCTTATACAAATACTATTTTCCGCCCCGCGGTTTCACCCACATTCCCGAGGGATCCTTTGTTTTCCTGGGATAAAAAGTAGCCTATAGCTTTCCTCGATAAATGGGCTATATAATACAAAAATAAATTTTCAATTCAAACCAGTAGTTCCTGAGATTAGCGCGTTATAATATTAAATTAATAATTATTAATAATATAGATTATAACTACAAAATTAAGTTTCTTTTATTACTATTCTCGTGCCGTAGTCTCAGTCTCACTTGGCCATTTTTTAGCTTAAGGGTGCCAGCCAGGCAAGT
Source organism: Tetheella fluctuosa (assembly GCA_951216915.1). Classification (NCBI taxonomy): domain Eukaryota; kingdom Metazoa; phylum Arthropoda; class Insecta; order Lepidoptera; family Drepanidae; genus Tetheella; species Tetheella fluctuosa. The sequence goes on along the minus strand of OX578229.1, from coordinate 11,212,875 downwards.
ACTACAAAGTATAGTATAGTATAGTATAGTACACATTTGCTACGGCATTCAACGTAGAACCACAAATCTATAAATGAGAAAATAATTCGATAATGTAATTATAATAGGTAACAGCATTGATTAATCTAGTTACATATTCTGGGACATTATTCCTCACACACGGCCATCCGACCCCAAACTAAGCAGAGCTTGTACTATGGAAGCCAGATAACTGATTTACTACATATACTACTTTTCTTTAGTTTTAATGATATTTTATACAATAAGTTAGTTCTGCCATTTATATTTTTTATGACATTGTTTACTAGTTAAGAAATATTATAAACTTATTCCATAACATTTGAAAATAACTAAAAACATGTTAAAAAATACACTTCTCAGCTCCAACAGCGTATGAAATGCATGTAAATAGAGGCATCATATAAAAAAAATACAACCTCTGAATGCGCCATTTATTCAGTTTTATTTGGCTTAGTCCGGCTGAAAATCAACTCAACTGAGACTTCGTATGATCTAGTTTTGGATTGAAAGGAAAAAATATTTTTGTAGTGAATTTTGAGTTGCACAGCTTGTTTTCAGATTTTAGATAGAATCTACTAAAAACTACTGTAAAATAAATAAATTTCACAACCCTTTGCTACGCTATGTACCTACTCAATTAATTTAATAGACACTGCCAATTTTATTTTATTATACAGGGCTATTTTTAAAACACCGGCAATGCAGGGTGGACTCCACCCCCTAAAGTACTGCCGGTGTTTTAAAAATAACCCTGTATATTAAGGTAATTCAAAAGATAAAATAATACGATTATTTATTGTGACATAAACAAATATAGTTTTATTTCACTAAAATATACGAGTAACTTATTCTGTTCCATTTTCAATACCAGCTTTTAACAAAATTCCAAATAGACTTCACCACGGGCGAAGCCCCCAAATGAACTCAGTAACAAAATATCTACAACCGCAGGCACAAAGCATCCTCTACAGCGCCATAGGGAAGCGTAAAATGGCATCCTCTTTTATTTTCACGCGAGCAAAAAGTGGGAACGTTGTACACCGCAAAAATTCACTCCGCCTGAATTAAACGGACGCCCGCCGAGCGACCGGCGAAAAAACGCATAAAACCAAGTTTTCACGAAAAAGGCGGGTGCCACTTGTTAACTCCGTGATAATACGCACAAAATAAACAGCAAAAAATCTGGTATGAACTAGGCTGGAAGCACGAACAGTGATGAAGCGATTGCGTATTGGAGTTGTAAATTGATGACCAAAAAGTCTGGTTTTTAATTAAAATTTCCGTCCAAATAAACTGCGCAACTCAACAGTTTATTGTAATTACCAGAATACTTGACTCAACGAGTTATTTCTTTTAGGTTTACGGATGGGACTTACATTTGAACATTGCTGTAAAACGATTTTTCGTTTGTGTTTGAACAATGTCTAGTGTCAGAAACTAGGGTAGAGTTCATGAAAGCTTTATGTTCGTCTGTACATTGATTATTTAGCCTAGTTATATATTAATCATTTGGGTAGATGTGGTAATTGTCACAAAGCCATTATGATTTGGCTTTCGTTGCAGCAGCTGAAATAAAAATCATCGTCGCTACCAAAGTTCTTTGATTTATCTTATCCTAATTATTAGCCGTGCGGCTTTACCCGCATTCCCAAGCGATCTTACGTTTTCCCGGGATAAACAGCAGCCTATTTGCTATTAGACTAAAATATATCTCTGTGCTAAATTTCATCCAGACCCGTTTAGCTGTTCCGGCGTGATTGAGAAACAAATGAAAAGATTTACAAAATAATTGCCGGTCACACTTAATAATTAATAATAAGGAGATGGACAATAATTATAATATATGACGGCGCCAGAGGTGGCTGAGCGATTATCTTGATTGGGTGGTACTGGGTTCATTACGTAGGTAGCGTAAAATAATAACTTCACTTAAATAATAACCTCACTTTATTAATCACAATAATTAATCACAGGGTAAACCGACAGTTTCGTCTTAGAGGAGTGACCCGGTTGGCGTCTCGAACGAAAGTGAGTCCTGCACAATCCCCACTCCCCCAAGACGACTCCGTCCACGTGCCGCCATTACAATAACAACTGACGTCACGGCGTTTACCCCTCCTCCGTACTACAGTAATCAAATGAGCGACTTAATTAGTTTTCCACGACATATATTAAATTGAAATTTATTTATCTTTAATAAAAAAACACCATTTCATTTCCTCCAACATCCTTTTCAACTAAATGAGAAATACATTCCCATTTAGAATTAATCAGAGTGGCTAATTACCCGCTTACTTAGTGTGGCGTAGTACATACATACGTAGTATGTAGTATAGTGAGGTATATGTAGTTAGTATATACACAAGTACCTAGTTCAAACACTCGTTGTTATTAACTGGCTACCAAGTAAAACAAAGCGAAGAGAACGAATAGGGGTTGTCGTGATGAAGAACGTGGTATCAACTTTTTATAGTACCCAATGATTTAAAAGATCAAACAAATAACTTCACGATAAATTATCGTGAAGTTATTTGTTTGACTATATTTATACATTAGTTTTTTTTGTTACAGTGAAGAATATAAATATTATGTAGTAAGGAAACTAAAATTGATTACCTGACCAATAATTCTTTACCTAAAGTTTTAAAATTGTAATATTTAATGCATGAAAGTTCATATTGTAGAAAAACGAGATAAATAACGTTTAAAAACACATCCTACTCTAAATATGTTTATAAATACTATTACAGAAATTATTATAGTTTTCTACTAAGTATTTACAATCAATGTATAAAATACATACTATGATATATAGAAAATATCCTCAAAGCCCTCGCTGCTGTCGATAGGCAAGGTTCCCAACAGGCTGGCAGCGTTCCCTTTTTGGATGGCCAAGCTTATGCGTTGGCGGAAACAGCTCCCAGCCCGTCGGTGTCCCAAAGCCTCAATGAGCTTGGATGATAAAATCCGAGCAAATCGGCGAGCCTCGAACCCCCATGGATCCAAGGTTTCTACCGCGTGTAATTTTTTAATCAGAAAACCTTTATTATTATCGTAACGAAACTTATCTAAACGATGAAGCTCAAGCTAAAAAATTATACTAATTTACGGTCACATAAAAATGAGTACATAATGCTACATACTTAGCTCTGCGTGACGACAGAACTGTCTGTGCGGAGCGCGGACAACATATGTGTGCGTCAAAAATTAATCTCGCGAGCCGTGGCCAGGCCTCACTTCTGCTACTCTTCGATTTTTAAAACGGTCTTTAAAATAACAATCTTCCTTACTTTTGTTGTTTTCTGTACGTATTATGGAAATGTTTTATTTTTTACACGTTCCGTAAGAAGGAAGAAATAAATTTCCTAAAATGTTTTTATTATCATAGGCTTAAAACAGTTATTAATAACAATTTTTTAACAACAACAAGTAAATAGAAAATATAAGAAAACAACAAAGTGAGCAGGGATTTAAAATTCATAGAGTAATTTTTCTCTCAGTCGTTTTATCTAAAGGCGGTTGGGCAATCAATTACCTCGGATTATCGGACGACGGGCGATAAAATCTCAACGTATATTTTTTCCTATTTAATTTTAACACGTTGTCGGGTGGTTATGAACGGCCGGTTATAAATAACAGAGGTTTAGCGACCTGCCGAGGTAACCGCTTGATAAATTTGTTATGTTTGTAAACAAAATATGTTACGACAGGGTATATCAACTAATTTCCTGAAAAATGTTGACGTTGGTTTTTTTAATAATTACCCATTACCCAAAACAAAACAGAGGTACCTAGATGGCAACATTGCGAGTTTTTTTTACTTATAACTGAATAATAATGTAAGGTTAAATTAATAATCATAGTTGAAGTACATAGGTGACTTTTAAAATTCAGTATGCTGAATCCTAAAAAAAATATCTGTAGGCTTAAATAAAATGTATGTACATATGATTCGATTAATTATGTTTCCATTTAATATTTGTGCCGACAGCGAGTGAGCCTGACACAACACTGGCTTGATTGAAGCCAAATAAATACTAACACAGTACAATCACGAGCACAAATATACTTATATACCCTTAGTAAAATTCGAAAGTAATCTAGTAGCTACATCATTTATCTTTTAAACAAATGTATTACATTTCCTGCAAATTAAAATAAATAACGATTGTAAGTTGAAATAACGTCAAGATCATGATAGTATTGGTCCGAAAATACTATGTTAAAATGTAAATGGTAAAACACCATCGAGTTTCAATAATTAATGCTGTAACAGAAAATACCTTGTAAGTTTTACTAAGTATATAAATATTTATGTTCGTAACTGTACTTTCGTTGGGTTGGTATGCATTGCCAATGAGCAAATCCGCCGATTGTTTTTAAATAACACAGGACAAATAAATATTTTAAAGTGGAACCGGCGAAAAAGGCAAATGAAAAAAAAATATGGATAAGCTTTCATAGTGCTTCTACTATTGCTCTGTCATATTACGTCGAAAAGAAGAAAATAGACTGAATCACTAGTTGAGAGCTATACAGTATAACGACATCACCACTATGATGTATTGAGACCTTTAAAGAGAAAATTAAGGTTTTAATATTTCTGCATATTTTTGCGTTGAACCTTTTTTTTGTGTAAAGGAGTAGGGCATATTCCCATTTCCCATAACATTTTACAGAGATGCGTTATGTAGGTATGCAATACCTTGCATGTTCAGATTTTTAAATTACACTGCTATATCTCTTTTCCTGATAGAGATCAAACAGTTGATAAAGAACAATAGACACAAATAGATATTATGCGATTGCAAAAGCATACTGCACCTAATGTAGAGAAAACAAAGTACCAATCAATTAACAACCTCTATAAAGTAAATATAAACGTATTATTTGCGCAAACTTCATTCGATTAGTGGCTTAAAGGAAAATTGTGGAATAAAGGCAAATTGCCTGATAATAGCCTTACGATGGGTATTCATTAAAGCGTTGTAATTGGCAGTGATTGTTTAGCCGCAGCGGCAGCCGCAGCCGCAGACACGACAACTGATTAATGTCACACACTAAACACAACACTTAGCTGGAATTAAGCATTTCATAATGGGTTGTCTGTCTTGGGATAAACTTACTTACTTTGACGGACCGGTTGGCGTGATTGGTAAGATACCTTATCACGACACAGGTTGTGGGTTCGATTCCTACTCAGGACAGTTATGTTTGTCCTGAGTCTGGGTGTAATTATCTATATATTTACAAAATAAAAGTAGTATATTATGTAGTATATCAGTTATCTGGCTTCCATAGCACAAGCTCTGCTTAGTTTGGGGTCAGATGGCCGTGTGTGAGGGATTGTGTCAGAATATTTATTTACATTTTTAGTTACTAAATTGAAGCAGAACTAACGTTTAGAAAAGGTAATAAAATTTTGTGAAATTTTACAAGTAAATAAACGTGACCAACCAAAGTATATTTGTTTGTATCGGTTTAGTAGCGTCGCTTTACAATAGATAATTAAAATATTTAATATGCCGTCTAAGTGGGTTCATGGTTTAAATTATCTTACAGGGCTTAAAGCTTAGAAAACCTTATTTATGTACCGCAAATACTGGTGCAAATTAGTGCTAATGCACTTCACGTCGAGCGGTTGATTCAGAGTTTAAATTGTTGCAGGCGAAGGTCTTATTTGAAGCCTTGTAGACAATGGAATAAAGACTAAAATGCTAAAAATATAGATATTTACACTAAATGTGCACCACCTATTTATTGATCGATTTTCTAATTATTGTGTTATGTCCTTAACTTATGGGACAATTGGTCGTCTTTATCATTAACCGACTTTTTTCAAATTGGATTCGAGAACTCCGCCACTCTTTTGTTTTTTATTATCTTTTGCATAATATTTGCAACTCTAATTGATTTAAATAGGGATGGTTATTGTTTAAAATGTAAAAAAGCTACTCGAGCATGCTCTAACAGTTTTCTATTTCAACCCAAAACCGACCATGCACGTAAAAACTAAAGCCGGACAAGCAACATAGTTATTAATTATAATCGTGATTAACCTACTAAATAAGTAATTGCTTGTCCGGGGACTCCAGTAATCTCTCCCCAGAGTAAGTAATCTCACGGAAGTGAATATGAAATAGGTTCTATATTCTGGAATAACAAATACTTGCACGACTACGAATTTAGTAATGAGAGAAGAGAGAATTGTTTAAAAGTCGTACATGATAGGTACTTTGTAGAATTAGGCATAAGTTGGATGTAAAAAATTATGATATTCTAATGTTATCGATACATGAAATGTACCTTTTTTTTTTTTTTTTTTTTTTTGGTGGGGAAATCCTCATGGATACCCGGACACTTCGGGGGAAGCGCCCGGGTTATGTGAGACTTCTACTTCACTAAAACCCCACCGTATTCCTTCGCTGCCATTTGGTCGGGGCTACGGGAGCTATGTGTCGGCCGTGTGCCCCGCCGGCACGCTCTTTCGAGCCCTACTCTTTGGGGCGGGGCTTGGCAACGGAGATGGAAACACCATTGCCAAGCCCCGCCCCACCTCCGCTGAGGCGCCCAGGAATACTTGGGCACCTCCAGCACGGGACCCTTAGCGTCGGCGACAGACCCCCCGATCTGCCGCCCACAGGTCCCCGTCAGGGCGGCATCCGACCCGCGAAGGCCAGACGCCGCCCACCACGTCGCCGGCGGCGGATCGGGAGCGAGTCGATACTATCTTCCCGCTCCCGCTCCGCCGCTTCCTTCTGCGACAAGACTGTATCGCAGAAGGACACGACCGCCTGCCAGGACTCGTCTCCGCCGACCATGGATCTTACCAGGGCCGGCAGCGACAAGTCCCCACCTACCGTCGCGGACAAGGCGGCGCGAGGCACCGCCCAAGCTGGGCAAGCCTCACGCGTGTGTTGCGCCGTGTCCGCGACTCCCGCCGGGCAGTGGTGACACGCCTCTGTGGTCTCCCTACCCGCCACCCGACACAAATAGCGACCGAAACAACCATGTCCGGTCAGCATCTGTGCCAGGTGGAAGGTGAGAGCCCCGTGCGCCCGTTCCAGCCACTGCCTGAGAACGGGCCGCACGGCCGCCACCAACTCCCGGCTAACCAGGGGGTTGTCGAGGCGGGCCGCCCACCTTTGAAGGAGGATCTCGCGCGCGTCCTCTCTCCAGCGCTCGATCACCCTCGCAGGGGGGCGGCCACCACCCTCGACTTCCTCCTCTTTGGCTCGCCAGTACACCGCGGCGAGTACCTCGGCTTCGAGGTCCCACGGCGGCGTACCGGCGAGCACACACGCGCCGACACCCGACACGGTGCGGTACGCCCGGGCCACCCTGAGTGCCATGGCGCGCTGCGGACGTCGCAGTGCAGCCAAGTTTCGGGCACTCATGGCTCCTGCCCATATCGGCGCTCCGTAGAGCGCCATGGAGCGCACCACACCTGTGTATAGGCGTCGGCAAGCACTTCCGGGGCCTCCTAAATTAGGGAGGACGCGCCCCAGGGCTCCGGCCGCGGCCACGAGTCTAGGGGCCAACCGCCGGAAGTGCTCCTCAAACCTCCACCGACCGTCGAGGACAAGTCCTAAATACTTCATCGTCGACCCGATGGCGATGGAGGTCCCACCAACTACAATCGTGGCCCCAGGTGGTGGCGCCCTTCGAGGCCTATGGAAAACGAGCGCCTCCGACTTGTGGAGGGCCACCTCGAGTCCCAGGGCGCGAATCCTGGCCACCACCTGGGCCACGCCCGCCGTGGCGAGGAGGGATGCCTCGCGATAGGTGCCGCCGCGGGCCGAGACGAGGGTATCGTCGGCGTAACAAGTAACGCCGACCCCCCGCAACATGGCCCCGCGCAGCACCCAGTCGTAACCGATGTTCCACAGGAGCGGACCGAGGACCGATCCCTGCGGAACACCGCACGACATGTCCCTCCTCCCGAAGCCGTACTTCGTCGGGAAGACCACCGCTCTCCCGACGAAGTAGTCGGCCACGACCCTCTGCAGATACCGCGGCACGCCGTGGAACTGCAGAGCACTCTTCACTGTTTCCCAGGGCAGCGTGTTGAACGCATTGCGGATGTCTAAAGACACCGCGTACAACACACCGCCCCGGGAAATGGCCTCATCGGCGAGGTCCCTGACCCGCGCGATGGCATCCAGGGTCGACCGACCCCGGCGGAAGCCGAACTGCGCGTCGGCGAGGTCCGGACACATGCACTCGACGAGGCGAGCAGCGAGCACACGCTCGAACAGTTTGCTCACCTCGTCGAGCAGCACGATCGGACGATACGCCGACGGCTGCTCGGCCGGGCGTCCGTCCTTCCGAAGCAGGACGAGCTTGCCCGTCTTCCACCTCCGGGGGAATCGACCCCGCTCCAGACACGCGGAGAACAGAGACCTCACCCTACCACCTATCTCCTCCAGCGCGATCGCCAGGGCGGTCCCCGGCACACCGTCCGGGCCCGGGGCGGCCCTCTTCGACTTTAATCTTAGAACGGCCGCCCCGAATTCGGCCTCCGAAACTGGCGCCGGAGCATCCGCCCCGGCGACACGCGCTGGATGAGATCCCCCCATCGCGGGGGGCACCCACTCACCCCGCCGAGGAAACAGCACGTCGACCACCTCGTCGAGGAACTCCGGCTGGAGACTACTCGTCAGGGGGGGGGCCCAGGGGCGCATTTTTTTGCGCACCACTCTGTACGGCCTCCCCCACGGATCCCTGTCTAGAATCGCCAGCCATTCCTCCCACGCCGCCTCCTTGGCCCGCGCGATCTCGACCTGAAAGGTCTCACGCGCGGCCCTAAGGGCAGCGTACGAGGTTTCCTCCTCGACGTGGTCCCGGACCCGTCTCCTCCTGCACCGGGCGTACCGGCGGCGTTAAAAATGGATTCTTATAATGAAAATGCAATCAATAAAAACTGCACTATTCGTATTTAAATTAAATCCAATCGTATTAAAGTTAGTTCGAAAGTTACAAATCCAATTTCAAATAGTTTTGATTGCTATGTAAAATCGAGAATGAAAATAAATAGACTAAACAAACAAAGTGGTAAAAGAGAGTATCTGGGGTGAATAAAATGATAAGGTTCCACGTCGAAGCCGAAGCAGATGACAAAGGTAGTCCCCAGAGAGGACACCAGCCCGTATCCATTAAAAGTTGAATTAATGCGGCCGCGACTTCTGCGCTTCGACGCTATATAGTCTCTTGGGGTGCCGATTTGACGAAGGTAAAGTTTTTATTTTCATTGGATTTTAGACCTTGCTTATTTTAGCTTTGTATTGCACTTGTCTTATGGGATTCAATGCTTGGAAGAGTTTCAGGAGTATTATCGACTCTTCAATTACCAAGTCGTCTGTAGACTGATGGCCTGGTTCATGTCATGCTGGATGATGCAGGCTCCGAATCGTTAATTGTGGAAATCAATGAGGGAAAAGTTTTAATAATTAATTGTATTAAGCATTTTTCGCATGTCTGTGTGGATGTTTGTTATTTAATCACGCTATATCTCAACGGAATGACTCACATAGCCTCGTATAAAATGTATAATAATTTTATCCACGAGAAAAAAATCATTCTTGGGGAACCCGCGTAAAATTGTGAAGCACAAGGTAGTTTTATTTTAAAGTTTTTTTTTCTTTTATAAAGAAGGAAATTTTTGTTTTTCATTTTTAAAATAAAACGAATTAAGGTTCAAGGACATCTTAAGGTTTAATTACAGCCACTTGACAACGATTGACGGGATCAATCAAATCAAATTAGACCATTCAACGCTAATCGCTATGTAGCAGTATTGATCAACGTCGATCGTATCCTATGATTACCATCTGATCGATGAAAGCAATCTGTTGCACAAGTTGATCTACTGACGCTCTATGTGTTTTACTAGTCGCAATCAATAATCATCCTGAGTTATTGCACCTACAAGGTTGACGTTCATCAATAACACCCAGTCAAATAGAATTGGATATTATATGGAAACAACATTAATATAGTTTTAAAAATATAACCTTGATGAGTTTCTTGCCGGTTGTTCTCAGTTAAAGCACAGCGTTCTTATATACAGTGGTCTATCGCGTTTGAAGTCACACAAAATGCCGCTTTGTATAGGCATTCGTAATTGCTGCATCGCTACCGCCCCTCTCTCACCCCGCAAGCCCCGCACGATTGCTCTGTCTAGATGTGTCCGTTGGCCGACTGTAAGAGTTACATAGACTGTGGTTAAAGGCTGACTTCCGAACTAGTGGTAACTTCAGTAGCTCGGACGTTCATAAGTGCCCTCCTATGGCCTAAATTGAATAAAACGCTATGACTTTGCAATGTAAATACACACATATAATTGCATAGAGACATTCACACGTTGTAGGTATATTATTTTATTTGTACCGTAATATAATATGATCTTTACAAAAGAAGTCTATTACGAAACATCAGCAAATCAATCTACACGTTCTTACCAAACTCATTTACTGATCGTAAAGATTGTCAAGAGCAAACAAAGTACATTACTCTGGGGAGATACCGAATCCATTAACACAGAAAACTGCTTTTCGTTTAGCCGAAATAATCGCTTGCTACATTATTTTCACTTATCGAATGTCACAGTCAAAGCGTTTGCGCGCTTTTTTTCGCCTATTTCGCTTCGCCTCGCGAACTCTTTATCATGGAAAACACCTTTGTCTACACTCTATTAACTGACAAGTGTGTCTTGTCTCTTAAAAGGGTTCGCTTTTGGAATTTCGCCTTTTTCTCCTTTAGCACCATCGATGCGCGCCTTTGTAATGGTAAGTAAGTTTTTTCCGTTTAAGAGATAAGTGTATGTTTAATATTAATGAAGGTCTGAAGAGGTTTCATATTGAGGAAATAAGGTTATTTCTTTATGTTTATACCTAATAGTTTAAAAGATTTTTAAATAAAGCATTAATACCTTTAAAAATAGGGTCTCAAATAAATTTATTTTCGCATAAAAAAATCTTGAAAAAGCTCTAAGTACGGCGGTTACATGATTTAACAATCGTTGTCAAGTTATAATCCAAGCAAATTTGCTACCCTGAACACGTGTGCTTTTTACCACAATGTCCCCATAGTAGTGCTGCTATAGATGACAAACTATATTTCGTTAAATGATCTCTGATAAATTAAATGCTTGCGTTTATATATTTTGTTCTAACGTTAAAAGTTAACGTTCTTGTTTTACATAATTTACAAAAGGTTTTTTCATTTTCATAGACAACCAAAGATAAACTATTTCCATCCACTTCAGTTATGGAGCAGCTAAATAAATATTACATCGCTTTATCATAAACAAAGTGGCCGTATCGTCCATTACCCTCCCCTCCCCACCCTCTGCTATGCTAGCGAGCTAGGCCACTATTTAATATAACCGACACACCCTGTAACCTTGACAAGGTATTCTGCAATTATGTACAAAGCGCGTCTCTCTGTGTATCCACCAACTCAACCCTTTTATTCGTAGAAATCTAAATGAATAACCACTAGTATAGAAGTGGCTTTATTGCATTGACGTTGTGACCATGAGGACATTATGCTAGTTAGGTAGTTATTATTATTATTTTAGAACATAATACTCGTCCTAACATGACTAGAAGTGACATTTCCCCCTATATCTGTCATTTTTTTTTATAGTCTATGAATACTTGTAACACCTGAAGGACTGCGAGTGCATAGTTAAACCAATGTTGGTCCAATCGTGAAACTGTGCGTAAAAAGGGATAATAATTGATTTCATTTAATCATAACCGACCGTCATTTTAATGCCATAAGATCAAACCTTGCCGAGCTCTAGAAGAAATGAGCAGATGAGTACTGTATTGGAAAGTACCTTATCAGTTATAATAATATTCTACACTGAAAGCCTATTGAATTTGCAGTCACGGTCATTTTGCTGTCCATCCTGAAAAAAATGGCAGTTCTAGTTAATTTATTAACATTTCCACGCATCCACTGGCAGGAATCTCGTCTAAATCATCTCCCTGACAGTGGAATTAATTATTCAGTCCAGTCGTCGGCGGAGGGTTAACAAGGAACGTTGTGTGGTCGAAGCCCTACAAAGGTAAGGACATAAATTATGTTAAGTCAGGTTAATGTCAGCTGTGCTGGGCTCTGTGAAGGTCATCCATAGGATAAGTACAAATCTTTAAAATATTACCAAGAAACATAACTACAGGATGCGAAAAGTTGAAAATATTTATCAAATAATCTGAATAATGATATTCATCAAGAGTTTTAAGACTGACTAACAAATTGACTAATGCAGTAAGCCTTGTCGAAAACTACAGGCTTATTATCCCGGGAACGTAAGTAAAACCACGGGGAATAGCTAGTCTGTACTAATATTATAAAGCTGAAGAGTTTGTTTGGTTGAACGCGCTAATCTCAGGAACTACTGGTTGAAATTGAAAAATTCTTTTAGTGTTGTATAGCCTATTTATCGAGGAAGATTATAGGTTTCGTTTCATCCCAGGAACACGTAAGATCCTGCGGGAACGCGGGTGAAATCGCGGGGCGGAAGTTAATAATTCAATAAATCTCAAATCACTTTATGAAAATATAATGAAAACTGTCACTTTGCAAGTACCAAAAATATTCTGTACATCTCGCCATTAAAAATAAATAAAGAACAAATTAAAAAAAAAACCTGCGTGTACTTACAATTAAATATGCACAAATGATTACACAAGTTTCATTAGCTGTAAAACAACAATTATTGCCAAACTTCCCGCGGAACGAGTTTGGCCACAGTCCAGCTCGCTGTAATGAGGACCTAAGTCTAACGAATGTATGTGAAGTTCTCCAAGACATAGTGATTATGCGCGGGTGCGCTCGGGAGA